>WAAF01006032.1:371069-458941 GCA_013400475.1 Tricholaema leucomelas
GGAGAGGCTGAGGGAGCTGGGGGTGTGCAGCCTGCAGCAGAGGAGGCTCAGGGCAGAGCTCATTGCTGTCTGCAGCTCCCTGAAGGGAGGTTGTAGCCAGGTGGGGTTGGGCTCTTCTCCCAGGCAACCAGCAACAGAACAAGGGGACACAGCCTCAAGTTGTGCCAGGGGAGGTCTAGGCTGGATGTTAGGAGGAAGTTGTTGGCAGAGAGAGTGATTGGCATTGGAATGGGCTGCCCAGGGAGGTGGTGGAGTCGCTGTCCCTGGAGGTGTCAAAGCACAGCCTGGATGAGGCACTTCGTGCCATGGTCTCGTTGATTGTTTAGGGCTGGGTGCTAGGTTGGAGTGGATGATCTTGGAGGTCTCTTCCAACCTGATTTATTCTATCTCTAACCTCTGCTGAAAGGAAGCTGAGCCCTGGTGCTGTCCAGGCTGTGAAAGCATCTTGGTCTGCCAGCTGTGTGCAGTGGAAGAGAAGCTGAGCCCTGGAGGAGTGAAGCTGGTTTGCAGCACACGGGCAGAGGTGTCACAGGATGCTCTGCTGACAAGGGAAGGGTAGCTTCAGGGCAGGAGTGCTCAGTGTCCTGGGTGGGAAGGTGGAATAACAGCAATGTTCTCATGGAATGGTCAAGCTCGGGAGGGACTTCTCCAGAGCACCCAGTCCAACCTCCCTGCCAGAGAAGGATCACCCAGGGCAGGCCAGACAGGATCACATCCAGGCAGGTTTTGAGTCTCCAGCAGAGACTCCACAACCTCTCCGGGCAGCCTGCTCCAGTGCTTCAGCACAGGGAAGAAGTTTCTCCTTAAGCTCGAGTGAAGCCTCCTGTGTTCCACTGCCCCTGGGCACCACTGAGCAGAGCCCAGCTCCATCCTCAGCATGTCCACCCTTAAATCTGTGCTGTTCAAGGGGGCATTGTTTGCACTACAGCTCAGGTGTGCTTTGTGTGTGTCTGGGGTGTAAAGAGCCTGAAGGAAATGGTTTCCTTACTGCCATCCACAGAACCCCCCAGGCCGTGCCTGCTGCTGCTGGCTGTGGGCTTTGTTTCTGCCTCTGTGTCTCTCTTGACTCCAGTATCAAGGCTTTTTGTACTCACTCTGGGCGGGTTTGATGTGAGTTCACCAGGGGCTGTTGCTTGCTCGTCTGTCTTTGTGTTTCAACAGCCAGCAAAGTTCGGTGGACAGACATTACACAGGGACTGCTGAGGCTCACGTTTGATGTCTACCTCTGCCGCTGACCTCCTCTCTAACCTCGGTAAATCACTTTGTGTCTCTGCACGCAGGTCCCTGCTATTAGAGCGAGGCTATAAAGTTGTGAGGGAAGGAGACTCCCTTTGTGTATCTGTGTGGTGCCTCCCAGGGCAGAGGAGTTCAGCAGGGACATCTGCAAGTGGCCAGATGTAGTGTCTGTATTTTCACCTAGGGTTTAATTCTGCTGTCTGCTCCTTGGAGACAGCTTTTGAGGAGTCTACTTGCTCAAGTAGGGCCTCAGATGTCTGCTTGCTCTTCTGTCTTGCCTTCCTATTGAGTTCTCCTGGCAGCTGGAGCACGTCAGAGCTGCTGGCTGTTGTACGCTCATGGTTAGGAGATTCTCTGCCTTGAAGATGTTCAGTGCTCACCAGCTACAAACTCTGAGAATCATAGAATCAGGCAGGGTTGGAAGGGACCACAAGGAGCAGCCAGTTCCAACCCCCCTGCCATGCCCAGGGACACCCTACCCTAGAGCAGGCTGCACACAGCCTCATCCAGCCTGGCCTCCAGGGATGGGGCTTCAACCACCTCCCTGGGCAACCCATTCCAGCCTCTCATAGAATGATAGAATGGTTCAGGTTGGAAGGGACCTCAAGGATCATCCAGCTCCAACCCCCTGCCATAGGCAGGGACACCTCCCACTAGAGCAGGCTGCTCAAGGCCTCATCCAGCCTGGCCTTAAACACCTCCAGGGAGGAAGCATCCACAACCTCCCTGGGCAACCTGTGCCAGTGTCTCACCACCCTCACTGTAAAGAACTTCCTCCTAACATCGAGTCTAAATCTCCCCTCTGCCAGTTCAAACCCATTCCCCCTCGTCCTGACATTACCAGACCTTGTCAATANAGCCCTCCTGTCCCAGGGGCTGCAGAGCTGGATGCAGTACTCCAGGTGGGGTCATTTCCTTCCATTTTGGATCACTGGCTTCTCTCTTTTTTTTTTTTTTGTTGTTGCCAAACTGCTGTATTTATGTTCTGAGCAGAGACTTAACCTAACTCTACTGAATTCAGGCAGCACACATAAGGACACTTATCTTAAAGCAGTCATTGGCTCTGTGTAGATTCTATTTCCCCCCCTGGCAGAGCACCTTGAAATATCAGAGGTAACATCTGCCCTACACCACATATTTTTTTTTTCACCTATTCTTGAGGCATTCTCAACATCCTGGATTTGGGGGGCATGTGGCTCTGCTTATGTTGCCCTAAGACCATATTTCCTCTTCATGGCTGGCTCTTAGGCATGGTAGGAAAAGCCTCTGATCAGCAGGCTCCAGGGGAAACCTGAGTGTTTGGGGAAGGCATTTGCACTGCTGCTTATCAGAGAGGTACCCAGGGCAAGCTGGGGAAGCAGCCTCCAGAGGGAGGGTGTGCAGTCCCCAGCAGCTGTCGGCTTTGGGGCTGGGGCTGCAGACCTCTCAGGTGTGTGCAGTAAACACTTTACTTGAAAGAGGATAAAAATGTCGTGAGGGAGTAGCCCAAGGGGCAAACAACCTGAACTGTTGCTCACTGCTAACCTCAGGCTTGCTGGCTCTTGGATGTGTTTCTTCTTCCTCTCCAGTCTCAGTGGCTGACTTTCCCTTAGCTCTCTGTCTCCTTTTCCACTCTCTCTTTCCCCCTCACCTCCTTTCTCTCTCTCTTTCCCCCTCACCTCCTTTCTCTCTCTCTTTCCCCCTCACCTCCTTTCTCTCTCTCTTTTCCCCCCTTGCCTCCTTTCTCTCTCTCTTTATTTCCCTCTTGCCTTCTTTCTCTCTCTCTCTTTCCCCCTCGCCTCCTTTCTCTCTCTCTGTCTTTTCCCCTCGCCTCCTTCCTCTCTTTCTCTCTTTCCCCCTCACTCTTTCCCCTCTTCTGCTCCTTTCTCCCTTTGCTAGCCAAATACTTTGCAGAT
This sequence comes from Tricholaema leucomelas, assembly GCA_013400475.1. NCBI lineage: Eukaryota > Metazoa > Chordata > Aves > Piciformes > Lybiidae > Tricholaema lacrymosa > Tricholaema leucomelas. Next base: position 374,201 of record WAAF01006032.1, read on the forward strand.
GATCCAAGATATTCTTCTGCAGCCTTTCTCCAGCTGGAAGGGATGAGTAACACTAAGGGATGAAAACCTTTCCTGAGCAAGAGAATATGCTGTAGAGTGAAAGTCTTCCTCTAGCAGCTACTTTTGGATGCTTTGCTTTGGGAGAAATCAGACCCTGTGCAAGGCCAGTCCTAGGTGTCCCTGGGATGTGTTGCTGTTCTGCAAGGAAGCTTCTGTGGGAGCCAGAAGGAGGGAGGACTGCTGCCCTGAAAGGCTGTAAGTAGTGTAATTCCCCACAGGCAGTGTGAAGAAGGCTGTTTGGGAGAGATGCCTTCCTTATCTGCCTTCCTCACTCTGTGTTTTCAGACCAAGTTAATTATGTTTGCATACGGAGTTGCTGTTTGCTCCTGTGACAAGCCCCTGGGGAGTGGGCTTTTGGCTGGCAAGGAGGCTGTGTTTGTGGGGGAGGGAGGCTGGGACAGCTGGGCAGAGCTGAGAGTCCATTTTCCCTTGCGCCCTGACGTGAGCAGTCAAAGCTTGCTGTGTCCTCTGTACCTTTTCACAGAGCTTTCTTGCCTGTTTCAAGGCTCACTTTGTTACTGCTCCTACCTCCAGGCCCTTTGCAGCCTTGCTCTGCTTTAGCTCAGGCAATTACATTCTGCCTGTTGAAGATTCCCATTGCTGGATCAATAGGAGAAGTTTATTCTTCATTTCCTTCATCATAGCTATTGTGTAGTGCTGCAAAATGGTTGTTGTAGCCAGCTGTAAATCAGCACTGGATGAGCAACCCTGCAGACTGGAAAACACAAAGATCTTAGGGGGTGACAAGTGATAGAATGGTTATTGGTGGCTCTATTACCCCTTTGACATCTCCTTTAAGCTTTAGTTCAGGATTGGAGGGTGAGCTGGGCGTAAATGCAGTCAATGATCTGTGCATTTCCCCATCCCATCTGATGCTGGTTTCTGTTGCAGACTGTTGGCATCCCAGAGGGGCCCTTGACTGAACCTGAGTCTGCAGAATTTGGTGTCTGGTTCCCTGCTGCTTCCCGGTCAGGCAATGGTGCTGTGTGGAACTGGGCCCCGGAGGTTAGCATTGCTGGTTCCCTTTCTCAGGCAGCTGCCATGGTTGCTGCTGCCTCCAGGCATCCAGCGAGCCTGCTGCCAGCAGCTGGTGTGTAAGGTTAGGTGTCTGAGGACAAAGGAAGTGTTGCAGCACCCTGCTCGTCCTGTGATGAGCTCAGTTTCTGCCCTTTGTCCCTGAAACAGGACTTCTCAGGGTCTTGAGCTGCAGATTGGAGTGTTGTGTAGCTAAGAATGTCTGAGTCAAATAACAGAAAGCAAAGCTTTGATTGATGCTTGCTGTTGTGAAGCCAAATGTGGGCCTGATTTTCTCTTAGCGTGGTGCATTGAGCTGGCATCTGGATGGATTCTGTCACCTTGGAGGGCTCAGCAGCAGGAGACAGAGAGGCCACATCTTCAGCAGGGAATGATGCCTGCACCACTGTGCAAGAGTAGGTGGAAATGCTGCTGGGTTGCAGCATTGGTGTTTAACAGCTGGCTTTGAATGGGTGGAACAGCTGCTCCTGCTTTGAGCAGCAACAGTAGCTGGGTCCTGTGATGTAAGGATGATGTCTTACGTTGCACAGCCCCTGGTGGAGCACAGTGTGCTCCTGGCAAGGAAGTTAGCCAACAGAGGATGAGAGTTGAAGGCAGAGGTAACTTGCAATGGTGGTGCTCCAGAGGAAGATGTGAAGAAGTGTGTAGGTTTGGTTCATCTTTTTGTCCCCTCATCATCTCCATGGTCCTCTGTTGAACTCTCCCCAGCAGTTTCCTGTCCCTCTTGAACTGGGGAGCACAGAACTGGACACAGTAATCCAGATGTGGCCTCAGCAGGGCAGAGTAGAGGGGCAGGAGAACCTCCTCTGATCTGCTGGCCACGCTGTTCTTCATGCACCCCAGCATCCCATTGGCCTTGTTGGCTACAAGGGCACATTGCTGGCTCCTGGGCAACTCATATAGTAAGGAGAGGTAAGGAAAGAACAGGACCAAAAGAAGCCTGAGTGAGGCTTGCTGTCCACAGCCAAAAAAACATTGAATTAGTGATAATGAACCCAAAACTCTGCAGTCTCTGAATGAGCTGCTGCACAGAAAGCACTTTTATAGAGCAATCTTCTGATTGCATCTACATCACCATAACATCTTCTGGCACAGCCTTTTTATACCTCCTGCCTACACATGCAGCTCATGCAAACAATTTGCTTTGGAGTGGGATAGGGAGGGCTAAGGAAAACATTAAATAAGGACTAACACAACTTTCTCATTGCCTTTCAGCTGAAAGGCTTAACAGACAAAGCTCAAACACAGGTTTAATTCACCTCTGAAGTACTTGGGCCCCTGAATTACAGTTTTAATCTGCAGCAGCTGAGTTATGTCCTCCTGCTCCCATATATTCAGGGAGGGAAGGCTGAGCAGAACCTCCTTATTTTACAGATTGTGGGGATAACTTATGCAGACAGCTAACAGCCTGCTCCTGCCAGCTGGGGAGAATGTATTGGAAGGGTTCAGGAGCTTGCTCCTCCTGCCACTGGTGGACTGTTGCCTTGTTTTTCTCACTGCAGAGGTGATCCTTTTGGGTTCAGCCTTGAGCTGCCTACGAGTTCTGGAGAAATGGGCTTGGGATGTGAGAGCAGGGTTGTGCCTGCCTGTGCTCCTGGGCAGGAGGGGTGCTTGGTTTGTCCTTGTCAGAAGCTAAGAGAGAGAAGCTCTGCTGTTGTTTGTGCTCTTGGCCAACACATGGAGCAGCCATCCAGGGAGCTGGCAGAAGATGTGTCAATGCCTACAAGCAGGAAGGCTGTCACCGGCTGATATTTGCCAGGCTTCAACCCCCAAACCTTTCTTCTGCATAATCAAAGGGGTGCTCAGCTGCAATGTGGCAACTCAGGGTGACAGGGAGCTGCCCAGCCTGTTGGATGTTCTTGCCTAAAGAAGCATGAAGTGAGTGGGATCAGGCAGGAGGTTAATTTTACTGGCAGAGTAACAAGGTTTAACGTTGGTTTTTCTTTTTGAGGCACTCAGAGAGACAAAACTCTTGCTGCTTGCTCTGATTGCCACATCAGCTCCTGGGAGCTTCGTGGGTAAGCAGGCATCTCCCTTGGCCTCCACTCCTTGACTACCTGGCCTTTGGCAAACAGAGGCTCTCAGAGTGCTGCCAGCTGTGCATTGCTCTCCAGACTCTTGAGGAAGAGGAGCGGGGGTGGAAATCAGAAAGGGCATCACTCTCTGCAAATATCAGTGCCTGGTGAAGGCCATTCTGTGTGTTAGCAGTTCAAAGTCACTTAGGGGAACACATCTTTAGAAGAGACTTCTTGGCTGGCTTGGAAAATAATCCCACCTTTGGGTACCAGCCACACAGGGAACAGAAACTCAAAGGGATCAAAAGCAGAGGAAGACATCTCATTTGGTCACATGTTAACCACTGCTGGTTAATACTTTAATACCTCAAAAGCCACTTGAGATTGTCAGATGAGAGATAATATGAGAGGGAGGGAAAGGCATCAATGTACCTCCTGTAGTGTGCAAGAGAAGGAAACAGTTAAATCTAACTCTGAAAACAAACTTTGGCACTTTGGTGCTCAGCAATGTCTGCTGGCAGAAGGGAATCATAGAGTCACAGAATCAACCAGGTTGGAAGAGACCTCCAAGCTCAGCCAGTCCAACCTAGCACCCAGCCCTGGCCAATCAACCAGACCATGGCACTAAGTGCCTCATCCAGGCTTGGCTTCAACACCTCCAGGGATGGCAACTCCACCACCTCCCTGGGCAGCCCATTCCAATGCCAATCACTCTCTCTGCCAACAACTTCCTCCTAACACCCAGCCTAGACCTGCCCTGGCACAGCTTGAGGCTGTGTCCCCTTCTTCTGTTGCTGGTTGCCTGGCAGCAGAGCCCAACCCCACCTGGCTACAGCCTCCCTGCAGGGAGCTGCAGACAGCAATGAGCTCTGCCCTGAGCCTCCTCTTCTGCAGGCTGCACATCCCCAGCTCCCTCAGCCTCTCCTCACAGGGCTGTGCTCCAGGCCCCTCCCCAGCCTTGTTGCCCTTCTCTGGACACCTTCCAGCACCTCAACATCTCTCTTGAATGGAGGAGCCCAGAATTGGACACAGCACTCCAGGTGTGGCCTGAGCAGTGCTGAGTCCAGGGGCGGAATAACCTCCCTTGTCCTGCTGGCCACACTGCTGCCAGATTTAAGGTTGGATCCAGGCTGTTCTGGGCAGCTTTTAGCTGCTGATATGAAATCCTGGGCACACTGTACTTACACTGACTAAAGATGAACTACATCATTACCAGTGAAATTTAACCTTTGACTGGGCTTGGGTGATTTTGATAAGACAAATTATGCCTTGTGCTAGGACAAGTGGCTGAGATGCTAAGTGAGAAACAGAGCTGGGAATAAATAAGATAATTGTAGCTAATGCAGCAGTTTAACAGGAGTGTTCTTCATGGCCTCTGAGAGATGTTTTCAGCCTGCTGTGATTCATTTCCACAGCTCACAGAAGCCACATGAATAACTAAAACACCCTGATAAAGGCTCTGTCCTATTCAGGAGTTGACTTCTGCAGGAAAGGCAAAGAAGAATATAAAAAGGCACAAAGGGAAAGGTAAAACTATCAACAAACCTCCACCCTGGAGTTGTTTCTTCCTTGCTGTAAACCATTTCTATCAAGGGAGCAATTTCCACTCTGCTGCCATTAGTGGGTAATATTTTCCTGCCAATAATGTGTTGTGGATGGTGGCTAACCACAAATGGTAACGTTCTTGCTTTTAAAAGCACTTTAATGTCCCCTCATGATGCATTAAAACATAAAGCAGACTACTGCCAATATCAGAACTCATTTGGTTAGCAAAAGCTCTCTTCCTCTCTCGTTGCCTCTCTCCAGACAGCTGAGTGCAAGCTGAGGTTCCCATAAAGCTGCAGTTGTGTCAGAGTTCAAAGGTACAACCTACAGCTTGGAAGAGCAGTTTGTCACAGGATGTTAGGGGTTGGAAGGGACCTCTGGAGATCTTTGGGCCCAACTCCCTGCCAGAGCAGGAGCAGAGAATCCAGAGCAGGTCACACAGGAACACATCCAGGCAGGGCTAGGAAAGCTTTGGAGAAGGAGACTCCACAACCTCTCTGGGCAGCCTGTGCCAGGGCTCTGGGACCCTTAGAGTACAGAAGTTCTTCCTCACGTTGAGGTGGAGCTTCCAGTACCGTAGTTTGCATCCCTTGTCCTTTGTCCTATTCCTGTCCCTTCCTTCCTCACCCCCACCCCTCAGATATTTATAGGCATTGCTCAGCTCCCCTCTCTGTCTTCTCCTCTCCAGACTAACCAGCCCCAGAGCTCCAAGCCTTTCCTCCTCAGACAGTGCTCCAGTCCCTTCCTCACCCTTGCAGCCTTGCGTTGGACTCCCTCCAGCAGATCTCTGCCCCTCTTGACCTGGGGAGCCCAGAACTGGATGCAATGCTTTAGTGCAGGGCTTAAAGGCAATGCCTCAAAAGCTGATGAGCAAGGCAGCAGCAGATGTGCATGTGCCTCAGGATTTGCAGCTGCTCACCTGCCTGGGCTGTGCAGACATGCACATGAGACAAACTGGACCAGGATTAACCAGGTGCAGTCCAGCAGCTCTCTGTCCCTGACAGATTGCAGCCTGCTAGCTGGAGCTGCCCCTTGCAGTCAGCAGTCGCTTAGCAGTAACCTGTGCTTGGTTTGTTGTTGGAGTTTGGTTTGGTTTGGTTTGGTTTTCCCCCTAAAATCCTGAAACAAGGAGATGTTTATATAAAGTATGTTGGACTAGGAGATGCTCCCAGTATGTCTAAGGGCAATGAAACCCTTCCCAGCCTTTCATTTCCTATCAAACCTTTACTGCATTGCAGGTCTCTCCAGCTCAGCAGCAGCGTCAGTGTAGCATATCTCACCCCCCTCTCTGCTTTATGGTGTCAGGGTAATGTTGTTATTTGAGGTTGCCTTTAAACCTGGGTCTTGCTTTTATAGGACTGATTTGGATTAAAGAGAATATGGAAACATTATTTTGATGTCCTCAAGTGTGGCAGTTTATGAGTGAAGTAAATACTCATCGCTTGGCTGCTGTTGCAGGATTCATTGCTCTGGAGGAGAAGTCCCTGCTCACGACTGAGCCTGCTCAGTGCAGCAAGCACAGCACAAAACACTCAGCTCCCTAACTTAGTTTTAAATGATTGCTGTGTCCAAGTGGAGTTTTTGATTTGCCACTGGAATGGGCTGCCCAGGGAGGTGGTGGAGTCACTGTCCCTGGAGGTGTTGAAGCCAAGCCTGGCTGGGGCACTTAGTGCCATGGTCTGGTTGATTGTCTAGGGCTGGGTGCTAGGTTGGGCTGGATGAGCTTGGAGCTCTCTTCCAACCTGGTTGATTCTGTTCTATTTAAATGAATTCTGTGTCCAAGTGGTTTGATTTTTCTTATGTCTGGAAAAGTGCAACTGCAGAACAAAGGCTACTGTTTGGTGCTGTGATACCACAATGCTTTCTCCCCCAGAATTGTCTTAGTAGCTGCTGAAATCTCCTGTCCTACCATTGAGGCATATATTGGGGGAGCATTTGACTTCACCACTGAGAAAAGCAAAACCTGCTTTGAACTGGGGAGAAGACAGCAAATGAGACCAGTGGTGTGTTCTGACCTTGACATGCAGATGGCATGAAGATGAGCACAGGCTTGGAGCACCTCCCCTGTGGAGACAGGTTGGAAGAGTTGGGGAAGTTCAGCCTGGAAAATAGAGAGACCTTAGAGCAGCCTTCCAGTACCTGAAGGGGGCCACAAGAAAGCCAGGAAGGGATTTGGATTTTTTTTTTCCAAGGGCTTGCAATTATAGGATAAGAGGGAATGGTTTGAAGCTTGAGGAGGGCAGATTTAGGCTGGAGATTGGGGAGAAATTCTTAACAGTGAGGGTGGTGAGACACTGGCACAGGTTGAGGGTGGTGAGACACTGGCACAGGTTGAGGGTGGTGAGACACTGGCACAGGTTGAGGGTGGTGAGACACTGGCACAGGTTGAGGGTGGTGAGACACTGGCACAGGTTGAGGGTNCAAGTTGAATGAAGACTTGAGCAACCTGGGCTAGTGGAGGGTGACCTTGCCCATGGCAGGGGGGGTTGGAACTGGATGATCTTCAAGGTCCTTTCCAACCCAAACCATTCTAGAATCTCTGAATCTGCCCAGCAAGTCTCCTGTGTTACCCTCTCTGCTCAGCAGGGTGGTATAAAAGATGCTGCCCCTGGTGGGTTTGTCTGCTGCAATTGGAAAGCTCCATGTGGGTTATAAAACTGTGCCAAGCACTTTTGCCTGCTGACATAGCAGCACTGCCTTTTAGGCTCTTCACCAGCTGTGTTTTGTTGCTTGTGCTGCAAAGTTACTCTCAAAGGCTTTTGTGCCTGTGTGTTTTTAAGCAGGTAAAGGTGGATTCAGACAATGGTGATGGAAAGCAGAAGCTGACCCTTTTATTTTTTGCTGTGGAACCCTTTGGAGCATCCTGTGTGTGTTGGTGTGTAGAAGATTTGAGTTCTCAGCAAAGTTGGGCTTCATTTGGACTGCTTGGAACAGTTTTCTGAGCTCAGACCACACTCAGAGATCTGCTCTGGAGTGTGTGGACAGCTTTCAGTAGGTTTAAGGGCTCAAGCACCAGCTAAGTTCACTTGTGGTCAGAAGCTGTTACCTATTGCATGTTTATTGCTGTCTACAACTACCTGAGGGGTGGTTGTAGCCTGGAGGAGGTTGCTCTCTTCTCTCAGGCAGCCAGCACCAGAACAAGAGGACACAGCCTCAAGCTGTGCCAGGGGAAATTTAGGCTTGAGGTGAGGAGAAAGTTCTTCCCTGAGAGAGTCATTGGCTACTGGAATGGGCTGCCCAGGGAGGTGGTGGAGTCGCCGTCCCTGGAGCTGTTCAAGGCAGGATTGGACGTGGCACTTGGTGCCATGGTCTAGCCTTGAGCTCTGTGGTAATGGGTTGGACTTGATGATCTGTGAGGTCTCTCCCAACCCTGATGATACTGTGAGACTGTGTGTGTGTGTGTGATTTCAGTGCCAGCTTTGCCAGCATCCCATTTGGCTCCTGTCTGTATTTGCAGACAGCATATTTGCTCCTTTGGTCATGCCTTGTAAGTCCTTGAGTCATAACTACCAGCACCAAAATTGTTCCCTCATCCCATGCATCACAGGCAAAGGTCTCTCTTCCTTCTCTGTCACCCCCCTTCCCAGCACCTTTAATGCAAGTGGCCTCAATTTAGCCTTTGCTATATTTAAAAGGGCAGTGGCCCAGAAGATGAGATCTCAGCAACAATGTTTTGCCTTTCAAAGAGATGATTGCAGGATTAAAATCCAGGATAGTTCATTTCCCCCCTCTAGTTTCAATCATTTCTGGCTTTCAAATACCCTTCCCAGCTCTTTAAAGGGTAAATCTTACAGGTTTTTATGGGTCTGTAAATCACAAACTGCAGAACTCATTTGAGCCTCTGAAAAAATGAATAAAAATCACATCTGGACTTAGGACTTTGGATGCCAAGCTACAGCATCCAGCACACAGGGAGAAAAAAAGGGAAGAGGTTTATAATGGGAATGCTTTTTGGAGTGGAAGTATGAGAGAGCACCAGCACAATAAATCTAGAGAGCAGAGACAAAATGAGATCTTATGATGCTGTCATGCAGCTTAGCAGAAAAGCAGTTTTGCATCTCAGTTCTGCTGGATATGCTCAGGAGAGGCTGTTGGAGGTGTGCTGGGCAAATGCTGCTTTTTTGCCAGGTCCTCCTTTCAGTTTGGGATCTTCTTGGGTTGTTTTTTTTTGTTGGGTTTGGGTTGCTTTTTCTTATTTCTTTGGGTTTGTTTGGGGATTGGGCAGTGAGTGGCTGGAGAGCAGCCCTGAGGAGAGGGACTTGGGGGTGCTGGTGGGGGGAGAAGCTCAACATGAGCCAGCAGTATGAGGTTGACTGGTGCTCCAGGCAGGCATCCAGTGCAGAGTTTGGATTGATGCTTTGAAAAGCTGCCTGACCTGAACAAGAGCTTAGGGTGATTGTGAAGATGCTGTCCTTCCTCAGCTAAGTTCTCATAAAGTTTTATAGGCTGGATTAAAAAATAATAGAAGGGAGAGAAATAATAAAAGAGGACATTATAGTAACAAAGGGGCAGAGCAATTGAGAGGATTCAGACTCCAGACTGAAGCTAAGGGCAGAAATCCATCTTGCTCTATGAGGTTAGTGCTGCTTTTTCTGGGTTCAATCCTTTTGCTTTGGTGCATTTCACTCCTAGCCTTGGCAGAGTGTGGAAGCTGAACCTTCTCCTCTGATGGTTTAACAGAGCCCATCAGGGTGTTTGTTTCAATCAGTTCCTCCCTGGGCTGAGGGCTTTAGGGATTTCTTTCACAATAACTCCCCAGATCTTATTCTTGGACATTACAGTGGAGCTGATTGACACCAAGCAGACAGTTCCTCCTTTCTGCTCTTTGCTTTCAGCCTCATCATTCTGTGCTTATCTGCACCAAGTTTCATTTGCATTTATTAGCTTTCTCCAAGACCTCCTTTATCTCTCTGCATTGTTTCTTACTCTTTCTCTCTCCCAATCTAACTTGAAATGCAAACTCAGAATGTTCATTCCAAACGGTTGGCAAAATTCCTTGCAGAAGTTGAGTGTGGATCTGTTCCCATTTCCCAGCTACCAAATTCTTTCTACCTTTTCCAGCTGCACCTCCTCTGTGAATCTCCTTGCAGCTTTAGCTTGGCCTCACCTCTGGCTTCTGAGTTCCTCTCTGGCTCTCCAGTGGAACACTTGGCAGAGGAGGGCTGCTTCTTGCTCCTCCCAACACTTGTTCATCTCCACCAAAGCAGCCACCTCGTTGTCCTCTCGTGTTGGGACGATCATCTTATCTTCCTGGTCACACTCCAACACTGCCATGAGGTGATGCAGATCTCTGGAGAAGGTAAAAACCACCCCAGCAATGCTGGATTGAGGCTTTCCACACTGTTCCACCACTGCTTCTTGTGTTTTCTCTGCTGTCAGAGGTGATTTGGGTAGTGACTGAAGGCACCCCGCAGGATGCAGGTGGAACCCTCTTGAGGATAGGCTGCTCACAGTTCAAGCACAGAGCCTGCTTCCAGGTTTTGGTTCACAACATCATAGGAACATAAAGGCTGAAAAAGACCTCTAAGATCAAGTCCAACCATCAACCCAATGCCACCATGCTCACTAAACCCTGTCCCAGAGTGCCATGGCTACATGGTTTTTTGGACACCTCCAGGGATGGTGACACCAGCACCTCCCCGGGCAGCCTGCTCCAATGCTTGGCTCTGGCACAGACTTCTGTGATTTCAGGCAAACAAATCTCTCTCCCTTAGTTTCTGCTTGTGTGAAATGGAGACTATGATGCTTGTTAGCAGAACTTCTCTTCGTGGTTGTTCTTTTAGCACGTTTTAGGAGCTGTGTTGTTCCCAAATAGAGCAGGACTGAGATGCTGGAAGTCACAGCATGGTTGTGAGACGTGGTGGAGCTGCAGTGCAACAGCAGTCGCTTGCAAGCTGTGATGGACAAGTAAGGACAGAGTCTTTGAGAGCTGGGTTGGCTCCACAATTCAGCTGTTTGTGGAGCAGTAAACCAGCACTTGCCTGTAGCCATAGCTTCAGTACCTCTCCTCCTCACTCCCACCAGCGGTTCCCTGCTGTTCAGAGCTTGCCAGTGCTGCTGGTTGTGATTGTGTTCCTGGAAAGCAGTGTCAGAGGCCAGAGCCACAGGGAGTGCAGGCTTTCCTCACTCATTTCTAGACCTCCTGGAGGGATGTGTGGGTTCAACACTTCAGGCAGTGCTTATCACCATTTCCTTCCACCAATGAATCAGAACTGAAACCAAACTTTGAGTCCTATGAAAAGTCCAGGAAAGCCAGAGGATGATGTCTGGTTTGTAGTGCTGAGGGATATGGTTTAAGGTGAATCTTGCAGAGTAGAGTTACAGGTTGGTGTGATGGTTTGGGTCTTATGAAATCACCCAGACTAGACTCAGCCAGCTGGAAGTTAAGGCATGAAGCTTTCTGTTCACAGCTTAGCACAAGACACAAGCAGGTAGTTACAATACTTACAGCTATGGACAGAAACATACAAGTTAAAGGTGTTACAGAAATCAACCCCCAGGAGGGGCTCCCAGCCACCCTGCCACCTCCTTTCCACCCCTCTACCTTATCCCAGAGTCTGCCTTATGTGCAAGGTGAGCTTGGAGGGTCGGCCAGGGGGGTTAGAAGCAGAAGGATTAGTTACACAGAGCAGCCCAGGGAGAAAGCACAGGCTCCCAGAGACACACACTCTGTCTTATCTGTCTTGTGTTCCTGCTTTCATCCATCCCAGCAAGCCCATAAGTGCAGCAGCCATCACCATTGTTTTCTTTTCACAGCCTAGAATCTAATTCTTCTCACTAAAATATTCCATTTAGCCTCAAAGTGGCACAGTTGGACTTAGTGACCCTGAGGGGCTTTTCCAGTCTGGATGTTGCTGTGATTCTGTGACACCACAAGGTTACAGCTACAGCAGTCTCAAGGACATAAGCGTTGAGCAATCTAAAACTCTTCTTCAAGTTTCCCCAATATTGTAAAGCCTGAAGGTATTTTACCACATTTATTGAAGGCAAAGTGCTAAGGTGGTGGCAAAGTACAAAGGTATTCTGCAGTCTGGAGATCTGAAGACAAATGAAGCATGTTCCTGTCCCTGATGTCTTCAGACAGAGCTCTGAAAACAGGCAAGCAACATAAAATGCTCTTTGCAGTCCTGTTAGATGTCTGTTGTATGATCTTACAGCTAAATAGGTGAAGGGTGGAGGCTGTGAGGATGGGGCTGGGCTCTTCTCAGTGGTGGCCACTGCTAGGGCAAGGGGTATAAATAGAACACAGGAGGTTTTATTTGAGCTTAAGGAGGAGCTTCTTTGCTTTGAGGCTGCTGGAGCTCTGGAGCAGGCTGTGAAATCCTGCTCTGGAGGCTGTCGCAACACACCTGGATCCGCTCCTGTGCAACCTGATGTGACTCTGCTTCAGCAGGGAGTTGGGACTGGATCATCTCCAGAGGTCTCTTCCAAACCCTACCATTCTATGCTTCTGTGATCTGTTTCTTGGGGCTCACACAGAAGATAAATCTCTCTTCTCCTCCCCTAAGAAATCAAACTTGTCAGAGTCTTTCCCCTTAAACTGTAAAAGAAAATAATGGTAGAGCCAGAAGATAGATGTGGGAAGAAGCATCAGAGCTTTGGTTCTGGAGATGCAAATTCAGGAAGCAGTGCAAACATCTTGAGAGCTGCTCTCTGAAGCTGGGAGTTGTTCCTTTAATATCAGCCCTTGAACCTTTATCTCTGGATAGAAAGGAACAAGTCTGTGTATGCTAAAGCAGGCTGCCAGAGACTCCTGGAGGCCACACTGAAACCCTCTCAGCTGAAAGAGTTTTGTAAGACTGCCACACTTCTACATGTAGGTTGTTTCCTAGCACTACTGCTGAGCTTTCTCCTCCAGTGTGAACACTTCCTTCTTGCTTCCTCATTTTCCAGGCTGAATAGGATTTCACCTCCTCAGGACTATCCTGCCTAGAATATGTGGACCTAAAAGCCTGTTGATGCCTGCACTCTTGTCTCTGGCAACAACTTCCCTCAAGAGGAAGTTGTTACCAGAGAGAGTGATTGGCATTGGAATGGGCTGCCCAGGGAGGTGGTGGAGTTGCTGTCCCTAGAGGTGTTGAAGCCAAGCCTGGCTGGGGCACTTAGGGCCATGGTCTGGTTGATTGGCCAGGGCTGGGTGCTAGGTTGGGCTGGATGAGCTTTCCAGGTCCACTCCAGCCCCTGACGTTCTGTGATAACTCAGAATGTAAGAAAGTTGAATTCCTTTTGTTGCCAGGCCTTGTTTAATTCTAGAGAGATGGACTCAAACCCAGCTCTTGGTGCTCTTGGTCCTGAGCCAGCCACAGCAACGTTTGCTCTGTGTTCTTTTTGTGTGACTAAGGTACATGGAAGCATGGAAACTCCCCACAGCTGGGAGAGAATAGACAAACCCTCAACTTCCATGAGTAAGACAAAGCTTTGGAGAGCTGAGCAGAGGACGCTTTAAATTCTTCATCATGTTTATGAGATTCTGGTTGAAAGAAAAAATCTCCTTTTTTTTTTTTGACAAAACAGAGACAGAAGCATGGTGGGAAAAAAAGCTTTAAAAAATAACTCACTTGAAAAGTAGCTTTATTAATGAGACACAGCTCATGAACCCTGTCTGTGTGACCCAGGACTCGCAGAAGCACAGCACAACATGTGTGTTGGATGTGTTGTGTGAATTTGCAGGGTGGCTTCATGATAGTCCAATGAATGAAGAGTAATGCACCTAAGACATCTCAGGAGCAGAGGAGTGAGCTTCTGCAATGTGCTTTTAGGGGGTAGAGAGCCAACTGGAGCTCTGCATTTGAGATCTGTTCCTTACTTTTCCCTAGCATGGTAGATGAGGTGAAGGCATCTCCCCGTGAACTGATCCTGCTCACCTGTCCTGCTTCCAGACAGGAGATCTTGGTATGGTCCTGCTGTCTGAGTGGTGACCAGCACAGCTCTTGTTGAGACCACTGACTCTAAGCACGAGGAGGCAATCAGTAGGTCTTTGCTCCTTCTTTTTCCCCCTCCACTTCCATCCATCTATGTGAAAACTCCTTAGGTCCCTGCCTGTGGCAGGGATTCGGAGCTAAAAGATTTTTTTAAGGTCCTTTCCAACTTGGACCAGTCCATTCTTTGATCCATTTCCTGTGCCTTTCCCAAGATAATCACTGTCTCAACATCCTCATTATCTGAGTTCCCAGGTTTGGGGTTGCAAACTTCCACATCACTAGGGAAGCTCAGAAAGTTTGCCAGCTGCTGCTTCTTCCCTTTCTTCTGCATGCCACAGGGCACACTCCTTAAAGAGACCCAACCCTGTCTACTCTCTTCCTGTAACCTAATTGCTACTCCTGTGTTGGTGGCTGCCTTTTGGGCACAAGCCCAAGAACTTTTAAGGCAGCCTTTAATGAACTCTGAACTGGGCTTCAGTAGGACTGGTGCTGGTCCCAGCTTGAATCATGCCAGGGGGCACAGTCCTGAGTACGTCTCTTCTCCTTTTGTTTTACCTTCTGTTCTTGGTTGTTTGGTAGCTTTAAACTCCTGAGGCTGGGGCATGCCTCACGACTGGATGGCTTCTAAACTTCCACATCACTGGGGAAGCTCAGAAAGTTTGTCAGCTTCTTTGCTCTTCTGCTGCACACCACAGGGCACACTGCTTAAAAGAAACCTAACCCCTTCTGCTCTCTTCCTGCACCCTAGTTGCTAATCGTGTTTTGGTGGCTGCCTTTTGGGCACAGACCCAAGAACTTTTAAGGCAGCCTTTAATAACCACTAATATGTCTGCATGCAAACCCAGATGATTATTATTCATGGATGAGATTAATGCAGAATTAAAACTTACCCCCCCCCCCTTCCCCCCAAACTGCAGCAAAGGTTCAGCTAGACAGGAAAAGTAAAGCTGAATTTCCATTTGGTTTGCTTCTTGCTGAGCCTTCAAATTATAAAGTGAAGCAAAGCCAAAAAGATTAATATAATGAAAACAAAGATTGGGAAATTAAATGACACGATGCAATTTTCTGCCTCATTGGGCTGGCACCAATGGTATGCAAAGGAAAGGCTGCTTAGTGTTGGTTAGCTGCTGGATAAACCTGGCACAATCAGGCTCCTTCTCCAGGGAAGGTATTTTCTTGACTCGTGTAGCCATTGACTCTTCCAATTACCAGAGACCCCATGAACAACTTCAGGTCTGGTTGGGGTTTCCCTCCCCCTCTCCCTTCCTTTACTTTCTACTCTGCTTTGGCATATTCCTGCTATTAGAGTTTACAAAGGTAAATGATTTCCCATTATCTTTAATGTTTTTAGAGGCAGATAAGGAGAAAGGAAGAAGAGAAACCCTGCAGCCTTCTGCCACCTCCATAATTAAATATTAACATTCCAGCAAATGTTACTTTAGGGAGGCCACCACGGACTGTCTGCTAATCATCTCTTTCAGTGTGCTTTTAATCTCTCACATATGCAAGCTGCTGTTAGGGTATTACTGGAAATAGGTTGTGGCTTGTAACTGGGCAGGGGGAGGCATCGTCCTCCAGACTCCCTCTCTGGGTTGTTTAGATATTAAACCCCCCTAAATCCTCATAGTTTGTAAGATATGAATCATACTTGAATGACTGTTTAGTCCCAGCAGGTCTGCTTTACTTTACCACTGAGTCTGTGTGACCTTGGAAGGAAGGATTCATAGCACTGTGGATTCACAGAATGGTTTGAGTTGGAAGGGACCATAAAGATCATTAAGCTCCAATCCCTCTGCCACGTCCAGGAAGAGTCTCCACTAGCCCAGGTTGCTCAAATCCTCGTCTAACCTGGCCCTGAACACCTCCAGGGAGGGGCCATCCACAACCTCCCTGTTCCTGTGTCTCTAGGAACATGCTGATGTTCGTGCAGTCATGCTTGGAACCACGCTGATAGCTTCATGACATCCTGCTGTGTGCCCAAGTCACTGGCCAGTGAAAGAGTTTTCTTAGGATGCAACACAGAATCATTAGGGTTGGAAAAGACCTCTGTGGTCTTCAAGTCAAGAGTAACCTCTGAACTGGGCTTGGACCCAGTTCAAATATTGATGATCCTAAGTAAGGATTATATTCACAGCTTAGCACGATGTACAAGCAGGTATCTACAGCTATATACAGCAATAGACAAGTTAAAGGTAATACAGAAGCACAACAGCCCTCCCAGGAAGCAGAGTCCCCAGGAGGGGCTCCCAACCACCCTTCCACCTTCTTTCCACCCCTCTACCTTATCCCAGAGTCTGCCTTAGGGTCAAGGTGAGTTTGGAGGATTGGCAAGGTGGGTTAGAAGCAGAATTAGTTGGGTTACACAGGGAGGAAAGTGCAGGCACCAACTCTGATAGAGGCTCTCACACTGCCTTGTCTATGTTTGTGTTCTTACCCATCTCAGCAAGCCTATGAGTGCAGCAGCCACCACCACTGTTTCCTTTTCACAGCCTAGAATCTAAGTTCTTCCTCACTAAAATATTCCCACTAGCCTCAAACCAGCACAACCACACAAGCTGCTGGTTGTGTGTGTGAAATACTGCCCTTTGCAACAGGGTTTGGTTTCTTTTGGGGGGGGTTGGCTACGTATTGCAAGCCATTACTTCAGATTAGCCTGCTGCAAATGCCCTGCCTGCTGAGCGCTGCTGCGCTCGGCCTCGGCGCCGCTCTCTGTGATGTGTTTCTGAGCTGAGCTGCCCTGACAAAGGGACTGCAGTAATCAAGTGTCAGCAGGTAGTGGCTCTGCCTGTGCGCCTATAAATCAGGTGCCAATTGCTGCCAAGCCTCTGGTAGGTGCTTCATGAACTATCATTGCTTCTTCGCAGTTCGCTTCTGTCTCTTTCCCCCCACCTAACGCTTTGCATAAATAAAGCACTCCAGAAGGATTTATGTGACTTGGGAAGCCTTTCTGGAAAATTCCTGTGCCTTTCCTACGGTGCTACAGCCTGGAGGCCCTCACAGACTTTATTCTACCTGTCTGGAGGAAAATATTCCCTGGAATCTCTTTGTTTGTTTCTTTGAATGACGCTGGGCTCTGTGGGTGGCTTTTGGGCACCGTTGGCTCTGTGGGTGACTTTGGGGCACTGTTGGCTCTGTGGGTGACTTTGGGGCACCGTTGGCTCTGTGGGTGGCTTTTGGGCACCGTTGGCTCTGTGGGTGAATTTGGGGTGCATTGGTTCTGTGGGTGACTTTTGGGCGCGTTGGCTCTGTGGGTGACTTTGGGGCACCATTGGCTCTGTGGGTGACTATTGGGCGCTGTTGGCTCTGTGGGTGACTCTTGCACGCGTTGGCTCTGTGGGTGACTTTGGGGCACGGTTGGCTCTGTGGGTGACTTTTGGGTGCATTGGTTCTGTGGGTGACTTTGGGGCACCGTTGGCTCTGTGGGTGACTTTGGGGCGCCGTTGGCTCTGTGGGTGACTTTTGGGCGCCGTTGGCTCTGTGGGTGACTTTTGGGTGCATTGGTTCTGTGGGTGACTTTGGGGGCGCCGTTGGCTCTGTGGGTGACTTTGGGGCACATTGGCTCTGTGGGTGACTTTGGGGCACGTTCGCTCTGCAGATGACTGTGGGGCACTGTTCGCTCTGTGGGTGACTGTGGGACATGTTCCTATCCCCCATGCATAGGCTGATTTCTGTTCTTTAATCCAACCATCTCTGCTGGTCATACTGTGTGGCTCTGCTGCCCACCTGGGCACACTGCTGGTTCATCTTCAGCTACTCTCTCCCAGCACCCCCATGTCCCTCTCTGCCTGGCTGCTCTCAGCCACTCTGTTCCCAGGCTGTAGCACTGCTTGGGGTTGTTGTGGCCAAAGTGTAGAACCTTGCACTTGGCCTTGTTCAATCTCATCCCACTTAGCTTTGAACACCTCCAGGGAGGTTGTGGAGCACAGAACAGAATCAAGGATCACATTCTGTGCTGCTGTGCTCCACAACCCCCCTGGGCAACCTGTGCCAGTGTCTCTCCTTTTTTTGACTTCAATTCATCTAAGTGTGATTCTCATCAGTTGGATGCTCTTGGCCACCTCCTTCACTCCCAGTTGCTCCCTTCTATCCCTCAGACACAATGGAAGTGCTGACTTTTAACTCTAATGAGGATTCCACAGCTCTCAGTTCTTGTGTGGAGGTTGGTGCTTAAAATCCTTGTGAGTTTTCTCCTTTGAGGATTAGATGAGATCACTTCTCCTCATCTCATCTCCTTTCTAGGATGTGGAGTGTTTCTAATGTGTGGAAGTGGTTTCCTCCTAGTGCAGGGATGTGTGTAACAACCTCTCTGCTTTCCCCAGCAGATGAGAGGAGCCTGGGGCTGCTCCTACACACTGACCCCAGCCTTTGTGGAATCCTTGTTGAGCTCCACCCGTGAGGGTGGCTGTGGTAGAGCTTCCCTATCTAAGTTGTCTGTGGGTCCCAAAGGCCTTTGCATGTTCAGATTGGCCCAGTGTGTGTTTGGGTCTTTATTAATTGCAGCAATCAAGCTAAGCCAGCCTGAGGATTCAGCTACCTTTCCAATTACACTTAATTATGCTGTGTGCTGGAGCTGCTCTCCCACTCTGGCCACGATGCTACTGACGCAGGTTGCTGTGCAATGAGTGTTTGGGGATTTCAGAGCTGTCTTTGTTGTAGCTGGAGAACAATAAAGAAAGCATTGAGGATGTTGTGGCCATTTTAACTACAGAATCGTGGCATTGGTTTGGTTGGAAAAGACTTCTGAGATTGTGAAGTCCAAATGTCAACCTAAAGGCATCATGTCTGGAGCCAGCAGTGTGCACTGGGGTGAGTGTAAAAGGGCTGTGGTGAGTAGGTCGAGGGAGGCTCTCTTCCCCCTCTACTCTGCCCTGGTGAGGCTGCATCTGGAATATTGGGTCCAGATTTGGGCCCCACAGTTCAAGAAGGACTTCAGGGAACTGCTTGAAAGAGTCTAGCACAGAGCCATGAAGCTGCTGCAGGCAGTGGAGCATCTCCTGTGAGGACAGGCTGAGGGAGCTGGGGCTGGGAGCTTGGAGCAGAGGAGCCTGAGGGCTGCCCCCATTCACCTTTGTAAAGATGTGCAGGGCAGTGTCGGGAGGATGGAGCCAGACTCTGCTCAAGGATGCCCAGTATAGGAAAAGGAGGACTGGGGGCAAGTTGGAACAGAAGAGATTCCATGGGAACAGAGGGGAAAAGATTTTCACTGTGAGGATGAGAGAGCCCTGGAGCAGGCTGCCCAGAGATGATGCATTCCTGTGTGACCTGCTCTAGGTGCTCCTGCTCTGGCAGGGGGAGTTTGACTTGAATGATCTTTTGATCTCCCTTCCAACCCCTACCATTCTGTGACTGGGTGATTAAACCATGCCCCAGAGTGCCATGTCCACACTTTTTGAACACTCCCAGGGGTGCTGCCTCCCTGGGCAGCCTGTTCCAATCCCTGGCCATTCTTGCAGTGAAGAAATTGCTCCTGATCTCCTACCTAAACCTCTGGCACAATTTCAGGCCATTTCCTCTGATTCTGTCTCTTGATACTAGGGGAGAAGAGACCAAGCTCTACCCCCCCTACAGCCTGCTGTCAGGGAGTTGTCTGTACCTTCTTGCTCCCTACAGCAGCTTTACCTTCAAGGACTAAGCCAGTGCCAATTTATATGCAAAGATATTCTGCAGCTCCTCTGCTGTGAGGCTTCTGACAAACGGTGACACAGCCTCGTGCCTGTTCTCCCTTTTCAGGGGACAACTACAATAATTCTTTTCCCTTGAACCAAAAATTCCTGCATCCCTCTCTTTGCCTAAAGCTTTTTCAACTGAAATAAAGAAGAGGTGAAGACAATAATGAACAGGGCAACCTCGCCCTGAATCCTAATGGCTTTCTGATGAGGTAAACAATGACTCTTAATTAGAAGCTAAAATTTTTAATTAAGATGATTCGTCAGTAATTATCTCAGTTGTCTGCTTCAGTGGGTTTTAATGAAAAAGATTGATTAGGTATAAAAGCAGTAGCAGAATTAAACATCCAGGGTCTGCAGAGGTTCTTGAGGTGAAGGCAGTGTGATTAACTTCAAAGTGGGTTTTTCAGCACGCAGTGTGGGACAGGGATGCCCACTCCAGGTGCCAGGGCTGCTGCAGCCCACTTCCCTCTCTCCCTGCCTGCCCACCTTTTACACAGTGAGCATAACTCTTGGGTGACAGTGGTGCTGAGTGACAGCTGATAAGAGCACACCAGCAGAGTGGTTGTGACTGAGTACTGTGTCCAGTTCTGGGCTCCTCAATTCAAGAGAGATGTTGAGGTGCTGGAGGGTGGTGAGGCACTGGAACAGGTTGCTGTGGATGTCCCCTCCTTGGAGGCGTTCAAGGCCAGGGTGGATGAGGCCTCGAGAGACATCTCCTAGTGGAAAGTGTCCCTGCCCATGCCAGGGGGTTGCAACTAGATGGTCTATGTGGTCCCTTCCAACTCAACTCACTTTGTGATCCTACTAAGAGCCAGCAAGGTCTCTCTGCAGCCATTCCAATGCAAGGTTGCCTGGCAGTGATTCACGTTCTGCCCCCTTTTGCCAGTGTGAAGGCAGAAGCTGTTTCTCTCTGATCACACTGGGGCACCAAAGAGGGTGACTCTGAATCATAGGACTAATTCTGTTTGGTTTTGTTTCACCACAGCAGCCCACATCAATTACTGCTAAACTTAATTCTGTTCTCGAGTTCCCAGATGAAGAAGCAGGCAGCAGAATGCATTTCACACTGCTCCCCATTAATTGTTGGAGTATTTCCCTGGGTGCTGGACAGTCTTAGTTAATCATTAGTCACATTGGCAAAGGGGGTAGCACTTCTCCTCTTTCTTGCTGATTGCCCTGACCATCAGCCTTGATGTGAAAGGAGCATGATGAAGGAGCTTGTGTTTTCTATGAGTTCTTGCACTTAGTCTTCCATGACATCCAGTAATACTCAATGCCATCCCCCCACTCACATGATTTTAGACAGGCAGCAGCCTGGGTGGGATGAGTTTCAAGAAGCCAACTGCCAGGTCCTGCACTTGAGTCATGACCAACCCAAGCAATGCTACAGGCTTGGGGCAGTGTGGCTGGGGAGCTGCTGGCAGAAAGGGAGCTGGGGGCTGTAATAGACAGGAGCTGAATGTGAGCCAGCAGTGAGCCCAAGTGGCCAAGGAGGCCAAGGGCATCCTGGCTTGGATTAAACATGCTGTGGCCAGCAGGAGCAGGGAGGTGATTGTGCCTTGGACTCGGCTTTGGTGAGGCCACAGCTCGAGTGTTGTGTTCAGGTTTGGGCACCACAGTACAGGAGAGAGCTGTGGAGGTGCTGGAGCAGGTCCAGAGGAGGGCAACAAAGCTGGGGAAGGGCCTGGAGAAGAAATCTGACGAGGAGTGACTGAGGGAGCTGGGGATGGGTAGTGTGAGGAAGAGGAGGCTGAGGGCAGACCTCATTGCTGTCTACAGCTACCTGAAGGGACACTGTGGAGAGGCTGCTGCTGGGCTCTGCTCACAGGTAGTTGGAGATAGAACAAGGGAGAATGGCCTCAAGCTGAGGCTGGGCAGGTTTAGATTGGACATTAGGGAAAAGTTTTTCATGGAGAGAGTGGTCAGGGACTGGAATGAGCTGCCCAGGGAGGTGGTGGAGTCACCCAGCCTGGATGTGTTTCAGGGTGGTTTGGATGTGGTGCTTGGGGCTATGGTTTCAGGTGAATCTTTGTGAGTAGGGTTCTAGGTTGGTGATGCTGAGAGGCTTTGCCAGCCTGGATATTCTATTCAGGATCCTTGTTTCAGAATTAACCAGGTTGGAAAAGACCTCTGGGATCACCCAGTCCAACCTGGCACCTAACCCTTCTAATTAACTATCTCACGGCACTAAGTGCCTCATTCAGCCTCCTCTTAAACACCTCCAGGGGTGGTGTTAATTCACCACCAACCTGGGCAGCCCATTCCAATGCCAGTCACTCCTGCTGTGAAGAATTTCTTCCTAATGTCCAGCCCAGCCCTGCCCTGGCACAGTTTGAGGCTGTATCCTTTTGTTCTGTCCCTGGGTGCCTGGCAGAAGAGCCCAACCCCACCTGGCTACAGCCTCCTTTCAGGTAATTGTAGAGAGCAATGAGCTCTGCCCTGAGCCTCCTCTTCTCCAGGGTGTCCTTATGGTGACAGCAGAACAACTGAATGGAAATCCAGATGTATTTTTTTTTTAATCCAGGTTGCAACCACTCCCTCTTGGATGTGCTGCTGAGATGGAGCCTGCAATCAGAAGAAAGATGCTGCAGTGTTTGGACATGGAGCTGCTCAAAGTTTCTGGCAAGGTGTGTGCTGTGTGCTTAAGAGAGGCCAGGGCAGGCAGTTTTGTCTCTGCCAGATGAATCAGGGTCTGCAAGTGTGTTGCTGGAACACATTTGTCACTGTGGGCCCTGGGAAATCAATTGAAATGTATCTTTTGCTGCTGCTAACTGACATGATGGATTGGGAATAATCATCCATGGTTTGTGCAGTGTCAGTCCAGCTCTTCTGTCACCTGTGACTCAATATCCTTTAAATACCACTGTGGCATTGCTGCTGAACTGAAACCTAATGAGAGAGCTTTGCCAATGGACTTCAAGTCATAGAATGAGCTGGGCTGGAAGGGTCCTCCAAAGCTCAGCCAGTCCAACCCCCTCTGCGGTCAGCATCCTCAACTAGGCCAGGTGCATGCTTCATTGAACCACTGTATTAGGGTCATAGAGTCATAGAATGGTTTAAGTTGGAAGGGACCTCAGCCAGTTTCAACCCCCCTGCCATAGGCAAGGGACACCTCCCACTAGAACAGGTCACCTCAAGGCCTCATCCAACCTGGCCTTGAACATCTCCAGGGAGGTTGTGGAGTACAGAAGCACCCGATGTGATCAAAGATCAGGCTCTGCTGGGTGATGCCCAGTGCCAGGCCAGGGGGCAACGGTGGAGGCTGAGGCAGAGGAAGTTTTATGTCAAAGTGAGGAGGAATTTTTTCCCTGTGAGGGTGACAGAGCCCTGGAACAGGCTGCCCAGGGGGGTTGTGGAGTCTCCCTCTCTGGAGGTATTCAAGAACCATGTGGATGTGTTCCGGTGTGATCTGCTCCGGGTGAATGGCTGGGGCTGGAGGCTAGGTTGGACTGGATTAACTTGCAGGTCCCTTCCAAGCCAGTTCCTATGATCCTGCTCTGGCAGGAGGGCTGGACCAGATGATCTCAGAGTGTCAGGGGCTGGAAGGGACCTCCAATGATTCACGCTAGAATTGCCCTGCTACAGAGCCAGCAATTGGCTTTTCCCCCCAGAAAAGCTCCACATCAGTGTCAGGGAAGCAGATAATGAAGCTGCTTTGCTGTGCTTTAGCTCTGTGTGCATGGACATGTTTCCAGCTCCAGTCTGTGTGCAGGGTGGGAAGTCCTGTTCCCAGCCCTCAGCACAGGCACACCTTGCTTTATCTCTGCACCTAGCAGGGGCTGCTTCTCAGGCTGCTCCTGCACACCGCCGAGCCAGGCGCAGAGCACACACCGCAGTGTTTTAATTAGTGTCTAATGATTCCTCTCTGATCAGGCTTAAAATCCTCTCTGTGGAAGTGATTATAGGTAATTCTCGAGCTGTAACAAGATCATTTGATAATAAGGCTGATAAAGGAAAGCCATTATTTAAATAATATCAGTAATGACTATCTCCTTGTTCAGGCTTTGTGCAGATGTGTTCACACAGTGTAATCTTAATACTAATTTCCACGGAGCTGGAGCAGAACATAAACACAAGTGGAGTGCAGGTCTCCCAAGGGAGAGGCATTGCCAGCATTTGCTTCCCCTTGCTGCCTGCTCCCCAGCTGGTGGTAAGGAAAAGGTAGCCTTTTGTGATGGTTTGGGTGTTCCCCACCCTCCCCATGCTTTGCCGAATCACCCAGACCAGACTCAGCAGCTCTGGAAGTGGAGTGAAGCTTTTATAGCGCAAGATACAGGCAGATGTTTGCAGTGTGTACAGCTATAGACAAGTCAAAAGGTAATACAGACACACAGCAGCCCTCCCAGAAACCTGGGTCCCCAGGAGGGGCTCCCAACCACCCTTCCACCTTCTCCACCCCTCTACCTTACCCAAGACCTTGCCTTATGTTTAAGGTAGTTTTGAGGGTTGGCCAAGGGGGTTAGGAAGCAGATGGATTAGTCACACTGAGCGCAGGTTAGGTTAGAGAGAGAAGTGCAGCCCACAGAGCCCAGAGAGCGACTCTGTTATCTATGTTCTTGTTCTTATCCATCTCAGCAAGCCTATCAGTGAAGTACACAGCACCATTGTTTCCTTTTCAAAGCCTGTAGTCTAATTCTTCTCACCAAAACATCCTGGCTAGCTTCAAACTAGCACACATTTCGGAGTCCACAATTATCTACTCACTGTAACTGGTAGAGAGGAGGAATTTTGTCTTGTTCTTCTGCAAGATGAGCCCTGTGCTGTGTGCTTTGCAGTGGGGTTCTGTTGTGCTTTGCAGTGGGGTCCTGGCTCATGGGGAGAAAAATCTGATTTGTGGAACTTCTCTGAGGCTCATAGAATCAAGCAGGTTGGAAGAGACCTCCAAGGTCATCCAGTCCAACTTAGCACCCAGCCCTAGACAATCAACCAGACCATGGCACTAAGTGCACCATCTGGTCTTGTCTTGAACACCTCCAGGAATGGTGACTCCACCACCTCCCTGGGCAGCCCATTCCAATGCCAATCACTCTCTCTGCCAACAACTTCCTCCTAACATCCAGCCTAGACCTCCCCTGGCACAACTTGAGGTTGTGTCCCCTTCTTCCATTGTTGGTTGCCTGGCAGTAGAGACCAACCCCACCTGNATTAGGATGCCTGAAGGAAGTCCTCATGCCCTCATCCAGGGCTTCCTTCATCTTTTGTATGCAACAGGGAGCAGCTTCAATAATTTTGGTGGACAAAGTGCTGTAAGGTTTTTCTCTGGAAACCACTTAAGGCAGAGTCCATTTATGATTGATTTGTGCTCTGGCAAGAGCTATGCTCATTTAGGACAAAATATCCTAGAGTTTTGCAAGGTAATAGGAGGAATCATCTTCTATTTGGGGAGCTTTGAAGCCAATTCACACACACTCAAGCTCCTTGTGCCAGGATCAGTGCCCTGTGCTAACGCTGCAGCATTTGATCTTGCAGGGTAGGAGAGAGAGAAGAGGTAACTACTTTTCCTCCACTCTAGCATAAGAATGAAGCTTCAAATGATGACTAATGACCTGAATTGTTGTTTGGGAACACAGCAACGACAAAATGCTGTTTCTTTGCACTAACTGATGTGAGGCTGTGCTCTGGGTCCTTGCTGAAAGCAGTGTTGCTAACACAGAGATGCTTTGGTTGCTGCTGAGCAGAGCTTACACAGAGTCATGACCTTCTCTGTCCTCAGCTGGGAGGAGACACAAGCTGGGATAGCTGACCCCAAGTGACCAGAGGAAGATTCCATATGTGACATGGTGCTGAGCAAGAGAATCTGCAGGAGAGGGTTGTCAGGGCTGCTGTTGCTCCGGGGCTGGCTGGGCAGTGGTCAGCTGGTGGTAAGCAATTGGAGGTTTGGCATCTTTTATTCCCCCCTTCCTTTAATGTATTTTTTTCCCTTACCAAATTGTCTTTGTCTCAACCCATAAGCTTAAGAAAAAAACTTCTGCTTTTCTGATTCTGTCCCCCACACCACCAGGGAAGTTTTAACAAGTGGCTGTGTGAGACTTAGCTGCCTGCTGGGGTGAAATCACAACAGCTGTAAAGAAACAACACCACAAAATCCCTTTAGATTTATTCCCCTGCCCCTTACCTTGGATTATGACCAACCTGACTGGCATGGGCTTGGCACACAATGCTGTTTTGTGGCCTTGGGACTAAACAATAGCTTGCTAGACCTGGCTTCTGTGTTTCTGAAAGCTGATGTGTAGCTGAGTCCCTAGCCACAAGGTCAAATGTCAATTACTAAAGGTAGTGAAGTGTGGGGAAAGGAGGGGAAATAGCCCCTCCTGTACCTGCACAATGAGGCAAACCTGGAGGTGACACAGGCTGTAGACTTGAGACCAGGAGAACATTCAGTGAAGGTGTGGCAGGGAGCAGAAAGGGGAAGGATGGTGGAGGTGCTCTGTGTGAGGATGCAGAGCATCACTCTGAAGCATGGCATCCAACCCACCTACCTGGTGAGTGCTGGCATCTTGCTTGCCCTGCTGGCTGTGATGCAGAGGTAGCAGTGGTGCTCTGGCAGACAGGATGGGTGAGCTCCACAGACTGGTGGGGGTCAGAGGAGACTTCTGGAGATCAATGAGTCCAACCCCCCTCCTAATGCAGGTTCACCTAGAGGAGGCTGCACAGGAATGAGCCCAGGTAGGTTTTGAAAGCATCCAGGAAAAGAGACTTCACAATCTCTGTGGGCAGCCTGGGCCAGTGACCTGGAACCCTCAGAACAAGTTTTTCCTCAGGTCCAGACTGGTCAATGATCCAGGGGAGATGGAGAGGAGGTGGAGTTCAGCTTTGCTTTGGCTGCCTTGAAAGGGAGCAGGTGAGATGACCTTCAGCCATGCTCTTAGCAGTGGAACATAATGCCCTCTCTTTTCAAAGGCACACAGTCAGATGGTGTCCCTCCTTTCATCCAGATGTATATTGGCATCTAGGTAACCATAGCAACTGTGGCTGGAAAAAAATGAGATCTAGTGGGTTTGAGATTGCCTTCAGAACAGGTTTAACAGTGAAGCTTGAAAGCAGACAATACAGCTCCCAGAAAGGCAGGTGACAAAAATGAAAGGGAATTCTATTGCCAAATTGACTCAGGCCAAAAAGAAGCCCCAAGCCAACATCCAACAAGTGAAGCAGCACAAAACAAACACCTCACCACTCATTAACCTTGCAGCTTTGCCTTCAGGCAGGTTGGTGTGGGTTTGTGGCACTGAGATCATAGAATCAGGTTGGAAGAGACCTCCAAGGTCATCCAGTCCAACCTGACATCCAGCCTATAATCTGTGTTACTGAAACAGACTTTCAGCTCTTGTCTTCTGCAGGGCCTTGTGGATGCTCAGGGTGTTTTGGGAGCTGCTCAGTTGCCATTAGAAGCATGCCACTGAAAACCAGGTTAGCTGATTTTCTGGGGAGCTGAAAGCTACCAGCCCTGAAGCACTGAAGGAAGACAGCCAGGATGAGATGATTTCATAAAGCTCAATCCTGTTCTTCTACCACAGCCTTTCCATCAGGGACTGCAATACTTAGTTGTGAGTCATTATCTCCTTCCTCACAGAGAATCTATGCTGATGTAGTTTGAATAATGTGCCCTGGGAGTAGCAGAAGAATTGCAGATAGGAAATCGATAGGAACATTTACTTTTATTGTTCATGTCAGCTGTTGTTTAGGAGACATGAAAATGACTGTTTATACAACAGCTCTGGTTCTCAGAGCATTTCCAGCAGTGTCATCTTGGCAGGAGTGATGCTTACTCATGTTTTCTCTTTTAGTTCCCCAGGAGAATGGAGGAGGAAGGCTAAGCACTGATTCATGAGTTGGATAACTGAGTGAATAGGCTGAAGGGGGATGAGTATCACCACAGCTGATTATTCCAAGGGCTCCTTCCAAAGTGCTTTAGTTCTTCAACCGAGAAGAAGATCCTGAAGCATCAATCCATCAAAGCTGCAGGAGGCTCCTGGCCTTGCTCTGAGATGATCCAGGCAGCTGAGGCCTGTGTATGTATTTCACATTGTGGTCTTCCAGCAGCCTGGGCTAGCCAAGCAGCGACGCCCAGAGAACGCTCCTCAGATGCCCAGCTGGGTGGTGGCATTGCTAATGTGGCAAGTGCTGGAGTGCCAAACTGATAACCTGTCCAAAGAACAGCTGTAGATGTTTCTTGTGCTGATCAAGGGCAAATTCTAGCTCTGCTGTTGGCTACATCCCTGGAGATGCTGAGTGGGGAAGGCACTTACCCTGCCAGACCTTGATTTGAATGGTCCCCAGCTCACCTCTATGCTGAGAAGGCCACCAGAGAGAGGTTTTTAGGCCAAGTAGTCTGTCACTGGCAGCACATTTGCATGAGGAACCACTAACTGAACCATAAAAAGTAATGGCAAGAGTAGCTGCCACTGTGTGATTTAAAACTCCCCAAGCAGAATGGAAGACAAAGGAGGCCAAGCAAAGCGTCCTTGGGAAGAGAACAGAAAGGATGTTGCAGCTGAGGTTGAAAAAGCAGCTTCTGAGGTAAGTGGAGGTGTCACCAGACTCAGAGATCTGGACTCTGTAAAAGGTGGCAGCAACAAAGACCCTGTGGCCATTTGGAATGTAAAGAAAATGAATCTGTGGGGATTTCTTACACAGTGTCCTCAAGGACTCAGGATGTCAGGGGTTGGAGGGACCTAAGGAGCTCACCAAGTCGCAGCATTGCAGGATGTTAGGGGTTGGAAGGACCTAAAGAGATCACCAAGTCAGAGGATCACAGGATGTCAGGGGTTGGAGGGACCTAAAGAGATCACCAAGTCACAGCATCATAGGATGTCAGGGGTTGGAGGGACCTAAAGAGATCACCAAGTCACAGCATCACAGGATGTCAGGGGTTGGAGGGACCTAAAGAGATCACCAAGTCAGAGGATCACAGGATGTTAGGGGTTGGAGGGACCTAAAGAGATCACCAAGTCACAGCATCACAGGATATCAGGGGTTGGAAGGGACCCAAGGAGATTGAGTCCAACTCCCCTGCCAGAGCAGGACAATCCTATCTAACACATCACAGAGGAGCACATCCAGACAGGCCTTGAAAGGCTCCATAGAAGGAGACCTCACAACCTCCCTGGGAAGCCTATTCCAGTGCTCTGTGACCCTTACAGTAAAGAAGTCCAAGCCCCCTGCCAGAGCAGGACCATACAAATCTATCTCAGGTCACAGAGGAAGCTCTCAAGATACTCCCAGATCTCTGGTTAAAGAGATGGGTGAGATCTTGTTAATGCAGATCACAGAGCCTCTTGCTTTTACATAATTATAAATGACTGAACAAAGCTCTTCTCTTAGAGGCTGAACTCTCTGCTCTCACTGATGGCTTCCCTGGGCTGCTTTACCCCTTGGCCAGCCGTGCTGGGAGAGCTCGTTCTGAGTAGTGTTGTTTCTTGGGTGTCAGGGTGAGCTGGCAGCAAGGCTTCTAGCTGGGCTGCAAGACTGCAGTGTGTTTAGAACTGCATTTATTCTTGTGCTATTTACCCTCCTCTTAATATCCACTGAGCAGTTTGGCATACTGAGAGCTGCCCGAGGGCTTATTGTGCGCTGATTTATGGGCTGGATGCAGTTCACTGAGAGCTGTTGGAGCTCAGGTGACTGGAGACCTGGAAGACTACTTTTGGTTAAAAATGATCTTTCTTTGCACCTAACAGGGAAGCTGCTGTGGGTGAACATTGTCCCAGCTACCAGGCAGCTACTACACCACCAAAAGATCCTGAAACTCACCTACTCAGCCTTTGTTAACAGCATCACAACAGGTACAGTGACTCTACCTCCCTCCCTGTCCTTTGTGAAGAGCTTTGGCTGGTATCAGTTGTGACAATTTCCATTCATAGACTCAAACAGGTTGGATGAGACCTCCAAGCTCATCCAGTCCAACCTGGCACCCAGCCCTAGACAATCAACCAGACCATGGCACTAAGTGCCCCAGCCAGGCTTGGCTTCAACACCTCCAGGGATGGTGACTCCACCACCTCCCTGGGCAGCCCATTCCAATGCCAATCACTCTCTCTGCCAACAACTTCCTCCTAGCATCCAGCCTAGACCTCTCCTGGCACAGCTTGAGACTGTGTCCCCTTCTTCTGTTGCTGCTTGCCCGGCAGAAGAGCCCAACCCCACCTGGCTATAACCTCCCTTCAGGTAGTTGTAGACAGCAATGAGCTCTGCCCTGAGCCTCCTCTTCTCCTAATGACCAGACTGAGAGTGACCTTCAGACAAGAGGTGCAAAGCTTTAACCTTTCCTAGCACGGTGCTTTTTTAACAGCCTCGAAGCACAGAGCATCCACAGGGAAACTCATTTTGCTCCTTCCAGCCTCAAAGAAACAAAATAAAACAAAACACCCCACAAAAAAAGAAAAAAAAATCAGGAAGCTGATTTGATATTTGTGAGAGCAGCATCCAGAGACCACAATCTTCTTTATTAATGACTATGAGGCTGGGGTGTGAAAATTTGTCTCAGTCCTGAGCGCTCTGCAGATGTAGTCCTGCCTGGCAAGCCTGAAATTGTACTCGTTCTGTTTCCTATTATGCTGTAAATTGACCTTCTACAATGAAGGAGAAAAAAAGTGAAGCTGGGGTTGTTTAGCCTGGAGAAGAGGAGGCTCAGGGCAGAGCTCATTGCTGTCTGCAGCTACCTGAAGGGACGTTGTAGCCAGGTGGGGTTGGGCTCTGCTGCCAGGCACCCAGCAACAGAACAAGGGGACACAGCCTCAAGTTGTGCCAGGGCAGGTCTAGGCTGGATGTTAGGAGGAAGTTGTTGGCAGAGAGAGTGATTGGCATTGGAATGGGCTGCCCAGGGAGGTGGTGGAGTCACTGTCCCTGGAGGTGTTGAAGCCAAGCCTGGCTGGGGCACTTAGTGCCATGGTCTGGTTGATTGTCTAGGGCTGGGTGCTAGGTTGGACTGGAGGATCTTGGAGGTCTCTTCTAACCTGGTTAATTCTATGATTCTAAGGGCAGCTGACATCACTTACCTGGACATGAATAAAGAGAAGGCAGGACAAGAGCACAGCCTGTAGCTGCTTCTTGGCTTTGTCTCAGGGACTCAATGCTTCTCACCTTTTGGACCTCGTAAATCCTGCAGCTAATAGAGAAGTAACAGACATTTTGTCACGGCTAAAGTTCAGGGTAGCTGGGATTGAATCTGGGCAGGGGACTGTCACAAACTGCAGCTGGGTTTTAAAAGGATGTTTAGAAGCACTGATGCCTCCAATCCGAAGTTCTATATTAAGGTCATGCTAATGGCTTAGTGTTTTATGAGCCTTTGTAGTCTCAGCGGCACCATCTCTTTAATCTTAACTTTGCCTGGAGCCAAAATAAATCTCGGCATTGTAAACTGCATTGTAACATAACTGCCTTGCTCAGGAGTGATTGTCTCCCCCCCCTCCAAATGTCAGTAATGTCTTGCTGTGGCAAAACAAGAGAGGAAAACCTTGCTCTTTTCCCCTGAAATGGCAAATCTGCAACCATTGTAGCATTTCTGTGTGAGCTGAATCTTTATTCCTCAGCATTTGTATCCCACTTTCATCTGCTTCTGTTATTTTCATCGCTGCGTAGCTCAGGTTAAAAAGACTGAGGAGGCTGAGTGCCGGCTCAGGTGACAGCCTTTGAACATCATAGTATCATCAGGGTTGGAAGAGACCTCACAGATCACCCAGTCCAAGCCATTATCACAGAGCTCAAGGCTAGACCATGGCACCAAGTGCCACGTCCAACCCTGCCTTGAACAGCTCCAGGGACGGCGACTCCACCACCTCCCTGGGCAGCCCATTCCAGTAGCCAATGACTCTCTCAGGGAAGAACTTTCTCCTCACCTCAAGCCTAAATTTCCCCTGGCACAGCTTGAGGCTGTGTCCTCTTGTTCTGGTGCTGGCTGCCTGAGAGAAGAGAGCAACCTCCTCCTGGCTACAACCACCCCTCAGGTAGCTGTAGACAGCAATGAGGTCTGCCCTGAGCCTCCTCTTCTCCAGGCTAACCAATCCCAGCTCCCTCAGCCTCTCCTCGTAGGGCTGTGCTCGAGGCCTCTCCCCAGCCTCGTTGCCCTTCTCTGGACACGCTCAAGCATCTCAATGTCCCTCTTAAACTGGGGGGCCCAGAACTGGACACAGTACTCAAGGTGTGGTCTAACCAGTGCAGAGTACAGGGGCAGAATGACCTCCCTGCTCCTGCTGGCCACACCATTCCTGATGCAGGCCAGGATGCCACTGGCTCTCTTGGCCACCTGGGCACACTGCTGGCTCATGTTCAGGTGGGTATCCATCAGCACCCCCAGATCCCTCTCTGTCTGGCTGCTCTCAGCCACTCCGACCCCAGCCTGTAGCTCTGCATGGGGTTGTTGTGGCCAAAGTGCAGCCCCTGGCACTTGGAGCCATTGAATGCCATCCCCTTGGACTCTGCCCATCTGTCCAGGCGGTCAAGGTCCCTCTGCAGAGCCCTTCTGCCCTCCAATCCAGCCACATCAGCCCCCAGCACAGCTTATTTGTTGCAGTATCTGACATGCCCCCAGATGGACTTGAATAAAGCAACATCAGACCCGATGAGCGTCCGACAGCAGGTTTGGAAGGGGAGATTGAGGCTGGGCAGAAGGAAGAAGTTTATCACAGCGAGGGTGGTGAGACACAGGGACAGGATGCCCAGAGAAGTTAGGGACTCCTCGTTCCTGGAAGTGGTTGGATGGGACTTTGAGCAACCTGACCTAGTGAAAGATACTGGGCTAGGTGATTTTCCAGAGATTCCTTCCAACCCCAACCATTCTGTGGTTCTGTTTAGTGTTAGTCACCCAGGCTCTGTATCGTGGGAGACAGATCCACCCAGGGCTGATCGGTTGCATCCCAGGGGTGATTGGTTGGTTGCATCCCAGGGGTGATTGGTTGGTTGCATCCCAGGGGTGATTGGTTGGTTGCAGCCCAGGAGTGATTGGTTGGTTGCAGCCCGGGGGTGATTGGTTGGTTGCAGCCCGGGGGTGATTGGTTGGTTGCAGCCCAGGGGTGATTGGTTGGTTGCATCCTAGGGGTGATTGATTGGTTGCAGCCCAGGGGTGATTGGTTGGTTGCATCCTGGGGATGATTGGTTGCATCCCAAGTTATTTTGTGTGAGACAGATGAGAACAACTATCCTTCAGGGGCACCTGGCACTCTTCATCCCAGGGAGGAAACCCTGTTGGGGTAAAAGGTGAGTAGCATAATAGGAAACAAAACCAACCTCTTTGTGAGACACTCTGGACTGAAAGGGTCATTGCTTTTATAAGGCTTATCCTGTGGAGACATTGACATGTGGGGACATTCCCAGAGGGCAGATGTGGCATGACTTGGGACCACTCACAGAGACACTTTGGTTTCTCTGTGACTCCTGTCTACAACTACCTAAAGGGAGGCTGTAGCCAGGTGGGGTTGGGCTCTGCTGCCAGGCACCCAGCAACAGAACAAGGGGACACAGCCTCAAGCTGTGCCAGGGCAGGTCTAGGCTGGATGTTAGGAGGAAGTTGTTGGCAGAGAGAGTGATTGGCATTGGAATGGGCTGCCCAGGGAGGTGGTGGAGTGGCTGTCCCTGGAGGTGTTGAAGCCAAGCCTGGCTGGGGCACTTAGTGCCATGGTCTGGTTGATTGTCTAGGGCTGGGTGCTAGGTTGGACTGGATGAGCCTGGAGGTCTCTTCCAACCTGCTTGATTCTATGATTCTATGACTTGGGAACACTCATAGAGGGAAGGAGACCTGCTGGTGTGACTTGGGAACACTCCCAGAGGGAGGGAGACCTGCTGGTGTGACTTGGGAACAGTCCCAGAGGGAAGGAGAGCTGCTGGTGTGACTTGGGAACAGTCCCACAGGGCCTTCCCTGTGGCTTGGGAATATTGTTGGTGTGACTTGAGCACAGAGGACTCTCGTATAATGTTGCTGCTTTTCAACCCCAGAGGAAGATCTTACCCCTCATAATAGCAACAAAAGTGGTTGTGTTTTTTAGCTGTTGCCCAGCACAATCCAGTTGAGATGAATGCTCCTTGCCAATTACCTTTCCAAACCTGAACAGGGACAGTTTGTATCCATCTCAATCCCTTGTTTTCTTGCTTGAAAGCTGCATTGCAAATGGCTGGCTTTTATCACCACTGCTCTGAAGCTTAAATGTGTTCTCTGAAGGTGATAAAATGTTATTTAATACTCTTTCTGCTGTATATTTCAATCTCCAGAACCTCTGTAGGCTGATGTTGGTCATCCATGGCAGACACAAGGAGTTTTTTCCTTCCATTTATTCTCCTTGCATCAAGGAGGGTGCTGGGATAAATTGCCTTTGTCTCCCCCCTTTTCTCCTGCCATGTTTTGCCATCGTTCAGCAGTGTCAAGGCAAAAGCAGAAGTTGGTTTTGAATCATCTGAGACTGTGAAAAACCATTTATTAGAAGCAAAAAAAATTCTTCTGGGGTGATATAGTGGGAAAAGTTCTTCCTTTCATGGAGGAATTACTCAGTAAATTCACAGATGAGCTGTTCCTAACCCAGTTCAAGCAATAACATTAAAGGCCATTTGATCTCTGTGTATGACAGATAAATGATTGGGGGGAGGTTGGGCTGGTTGTTGTTGTTGGTTTTGTTTGTTCTTTGGTTTTGTTTTGGGTTTGAGGCCTTTTTTTATTTGGGGGGGGGGATGTTGTTGCTGTATTTTTCTCCCTCTCTATGGTGACAATAGGATTTTAGGGGAGAAAGTTGAAAAAAGATCAAGTAGTGTAAAATAAAATAGGTGTGGATCTGTTGGAAGGTAGGAGAGCCCTGCAGGGGGACCTGGCCAGGCTGGATGGGTGGGCAGAGGCCAAGGGGATGAGACTGAACAAGGCCAAGTGAAAGGTTCTGCACTTTGGCCACAACAACCCCAAGCAGCACTACAGGCTGGGGACAGAGTGGCTGAGAGCAGCCAGGCAGAGAGGGACCTGGGGGTGCTGGGAGAGAGTAGCTGAAGATGAGGCAGCAGTGCCCAGGTGGGCAGCAGAGCCAATGGCATCCTGGGCTGGCTCAGGAGCAGTGTGGGCAGCAGGACAAGGGAGGTTCTTCTGCCCCTGTGCTCAGCACTGCTCAGGCCACCCCTGGAGTGCTGTGTCCAGTTCTGGGCTCCTCCATTGCAGAGAGATGTTGAGGTGCTGGAAGGTGTTTAGAGAAGGGCAGCAAGGCTGGGGAGGGGCCTGGAGCACAGCCCTGTGAGGAGAGGCTGAGGGAGCTGGGGGTGTGCAGCCTGCAGCAGAGGAGGCTCAGGGCAGAGCTCATTGCTGTCTGCAGCTCCCTGAAGGGAGGCTGTAGCCAGGTGGGGTTGGACTCTGCTGCCAGGCAGCCAGCAACAGGACAAGGGGACACAGCCTCAAGTTGTGCCAGGGCAGGTCTAGGGTGGATGTTAGGAGGAAGTTGTTGTCAGAGAGAGTGATTGGCATTGGAATGGGCTGCCCAGGGAGGTGGTGGAGTCGCTGTCCCTGGAGGTGTTGAAGCCAAGCCTGGCTGGGGCACTTAGTGCCATGGTCTGGTTGATTGTCTAGGGCTGGGTGCTAGGTTGGACTGGAGGATCTTGGAGGTCTCATCCAACCTGGTTGATTCTAAACACATTACCCTGTGGTCTGGGGCTCCAATACATACACACACACACATATGCTGTTGAGGAGCACTCAGTCTCTGGAGTGACTGAATTGTATTTTATTGTGATTCTGTTTTTACTTCAGTGCTTTCAGGCAAGTATCTGGAGTGCTGCCACCTTCCTCTCCCTCTTCTTTGTAACCCAGTTATGGCATAAGAGCTTCTGGCTGCAGAGTGCCTTGCAAAACAGTTTTGCACAGTGCTAGGGACAATGAGATTCGAGCTCCATTTGGGATCTGCTGGAGTTTCCTGCATGGCTAACAGCAGTGCTCTGAAGAGGCAGTGCCAGAGCTTCCAGTCCCTGGGGACTCCACGATGCATGCAGGCTCAGCAGCTCACCTCTGCAGAGGCTCTGGTTCATGCTCTGAAGGCAACCACAAGCCTTGCTGCCTGAGATGTTTGCACTGTGTAACTTAAAGGTAATTTATGGTGATGGAGACAAATCTCTGCCCCAGGGAGCAGCTACTGTCAGGACACTGACCCAGATGGGCCCCTGCCTTAGCTGGCTGTGACAGCTGTTGTACTCCTATCCATCAGGTGTTCCTCCCAATTCAATTGCAAAGGTTCTGAGAGAAAACCTTGTTCCACCTGTGTCTGCAAGCAGAACTCAATCACTGCTGACATAACCAAATCACTCGGTAGCAGCTCGGAGACAGCAATGCATGTGACAAAGGCAGCTGCCAGCCCTGAGGACAGGCAGCTGGATGCTGGTTTGGGAGCATCAGTGTCTGTGATCTCAGGACTGGAAAACATTTTGCAGTGGTCAGTGAAAGCCAAGTTGCAGCCAAAGAGGTTCCAGCTCAACACAAGGGAGAACTTCTTGACTGAAAGGGTCCCAGAGCACTGGCACAGGCTGCCCAGACAGGTTGTGGAGTCTCCTCCTCTGCAGCCTTTCCAGGCCTGTCTGGATGTGTTCCTGTGTGACCTGTCTTAGTATTGTCCTGCTCTGGCAGGGGGGTTGGACTTGATCTCCTTGAGTCCCTTCCAACCCCTAACATCCTGTGATCATAGAGTTGAAGGGACCCCTAAAGGGCATCTAGATCAAGCCCCCCTACAGTGAGCAGGGACATCCCCAACTAGAGCAGGTTCATCAAAGCCCCATCAAACCCAACCTTGAACATCTCCAGGGATGGAGCCTCCACCACCTTCCTGGGCAACCTGCTCCAGTGTTTGGCCACCTTCATTGTAAAGAATTTCTTCCTAATGTCCTGG
Organism: Tricholaema leucomelas; assembly: GCA_013400475.1. NCBI lineage: Eukaryota > Metazoa > Chordata > Aves > Piciformes > Lybiidae > Tricholaema lacrymosa > Tricholaema leucomelas. The sequence continues at coordinate 410,278 of WAAF01006032.1, forward strand.
AGAAAGGAAGACTTTGGGGAGAGCTTATAGAGGCCTTGCAGTACCTGAAGGGGACTACAGGAAAGACAGGAAAGGTTTGCAGTGATAGAATGAGCAGGAATGGATTGAAGCCTGAGGAGGGCAGATAGAGACTGGAGATGAGGAAGAAATTCTGGGCAGGGAGACAGTGGAACAGGTTGCCCAAGGAGGTTGTGGATGTCCTCTCCCTGAAGGTGTTCAAGGATGCAGGCTGGATGAAGCCTTGAGCAGCCTGGTCTAGGCAGAGAGGGTGAATCTAGGTGATCTCTGAGGTCCCTTCCAACCCAACCCATCCTGTGACTGTGTGAAGTGCACAGCTCTCCATCCCTCCTCCTTCCTGAAGAAGCCTCTGGGAGATGTTGAGGAGACCTTAGAGTGGCTTTCCAGTGTCTGAAGGGAGCCTACAGGAAGGCTGGGGAGGGACTATTGACAAGGTCTGGGAATGTCAGGACGAGGGGGAATGGGTTTGAACTGGCAGAGGGGAGATTTAGACTGGATGTTAGGAGGAAGTTCTTTGTAGTGAGGGTGGTGAGACACTGGCACAGGTTGCCAGTTGTCTGTGCTCCACATCCTCCCTGGAGGCGTTCAAGGCCAGGCTGGATGAAGCCTTGAGCAACCTGCTCTAGTGGGAGGTGTCCCTGCCTATGGCAGGGGGTTGGAGCTGGATGATCCTTGAGGTCCCTTCCAACCTAAACCATTCTGTGTGGCTTGCAGGGCACCCACACCCCTGCCAGCTGCGCAGGGAGGTGACTGCGAGGCTGTCTGTACGGGTGGCATGGCAAGGAGCTGAGCAGCCCAAGCTGCAAGTGGCAGTGCTGGTAAGAGCCAGGTAAGATTAATGACAGAGGGCTGGGTGAATTTTCTGTGCACCTGCAGCACTTTGTCTGCTGGCACTAATCGCTGCCATCCATTACCAGGTGGTTCCAGCAGCACAGCAAACACCGTTGCCAGGCTTGTTAATTCCCTTAGCTTTGTTTACCCACTTGTTGAAGGGTGCTTAGTGCTGCTTGCTCATGGTTCCTCTCTACCCTTTCCTAGGGCTGCTTTTGCTCTTCACATCTTCTCCAGAGCAAGTCTCCTGATGCAGAGAGATGGGCTGGAAAGTTTCAGAAGGATCAAGGGAGGTTGTCCTCCACCTCTGCTCTGCCCTGGTGAGACCTCATCTTCAGTACTGCCTTTGGTTTTGGGTTCCCCTGTTTAAGAGGGACAGGAGTGTGATGGAGAGGGTCCAGTGGATGATGAGGGGACTGAAGCACTGCCTGGTGAGGAGAGGCTGAGGGACCTGGGCCTGCTTAGTCTGGAGAAGAGAAGACTGAGAGGGGATTTAATCAATGTCCATAACTATCTGAGGGCTGGGGGTCAGGAGCGGGGGACAGGCTCTGCTCACTGCTCCCTGGGATAGGACAAGGAGCAGTGGATGGAAGCTGCAGCATAGCAGGTTCCACTTTAACACAAGGGAGAACTTCTTTCCTGTGAGGGTTCCAGAGCCCTGGCACAGACTGCCCAGAGAGGTTGTGGAGTCTCCTCCTCTGCAGCCTTTCCAGGCCTGTCTGGATGTGTTCCTGTGTGCCCTGAGCTAGATTGCCTGGTCCTGCTCTGGCAGGGGGGTTGGTCTGGATGATCCCTTTGGGTCCCTTCCAACCCCTGACATCCTGTGATGTCTCTGCCTCATGAGCAAAGCAGCAGTGCTGTAAGGTTGGAAATTCCTTTCTAGCAAGTGAGCAAAGTTCTGCTTAGCTTGCAAAGGCACAGGACAGCTTTGGCTTGTTTGGTTTCTCTTTTTAGAAGTCGTTTGGTGTGAGGGTGGTGGAACAGTGAAACAGTTTGTCCAGGGAGGTGATGGAAGCCCTACCCCTGGAGGCATTCCAAGTCAGGCTTGATGGGACTCTGAGTAGCCTGCTCTAGTTGGGGATGTCCCTGCTGACTGCAGGGGGGTTGAACAAGATGACTCTTAAAGGTCCCTTCCAACCCAGTGAATTCTCTGATTCTGTGCCTCTAGCAGAGGAGTTTGTGCTAGGTCCAGACACACGGAAAAATTCACTTCAGCATTCAGATTCTGGCCCTGCCAATGCATTTGATGTCCCACATCTAGTGCTGAGATACTGTCAGAGTGGGGGGAAGCAAATAAAAGCTGACAACATCTCATCCAGATACCTGAGCTATGATCTTGCCCTTAGATTGGATTGCAACACAGCAGGCTGCTTCCAGTGACCCCTTCATAAAGAGACAGCCAAAAGCTGCACTAAGTGGAGACCTGTGCTGGCCTCTGCTTTCCCTGGGTAATGTGTACCCTGGAGAAAGGAAATAACTCACAGCATAATCAGGTTGAGATCTATAATTTCTAGGGCATTTCATGCTGTCCTTTCAGATAATGTAAGGTCAGTAGAGAAATCTGAAACAGGAAAATGCCATAAGAAACATCAACTTTGTCTCCTGGTAAAAGGAGCCTTGACATAATCCCAAACAAAGATGGATAAGTTCATGTCCTTGCTGCTGCTGTTCCTCAGTTCTAAAATCCAAGTGCCCCACAGGAGGCTGACACAGAAGACAATCCACAGGATTATCACAGAATCAGCCAGGTTGGAAGAGAGCTCCAAGCTCAGCCAGTCCAACCTAGCACCCAGCCCTAGACAATCAACCAGACCATGGCACTAAGTGCCCCAGCCAGGCTTGGCTTCAACACCTTCAGGGATGGTGACTCCACCACCTCCCTGGGCAGCCCATTCCAATGCCAATCACTCTCTCTGACAACAACTTCCTCCTAACATCCAGCCTAGACCTGCCCTGGCACAGCTTGAGACTGTGTCCCCTTGTTCTGTTGCTGGGTGCCTGGCANAGTAATTTCATCTTCTCACCTTTTTAACCATCTATGGTGTTCTCTAATTTCAAGACCTAATTTCTATGATTTTTTTTCTTCTGATTCAAAGTTAAAGACAAATTTGATTTTGTTCCAAGGTCTTAGACTCATAGAATCAGTCAGGGTTGGAAGGGATCACAAGGATCAGCCAGTTTCAATCCCTCTGCCATGGGCAGGGACACCTCACGCTAGATCAGGCTGTCCACAGCCTCATCCAGCCTGGCCTTAAACACCTCCAGGGATGACGTTTCCACTGCCTTCTTTGGCAACCCCTTCCAGGCTCTCACCACCCTCATGCTGAGGAACTTCTTCCTGACATCCAGTCTGAATCTCCCCATTTCCACCTTTGTTCCATCCCCCCAGTGCTATCACTCCCTGGCATCCTAAAAAGTCCCTCCCCAGCTTTCTTGTAGCCCCCTTCAGATACTGAGAGGCCACAGTAAGGTCACCTGGGAGCCTTCTCCTCTCCAGACAGCACAACCCCAACTCTTTCAGTCTCTTCAGATTTAAAGTCTTCAGGTGAGATAAGGGAAACCTCAGGATGAGAGGATGAGGCAGTTGCAGTTCTCTGGGACTCCCTGGCTGTATGAACAAGCTGGTAAAATACTGCTGCTGGCTGTCACCCAGCTGATATCCTCTGCTTTCACTTGAGCTGCAGGAGAAGCTTCTTTCCTGTGAGGGTGATGGAGCACTAGAAGAGGCTGGCCAGAGAAGTTGTGGAGTCTCCTTCCCTAGAGGCTTTCAAAACCCAGCTGGACATGTTGCTGGACAACAGGTAAACCTGTGCTGGCAGGAGGGTTGGACCAGGTCCTGCTCCAGAGGTCACTCCCAACCTCTGGATGAGGCACTTAGTGCCATGGTCTGGTTGACTGGCTAGGCCTGGGTGCTAGGCTGGACTGGATGATCTTGGAGGTCTCTTCCAACCTGGCTGGTTGTCTGATTCCCTGCTCTAGAGGTTCTGTGATGCTGTGTGCCTCCTAAAGCTCACCACTCTCTGCGCCTGTGGCTTACGGCTCTGCACCTTGCGCGCTCAGCATGGGCTTTGCTTTGACACAAGGAGTCCTCCTCATTCCTGAACACCTGCACCCAGTGGTTGCCCTGTAGGCCCCTCACAGGATATTTATGGCCTTACACAACAAACTGGGATGATTCCTTTATGAGTACAACAGGTTTTGGCTTTGGACTGAGCTGCTTTTCTAGCTTGGAGAGCGCAAGCTTTGAAAAGAGCGTGTGGAAGTTTGGTGAGGGCTCTGATAGAAATCAGACCCTTTGAGGTTCATCAATTGCTCTCTAGAATAAAAGGAATAAGGAGCATTCTTTCCTTTTAATTAGCATTGGCTGGTGGCTGAGGCACGAAGAGATAAACTGTTTGTTGGAGCTTAAAAGTACACAGAAGAATCCTGAGTCAGTATTGTTAGAGGGCTGCATGGATGAATAACAATGAAAACTCTCCTTTAATTCTAGGCTGCCATAATGCATGCTTGCCTGCTATGGGAAGCCTTTTCACACCTAATTATACTGTTTGAAACCCCTCAAAAGGCCAAAAAAAAAAAAAAAAAAAAAAAAGAGAAAGACTCAAAATGGTAAATTCTGAAGGCCACAGAAGGACAGATAAATGAACGGCGAATTCCACCGAGCGCTTTATCAGCTCCCAGCCATTCTCTGAACGGGGCCAGATAAAAACCCCCAGTGCTTAAAGGTCTCTGAAAGGCTCTGCCTAAGCTTGTAAAATGTGTATTAATTATAGAAAGTACAGCAGAGTCTCCTCAAAACTTCCTTTGCTTCCCTCCCGGCGCAGGAACACCTCCAGCACTCTCCTGTCTGGCCAAGGCTGCAGGCTGCCAGGTTGAACTGACTGAACTGGCCTGATGAAATTAACTGGGTGATGAGCCTGGGGGCTTGCAAATAGACTTTTGAGCCTCCCCTGCTGAGCTGAGATACTGGAATGTGTTCAGAGAAGGGTGATGAAGCTGGTGAGAGGCCTGGAGCACAGCACTTCATGTGTTCTGCCCCTGGCCACACCTGGAGTGCTGTGTCCAGTTTTGGGCTCCTCAGTTCAAGAGAGATGTTGAGGTGCTGGAAGGTGTCCAGAGAAGGGCAACAAGGCTGGGGAGGGGCCTGGAGCACAGCCCTGTGAGGAGAGGCTGAGGGAGCTGGGGGTGTGCAGCCTGCAGAAGAGGAGGCTCAGGGCAGAGCTCATTGCTGTCTGCAGCTCCCTGAAGGGAGGCTGTAGCCAGGTGGGGTTGGGCTCTGCTGCCAGGCAACCAGCAACAGAAGAAGGGGACACAGCCTCAAGCTGTGCCAGGGGAGGTCTAGGCTGGATGTTAGGAGGAAGTTGTTGGCAGAGAGAGTGATTGGCATTGGAATGGGCTGCCCAGGGAGGTGGTGGAGTCGCTGTCCCTGGAGGTGTCAAAGCACAGTCTGGATGAGGCACTTAGTGCCATGGTCTGGTTGATTGTCTAGGGCTGGGTGCTAGGTTGGCCTGGATGAGCTTGGAGGTCTCTTTCAACCTGCTTGATTCTATGATATTCTATGATTTATTACAGCCAGATCAGGTGGTGAGAGAACCTCTTCAACACACCTCACCAGAAGACATTGATCTGAACAGTTTAAACCTCATCTCAGGCACCTGGGTTGAACCTGTCCACAACAGCTGTGCACCTCTCCAATTCATTTGTTTTGGGTCTTATTTTTCCTTCTAGAGAGCTTCAGCTAAAGCAATTCACCTCTTTCAGGGTGTGAAATGAAGGGAGGATGCTGCTCTGCCTGCTCTACAGAAGTTACCATTTGAAAATCTTGTATACTTCAGCATTTAGGAAGGTGACAAAGAGGAGGAGAAGGACTGGATGCAGGCTACAAAATGAAATACTTTCTTTAGGTACTCCTTTGATATCAAACATTCTACATCTGAGCAGTCATCCTCCCCCCAAGAAACAGCAATTTAATTTCTTAAGTGAAATTTTTCCCAAGGTTGAGCATAACTCTCCTGATAAGTGTGGCACAGCCTACCCTTGTTGGGTAGAAGGGAGAAAGCCCTTCCTGAAACTGCCTTGGAAGTGCTGGAATGCTGCAGTGCCACAGGTGCTTGGTGAGGGGCAGGGGTAAGCTCCCAGGGGAAGAAGAGGGAAGAGATGCAGTTGGAATGCAAAGTCTGTGAGACAGAGGGGAAATAAACAGAGCATCAGTTTAGAGGGGGTGGGTGTGTGGTGGTTTGAGCCAGGCAGTGCATACAGCCCTCGCTATCAGCCCAGCTAACTCCCACTGACAGCAGCAGATCCAGCTCAACCCATGGCCATCAGGACAAATGGTATCAGAAGGCAGCAGAAGATCAAGCAGGGAGAAGAGATTTGAGCAGAATGGGCCTGAGGGAGCTGGGGATGGTTAGTTTGACAGAGAGGAGGCTGAGGGCAGACCTCATTGCTGTCTACAGCTACCTGAAGGGACACCGTGGGGAGGCTGCTGCTGGGCTCTGCTCATGGGGAACTGGAGACAGAACAAGGCAGAATGGCCTCAAGCTGAGGCTGGGCAGGTTGAGGTTGGACATTAGGAAAAAGTTTGGTGATCCTGAGTGGTTTTGGGAACCTGGCTGGTTCTGGGTGATTCTGTGATTCACAGCCTGCCACTGCAGAGCAACCTTCACAGCCTGCTCTCATCCCACAGCTTTGGGGGTTTCCTAAGGAAACTGCCCTGCTGGTGTGACTGTTCAGTGAGCTCCTCTCAGTGTCACAGACTGGTAGGGGCTGGAAGGGACCTCTGGAGAGCACCGAGTCCAACCACCCTGCTAAACCATCCCCTCAGACCTGGGGTCTGCAAGAACATTTCCTCTATGCTTATCACAGAACCACAGAGCCATGCAGGTGGGCACAGCCTCTCAGCATCACCAACCTAGAACCCTACTCACAAAGATTCACCTGAAACCATAGCCCCAAGCACCACATCCAAACCACCCTGAAACACATCCAGGCTGGGGGACTCCAGCACCTCCCTGGGCAGCTCATTCCAGTCCCTGACCACTCTCTATGTGAAAAACCTTTCCCTGATACAACCCATCTAAACTTGACTTCCTCACACTACTCATCCCCAGCTTGCTTGCCCTTCTCTGGGCCTGCTCCAGCATCAAAACAGAGTTTCTTAAGTCTTCATTATCTTTCTCCTCACTAATTCTGCTGCCAGCATGACCTAACAAGTAAAGCAGAGAGTGAAGCCTTCAGCTGCCCAGCTTCATGGGGGCTAATTTGATTTTCATCTTAAGCCTGTGGGCTGGCACCAGGAGAGTGAGTCATCGTTTGGCAAGACAGCTGACAGCTCCAGCTGAGCACCTCAGGCTTTCTGCCTTCTTAGAGGCACTTAGCTGGGTCAGAACCTGGGCTAGAAGCCTCAGATCTCAGCAGGAGGAAGAGCTCTGCCTCTGTGCTTGGCTTTTAGCTGGTTTCTCAGCAGAGGTTGGTTTGATTGTGAGTTACTATTTGCACTTTTAAAATCAGGTATTAGGGCTTGGGTAGCTCTGCTAATGTTTTGCAAACTCCATTTGCACCTTGCAGATCTTAGAGGGAGCTTGGTGTTCACTGTGAGCAATGAAGGGTTTGCCTGGCTCACAGAGATTTGTGCTTTGCCAGAGAGGTTAAAACCAAAGCAGTGCTCCAGAAGATCGTCCAGAAAGTGCTTTTCTGTTTCTTTTGCCTGCTGGTGTTATCCAGTGGTGTGCCAGCTTCTCCCTGGAGACTGAAAAATGAGGGTTCATAGATTCACAGAATGGTTTGGGTTTGAAGGGGCTTTAAAGGTCATCCTGTTCCAACCCCTCCTGCCATAGGCAGGGACACTTCTCACCAGCCCAGCTTGCTCAAAGCCTCGTCCAAGTTGGCCTTGAACACCTCCAGGGAGGGAGCATCCACAACCTCCCTGGGCAACCTGTGCCAGTGTCTCAGCATCCTCACTGTCAAGAAGTCCTTCCTAATCTTCAGCCTAAATCTGCCCTCCTCGAGCTTCAGTCCATTCCCTCTCATAGTATCACTACAAGCTCTTGTAAAAAGTCCCTTTCTGTCTGTCTTCAGGTCCTGCTCTAAGGTCTCCCCAGAGCCTTCTCTTCTCCAGGCTGAACAGCCAGTGGTGTTTTTCCTGACCTCAGCTGACTGCAAAGATTCTCTTTTGGGATCATCCACAGCTGATGAAGGTAGGTGAATTCTCAGCTAAATTTTGTAGTGGCTGAGTGTGAATTGCTGAGTGCAAACTGTAGAGATCCTGCCCTCTGCAACAGACATTTCAGGTCTTTGTGCCTTGCCTAGGGGGAATTTCTGGTGTCAGCAACCCCATGCAATGTGTTTCAGTTGTGTTTGGATTTGATCTGGAAACTCTTGGGGTGTTTTTTGGCAAGCCTTTCCTGCCCTAAGTGCCTGCTGAGGTTTTAGAGGGCACAAAAAAAAAGCTTCAGTTTGTCATGAGGTGATTTAGGTATTTTGCTTGGCAGATCTCGTGCACATTTGTGGTTTAGAGCATTCAGAGCAGTATGGGGAAATGGGAAGAACTGGGAATGCTCCACAGGTAGTTGTTCTTACTAAAGAATCATTGAATCACTAAGGCTGGAAAAGACATCCAAGATCATAGAATCAGTCAGGGTTGGAAGGGACCACAAGGATCAGCCAGTTCCAATGCCCCTGTCATGGCCAGGGACACTTCATACTAGATCAGGCTGCCCACAGCCTCATCCAGCCTGGCCTTAAACACCTCCAGGGATGAGGCTTCCACCACCTCCCTGGGCAACCCATTCCAGGCTCTCACCACCCTCATGCTGAAGAACTTCTTCCTAACATCCAGTCTGAATCTCCCCATTTCCAGCTTTGTTCCATCCCCCCTAGTCCCTGACATCCTAGAAAGTCCCTCCCCAGCTTTCTTGTAGCCCCCTTCAGATACTGACAGGCCACAGTAAAGTCACCTCAGAGGCTTCTCCTCTCCAGATGATCAAGTCCAACCTTCTACCTGACACCACCATGCCCCCTAAACCATGGCTTACAGTGCCTTGTCTTGATGCTTTCTGAACTCCTGCAGGGTTGGTGACACTACCACTTCCCTGGGGAGCCTCTTCCAACACCTGGCAATCCTTCTGTGGTCACCCACAAAGGCCAGGGGGCAAATGCCTCCTCTGTGAGTCTTTCTGCTAGCCACAGAGAAATGGGGTCTGGATGGTGAGCCTGAATGTTACTTTGAGCTATATTCAAAATGGCTAAGTTAGAATAAATGTTGTGTTGAAACAGCACTGCAGGCCACAGATGAGCTGTGAGGGCATCTGCTTGGAAGGTGCTGATCTGCCCTGCTTGCTGGGGTCTCCTGCTCCTGGCAGTTTTGCTGACAGCCTATCAGAACTGTACCATTAGTACTAGAAGTAGAGTTGGGGATGCCAGAGAGTCATCTTAAATCATAGCATCAGCCAGGTTGGAAGAGACCTCCAAGCTCATCCAGTCCAACCTAGCACCCAGCCCTAGACAATCAACCAGACCATGGCACTAAGTGCCCCAGCCAGGCTTGGCTTCAACACCTCCAGGGACAGCAACTCCACCACCTCCCTGGGCAGCCCATTCCAATGCCAATCACTCTCTCTGACAACAACTTCCTCCTAACATCCAGCCTAGACCTCCCCTGGCACAACTTGAGGCTGTTTCTCGTCATTCTGTTGTTGTTGGCAGCAGAGCCCAACCCCACCTGGCTACAGCCTCCCTTCAGGGAGCTGCAGACAGCAATGAGCTCTGCCCTGAGCCTCCTCTTCTGCAGGCTGCACACCCCCAGCTCCCTCAGCCTCTCCTCATAAGGCTTGTTTCTCCAAGGTCATAGGATGTTTTCATCTCATCTCTGAACTATCACCAGGGGCTATATGAGAAGCAAACCCTTTGCAGCAAACTGGGTAGCTCTTTCTGAGCTCCTCCACACAGTTGTGTGGTGTTAAGTGGTACAAGACTGAAGATGATGCTTCTCTGGCAGTTTGTGACCTGCTAAGAGCTGCATCTGCCTCCAAGACAGTGATTTATCATCCAAGTTAGTAGTGGGAGAGCTTGCAAATGCCCTTGGCTGCCAGGGCTGGGTCACCCAAAGAACACTGCAAGCCCTGGAATTAGTCCCTGTAGTTACTCCTTGTGAATTAATTCTAATTGTTTTTAAAACACCAATTAGCATTAACTTGCAGCAATTAATCTCAAGATCAGGCAGCTGCAAACATTTGCATTTCAGAGGCCAGGTAGTTCCTTAGTCTGGAGAAAAGGAGGCTGAGGGAAGACCTTACTGCTCTCCACAACACCCTGAAAAAAAGCAGGGAATGGCTTAGGTGGGAAGGGACCCCAGAGGTCATCTACTCCAACCTCCCTGCCATGGGCAGGGACACCTCTCAACTAGACTCAGCTGCTGAAGGACTCATCCAACTTGGCCCTGAGCACCCTCAGGGAGGAGGCACCCACAAGCTCCCTGGACAGCCTATTCCAGAGTCTCACTACCCTCATACTGAAGAAGTTCCTAAGCTCCAGTCTAACCCTGCTCTCCCTCATCTTCAGACCATTCCCTCACCCTGTCTCTAGACACCCTCGTGAGAAGTCCCTCTGCAGCCTTCCTGTGGGATCCCTTCAGTTATTGGAAGGCAGCTCTAAGGTCCCCTTGGAATCTTTTCCAGGCTGAATAACCTCAGCTTCCTCAGCCTCATCCATAGCAGAGTTGCTCCATCCTCATCCTTGGATCATCTCTATGGCCTCCTCTGGGCTCACTCCAGCAGCTCTATGCCTTTTTTCTGCTGGGGACTGCAGCATTTGAGGTGAGGTCTCACAGGAGCAGACCTGGGCTTGGCCTCTCCCAAGGAGCAAGTGATAGGACGAGCTGAAGGCTGCAGCAGGGGAGGTTTGGGTTGGACATCCTGATGAAACTTCACATTTCTGTGCAGCCTCAAATACTCTGAGTCTGGCTGCAGTAAGAGCTGCAAAATCATAGAATCAACCAGGTTGGAAGAGACCTCCAAGATCCTCCAGTCCAACCTAGCACCCAGCCCTAGACAATCAACCAGACCATGGCACTAAGTGCCCCAGCCAGGCTTGGCTTCAACACCTCCAGCCACAGTGACTCCGCCGCCTCCCTGGGCAGCCCATTCCAATGCCAATCACTCTCTCTGCCAACAACTTCCTCCTAACATCCAGCCTAGACCTCCCCTGGCACAGCTTGAGGCTGTGTCCCCTTCTTCTGTTGCTGCTTGTCTGGAGAAGAGCCCAACCCCACCTGGCTACAGCCTCCCTTCAGATAGCTGCAGACAGCAATGAGATCTGCCCTGAGCCTCCTCTGCTGCAGGCTGCACACCCCCAGCTCCCTCAGCCTCTCCTCACAGGGCTGTGCTCCAGGCCCCTCCTCAGCCTTGCTGCCCTTCTCTGGACACCTTCCAGCACCTCAACATCTCTCTTGAATTGAGGAGCCCAGAACTGGACACAGCACTCAATCAAATGTCAGTTGAGTATCTCAAGACTCCTGTTTGCTGTGTGCCTTAACCCTGCTGCCACTCAGACTGTCCACTGCTTCCTGCTTTAGTTTCCACTTTCAAGTAAACAGCAACTCATTTAGCTTGGAAAAGTTTCCCTCTTTTGGTCTCCAGGATGATGAAAAAGTGTTCTGCAAGGGGATCCAAATAACCACAGTTCTTTAATTAAAAGTAATACGTTCACAACATCTCCCAGGCACCCTTGAGCTGAAATGACAGAGAGTTAAAAGCTGAAATTTGTCATGGAAAACTCCAATCCAATTAATTTCTCAAGCAGGTTGTCACAAAGTCTTGAAGCTCCTCTGCAGTGGGGGAAAAAAAAAATCAAGTCAATTAAAGAAGACAAATTATTAGACACATAAATTCAGCAAGGAATGTTTTTTTTTTTTCCTGGGGGGGAGAGGAATGGTAATGAAATCTTGCAACTAATTTTTGATCCTAAGCTGACTTTCAAACTCCCCCAGCTGGCAGAGTTAGCTGTGGCAGTGCAAATAAGGAGAGGCTGAGGGAGCTGGGGGTGTGCAGCCTGCAGAAGAGGAGGCTCAGGGCAGAGCTCATTGCTGACTGCAGCTCCCTGAAGGGAGGTTGTAGCCAGGTGGGGTTGGGCTCTGCTGCCAGGCAGCCAGCACCAAGAAGGGGACACAGCCTCAAGCTGTGCCAGGGGAGGTCTAGGCTGGATGTTAGGAGGAAGTTGTTGGCAGAGAGACTGATTGGCATTGGAATGGGCTGCCCAGGGAGGTGGTGGAGTCACTGTCCCTGGAGGTGTTGAAGCCAAGCCTGGCTGGGGCACTTAGTGCCATGGTCTGGTTGATTGGATAGGGCTGGGTGCTAGGTTGGACTGGATGAGCTTGGAGGTCTCTTCCAACCTGATTGATTCTATGAGATCCAAATGCTGGTATCCCACTTGGCTCTGTGGAGTGACTGAGTGTTGTCTGAGGCTGTTTATATCTGCCAGGGCTCAGTTTACAAAGAGACAACTCCTAAGATGTGCTTCATCTGATCTAGATATAAAAGTCACCAGAAAGGTTTAAGCTTTCACAGCACAAGTTAAGTGATTTGTTAATTTGTAGGTTGGTTTGGATTGGAGGTTAAGGAAACATTTCTGCTCTGTGAGAGTGGTCAGGGATTAGAACAGGCTCCCCAGGGAGATGGAGTCACCATCCCTGGAGGTGTTCAAGAAACCTGTGGCCATGGCACTCTGGGATGTGGTCTGATGGGTGTGGGGGTGTTGGGTGGACTCATCGTAAGAGGGAAGAGTTGGTCTGTGCTTGATCAGAAGTTCCAACAGGCTGAGAGTCACCAGGTTACTAGAGGTACAACCCAAGGGAAGCAGGGCTGGCAAGTATGCACACGAGCAGCAGGGAAAGAGGGGATGCAACAGATTCCAAAATGAAGGAGGAGCTCTGTTCTCCTTTGTTCAGCCTTCTGGGGCAGGATATCCTGGCCATAAACCACAGAACTCTGAACCCATCTACACCGAGAGCCCAGGGAGCTGGGTTGGAGCAGTGCCAGTCTGACCACCATGACTGTGCAGTTCCCACGGGGGATGCCTACCCTAAGAAGATAAGAGCCTGCCAGCCCTGCCCTCTGTGCATCCCAGGAGGTTTGCTGCTCAGTTGGACAGGCTGAGTGTAAGCTGCTCCTTGATCAATAGAGTTGCTCAGCATTCCTTGCCATATACCTTTCTCTCTCTGATGTTAGTAGTGGAGCTCTAAGCACTGCAGTTTCCAGCACAGCTCTAAGCACTGCAGTTTCCAGCACAGCTTTAAGCACTGCAGTTTCCAGCACAGCTCTAAGCACTGCAGTTTCCAGCACAGCTCTAAGCACTGCAGTTTCCAGCACAGCTCTAAGCACTGCAGTTTCCAGCACAGCTCTAAGCACTGCAGTTTCCAGCACAACTTTCTCTTTATGGTTTTAGCATTTGAGCTACAATGAAGTGTTGAAACTGTTCTCAGAGAGGGGGTACCCATGTGTGAGTGTTCCCTGGTCCCCAGAGAACTCACTGGAACACTTGTTCCACTGGAAAAAGTCATGAATGCCCAGAGTGAGCAAGCTGAAGGGAGAGGCAGGTTTGGATTCAGAGGGCGCGATTCAGCCTGAACTGTGAAATGCTCTCAGGTCCTCTCCTTAACCTCAGTCTGTTATTCCCAGGAGCTGCAGTATGTGTCCTTAGAGCTTCTTTTTGGGTCCAGTGGGCAAGTGTGGTGGTTCATGGATGGTCTGAGTTTCCTCTCTCTTCTCCAAGTCTAGGGAGAGGGAAGGACCCAGCCCAAGCATCCACTGCTGCCCTGAGCAGTGAATTTACTTCGGCATGCCCTTCTTAATTCACTCTCTGAAGAATGTTTTGTTCTGCAGAGCTGTCTACTTTAATCACCATTTGAGCTTTCTAGAACCACAGGCCTGGCTAATTATTTCCATTGTCTGCCTTTTGGTTGCTTGTGCTGTATAGATCTGCTGTTTAATGAGTCACTGAGAGGCCAGAAGTCAGACTGCAACCCTGAGCTACAGGGTCTGGGGTGCCAGGGCAAAAATGCCCAAGCAAATATTTCCACTGTGAGCAAGGAGACAGTGCTTGCTTGTGAGAAACTGGGCCTGAAGGGTTTATTGCTAAGGCTGAGGTGAGATGTGCAGTTTCTTTTGCACAGGGATGAGCAGGGGAATGCTGTGATGTGGGCTTTGATTTCAGTTATTCATTCAATTCTTGTTACTGATGATGCTGAGAGCAGGGCCCCACTGGGTCAGATGCTGCAAGCATCTAACAAGAGGCAGTTGCTGCAGTTTAGCTTCTGCACAGGTCAGTGATGGTCAAGTGAACACAGCCTTTGGCAAAAACCATACCTCTGTGCACTATCCTCTCCTAACTGTGCTTGGGACATGGTTGGGTTTTTACTGGCTGCAGTTTTTGTTGGATGCTCACACTGCAAGCTGCTGATTGTCAGTTGTCACTATAAACAGAGACAGCTCAGCTGTCTACAGAGGCTTCATTTGGGTTGTAGATTTACTGTAGCACACATGGGGCAAGGGTGGTGAGCCTGGGGGATGCCACAGACAGGGCTGGTGAAGAGCAGGGTGCTAAGGCTGCAGGTATGAGTGACCAACAGGCTCCTAATGCGACTTGGGGCTCCTTGCTGTGCTGGGCTCTGGCAACAGCTCCTCCTCAGCTGGTGCCTGTGTGAACCAAGCAGGACAGCACACAGGCTGCTGAATCACTCCCATAGCTCACAGCCCTGGCAGCACTTTCTATAGATAAGCTGCAGAGGCTGTGAGCATGAGAGGAAATCAGTTAGAACCGGGTTGCTGCTAATAAATTCTGCTGGACATGAGAGACCCTGAGCTGTTCTGCACTGGAGTCTTCAGAGCTTCCCTTAAACCTCTGTTTTCTACCTTTTTCTCCCCCCTGCCATTTCCCAGAGCATTCCAGCCATCTGTCCTCTCTGATAATGCAGGCTGTGCTACAGGTCTGAAGAGGAAATAGTTTTCTTATGCTGTGGAAAATTTCCCTACTGCTTCTGCCTCTTGGATTGGTCACATTGGGTGCTTCTCTGCTCCACAACCTCCCTGGGCAACCTGTGCCAGTGTCTCGCCACCCTCACTACAAAGAACCCTTTCCTGACATCCAGTTTGAATCTCCCCTCTGCCAGTTCAAACCCACTCCTCCTCATCCTCTCATTCCCAGACCTTGTCAATAGTCCCTCTCCAGCCTTTCTGTAGCCTCCTTCAGCTTCTGGAATGCCACTCCAAGGTGTCCTCCAAGCCTCCAACTTTCTCAGCCTGTCCTCATAGCAGAGCTTCTGCAGCTTTCAGAGCAGCTTGGTGGCCTCCTCAGGACTGGCTCCAACAGCTGCATGTCTTGCTTGTGTTGGATGCCCTGGAACTGTACACAGGATTCCAGGTGGGGTCTGATGAAAGCAGAGTAAATGAGTAAAGTTTTGCTCCTCTCTGGCATCAGGGCTTGTTTTCTGAAGTGTTTTTTCCCCTCTGGTGGCTAAACCCATCTCTTTTGTCATACATCATGAGATGATAGCTCATTCTCTTGCCTCTAAGCTATCACACATGCTTAGAAATAAACTCATCAATATAAGTGTTTGTGTCTGATTGGCTTCGCACGTTTGCAAAGGAGGGGAAGGGAGATGGATGGCAGAGGCCATAAAAGTAATGATGCATTTAATGAAAACATACATTTTATAGGCAAAACACGCTTAAGGATTACTTGAAGTTGCTGCCTCTGAGTTAATGAAATTAAATGACCTTCAAAATGCTGCTGATTTCACCTCGGGGTTATGCCTTGGAGCCTCTGGCTGGTTTGCCATTGCTCTGTGCACATGGCATTCCCAGGCTGTGTGGTTAGGCTGTCCGGAGAGCTCCTTTCAGCTCTCCCCAGCAAATCCCACCTGTACTGGGGGAAGAAGCTGGTGGAAGGGATGCTGCTGAGCTCAGTGCAGGGTGAGGAGCAGCCTGCTGTCAGTTTGCATCCCATAGCTGCTCCCTTCCAAAAGGCTTTCTTGGATTTCACCACTTCCCTTCCTGGGCACCTGTGCCCTCCCTGGTGATCTCGCTTTGCATCTTTGTGGCAGTGGCTCTGCTGAGCTCAGTGCAGGGTGAGGAGCAGCCTGCTGTCAGTTGCCATCCCACAGCTGCTCCCTACCAAAAGGCTTTCTTGGATTTCATCACCTCCCTTCCACCCTGTATGGGTGCCTGTGCCCTCCCTGGTGATCTCTCTTTGTGCCTTCATGGCAGTGGCTCTGCTGAGCTCAGTGCAGGGTGAGGAGCAGCCTGCTGTCAGTTGCCATCCCACAGCTCCTCCCTTCCAAAAGGCTTTCTTGGATTTCATCATGTGCTAGTTTGAAGCTAGCTGGAATGTTTTGGTGAGAAGAACTAGATGATAGGCTGAGAAATGAAAACACCCTTCCTGTGCCCTCGCTGGCGATCTCTCTTTGTGCCCTGGTGGCAGTGATGCTGCTGGGCTCAGTGCAGGGTGAGGAGCTCAGTGCAGGGTGAGAGGCAGCCTGCTGTCAGTTTGCATCCCACAGCTGCTCCCTACCAAAAGGCTTTCTTGGATTTCACCACCTCCCTTCCACCCTTCCTGGGCGCCTGTGCCCTCCCTGGCGATCTCGCTTTGCGCCTTCGTGGCAGTAGGGTCCATCGGGTGCCCTAAGGCAAGCTGAGGGCTTCAGATGTTCCCAATCAGTAAAATTCACTGTGCAAACAACCTCCTAAATCCCCTGTGCGTGGGCAGGGCTGGCACATTTCAGAAGGGAGCTGCCTTTTGTTCCTGAGGTGCCTATTGAAAACGCAGCATGGGCTCTCCATTCTCTGGGCTCTTTCATCTTCTGAGGGTGAACTCTGGACCTGGAGTATTTTATTCTGGCATCCACAGAATTTACAATGCCTGTTTTTGAAGCAGCCTTCCTGATAAGATGTATTGAGGAAAACAAGGAAATAAAAGTAGACAAGATACTTAGCTCAGGCATTTTTCTTCACAGGCTGTGGGGACTGCTACATTTCCCAGCTCTCAGAATAGCAGCATTATCCTTTTAAGAAAGTTTAGAACAGAGAGATGCTGAGGCCCATCTAGGTCAATCCTCTCCAAATCTTCAGACTTTGTGTGATTGCTTTTAATATATGCAAAATGCTACAAATAGTTTTTTGAAAGCATTGGGAATTAGCCAGGAAGCCTTCCAGAAGAGATCTCAAAGAGCCTGGGCTTTGAAATACCTCTGTCTGTACCTGCTGTGTACCCTTCGTGGCTTGGAGGGGTGGGTAAAAACCTGGCTGGGCCCAAAGGCTGGTGGTGAATTGAGTTGAATCCAGTTGCTGGCTGGTGATGAGTGCTGCTCCTCAGGGCTCACTACTGGGGCAGGTTCTCTTTACTCTCTCTCTCTCTCTCAGTGATGTGGATGAGGGGATGGAGTGCACCCTCTGTGAGTTTGCAGATGAGTTGGTAAGGGCAGCTTCTTCAATTTAGGAAAGATGTTGAGGTGCTTCAATGTGTCCAGAGAAGGGCACTGAGGCTGGGGAGAGGGCTGGAGCACAGCCCTGTGAGGAGTGGCTGAGGGAGCTGGGGGTGTGCAGCCTGGAGGAGAGGAGGCTCAGGACAGACCTTGTTGCTCTCTACAGCTACCTGAAGGGAGGCTGTAGCCAGGTGGAGTTGGGCTCTTGACCCAAGGATAGAACAAGAGGACACAGTCTCAAGCTGTGCCAGGGAAGGGTCAGGCTGGATGATAGGAAGAAGTTCTTCATGGCAAGAGTGATTTGTATTGGAATGGGCTGCCCAGGGAGGTGGTGGAGTCATCATCCCAGGGGGTGTTTAAGAGGAGGCTGGATGAGGCACTTAGTGCCATGGGACAGTTAGTTAGAAGGTTAGGTGATAGGTTGGGCTCTTAGAGGTCTTTGCCATGGGATAGTTAGTTAGAAGGGTTAGGTGATAGGTTGGGCTCTTAGAGGTCTTTGCCATGGGACAGTTAGTTAGAAGGTTAGGTGATAGGTTGGGCTCTTAGAGGTCTTTTCCAATCTGGTTAATTCTGTGATTCTAGACAGAGGATGGAGAGTGGCAAATGCAGGGCAAAGCTCTGTTAACTTGGAGGTGGTGCTGCATGGGGAGCAGGAAAAGCACACAGGTCCCACTCTACAGCAGGCTTGCTTCTGGAGAACACACAACCACTCTGCTCCTACTCCTGAAGTGTTTCATCCCAGTGTGCAGGCAGCTCCCCTCTGACCTCAGCTCCTCTCTGGTGTCCACTGGGAATCTGCAGGCACAGCCTTAAATGAGCTTTTGGGAAGGTGCAGGGCACTGTGTCTCTGGCAGGTGAGACACAGAGCAGGCTGGCTCCAGACACCCAGGTGAGTGCTGAGCCTGGGACACTTAGTGATGCTCCTGAGCCTGTGGGACAAGTACTGGCACAGCCCCTGTGCTACAGGGACAGAAGTGAGAGTGAGTTCAAGCCAGCCAGACCTGCACATCTTCAGCATCTTGGTAAGCTGGAGGCCACTGGACAATTCCCCTTTTACTCTTGAAGGTGTGAACTGATTTCTTTTCCATGGTGGTACCTGAGTGTAAGTCACTTCTGTCCCAAATGTATGCCTTTGGGGCCTGAATATCTAAAAAAGAAGAAACCTGAGTTATTCCTCTCTGTGATTGCTTGACAGCAGCAGTCAGCCCTCTCTGAAGGGACCCTCAGCTGCTAAGTACTGCTCACAAGGAACAAGGCAGAGAGAAAACTCTGATGAAAGCACAGGTTATTAAGAAGCATTTAGATGTACCTGATAGAATCTGGCTTTGCTTTCCATGCCACCCATGCACAATTAAACAGATGAAATCAGGCTGCACTGAGCTTTGGGCTGCCACACCAGGCTGCCTCTGAAACCCAAGCTGCTTGTTTCAAGTGAGCTCAGAAATCTCCACAGCCTATTGGTAGCTTTCAGGTTGCAGTTGCATTCCTCTGGGCTGATAAGGTTGTCCCTGTGAGTAAAAGCATAGGCTGCCCTTGCTCTTCACTGCAGGGAGATTGGGAAGTGCTTAAAGCCTGCAGAGAAGCAAGGCATGGATGTGGAGGGAGGGGACAGGCTCTGCTCACTGCTCCCTGGGACAGGACAAGGAGCAATGCAGTGGATGGAAGCTGCAGTGCAGGAGGATCCAGCTCAGCACAAGGGGGAACTTCTTTCCTTCTGGAAGGGTCCCAGAGCACTGGCACAGGCTGCCCAGAGAGGTTGTGGAGTCTCCTTCTCTGGAGCCTTTCCAGGCCTATCTGGATGTGTTCCTGTGTGCCCTGAGCTAGATTATATGGTCCTGGTGTGGCAGGGGGGTTGGACTGGATTCTCTCTTTGGGTCTCTTCCAACCCCTGACATCCTGTGACATGGTTAGCATCACCAGCGTGCCCAGGGAGGACCTCTCTCTGCATTCACAGCTTCCCCAAAGCCAGCATGGTCACGACTAGGAGGCAGCCAAGCCAAGATCCTGTGGCCATATGCAAAGGGTTTCTAGGAAAGCTCTGAAACAGAAACATCTGCAAACCAGAGCTGGGGAAATCTGCATGGTTAGAATAGAATAGAATAGAATCAACCAGGTTGGAAGAGACCTCCAAGATCATCCAGTCCAACCTAGCACCCAGCCCTATCCAGTCAACCAGACCATGGCACTAAGTGCCCCAGCCAGGCTTTTCCTGAACACCTCCAGGGACAGTGACTCCACCACCTCCCTGGGCAGCCCATTCCAATGCCAATCACTCTCTCTGCCAACAACTTCCTCCTAACATCCAGCCTAGACCTGCCCTGGCACAACTTGAGGCTGTGTCCCCTTCTTCTGTTGCTGGCTGCCTGGCAGCAGAGTCCAACCCCAGCTGGCTACAGCCTCCCTTCAGGGAGCTGCAGACAGCAATGAGCTCTGCCCTGAGCCTCCTCTTCTGCAGGCTACACACCCCCAGCTCCCTCAGCCTCTCCTCACAGGGCTGTGCTCCAGGCCCCTCACCACCTTTGTGTTCACCAGTTGTGCTCATCTGATTTTAGCAGCACCCTGTGTGTGTGTATAAATGTTGGTATCTAGGGTAGACATTAAGTAGGCATTAATATTTGTTAATTCATACAGTTTGGAGGTGTTATGTCTTGCAATGACTTGAGACATGTTTCAACTCTAAATCAATTCCCAGCCCAAAAAAAAAAAACAACCAATCATGTAATTAAGAGTACTTAAAAACTAGTTGGGAGTGGGTGATCAGACTCTCCAATTAATTAGGGGAGGGGGGAGGGAAAGAAATCAAAGAGATGAGGTAGCACGTGCTGCAGAATCACAAGTGACTGCACCAAAGAAGCTCAAATTAACAAAAAGCTAATAAGTAGTCACATAATTACCTACAATGTACTCTTGAAAGACAAGAGGAGCACAAAGGATCCACTAATTCCAAAGCAGAGGGAACTGAAACAGTGGAAGAGGCTGGAAATATTTCAGTGTGCTTCCCCAGCAGCCATAAAGGGCATCTTGGTGCATTCTGCTCTTGTGCTCAGCACTGCTCAGGACACAGCTTGAGTGCTGTGTCCAGTTCTGGACCCCTCAAAGTAAGAAAGATGTTGAGGTGCTTGAATATGGCCAGAGAAGGGCAGCAAGGCTGGGGAGGGGCCTGGAGCACAGCCCTGTGAGGAGAGGCTGAGGGAGCTGGGGGTGTGCAGCCTGCAGAAGAGGAGGCTCAGGGCAGAGCTCATTGCTGTCTGCAGCTCCCTGAAGGGAGGCTGTAGCCAGGTGGGGTTGGGCTCTTCTCCCAGGCACCCAGGGACAGAACAAGAGGACACAGCCTCAAGCTGTGCCAGGGCAGGTTTAGGCTGGATGTTAGGAAGAAATTCTTCACAGCAAAAGTGATTTGTATTGGAATGGGCTGCTTGGGGAGGTGGTGGAGTTCCCATCCCTGGAATTGTTTAAGAGGAGGCTGGGTGAGGCACTTAGTGCCATGGGTTAATTAGGAGGGTTAGGTGATAGGTTGGACAAAATGATCCTAGGGGTCTTTTCCATCCTGGTTAATTCTGTGGTGCATGAGAAGGGTTAGGTGAAAGGTTGGACTCAGTGATTGTAGAGGTCTTTTCCATCCTGGTTAATTCTGTGGTTCATGAGAAGGGTTAGGTGAAAGGTTGGACTCAGTGATTGTAGAGGTCTTTTCCATCCTGGTTAATTCTGTGGTTCATGAGAAGGGTTAGGTGAAAGGTTGGACTCAGTGATTGTAGAGGTCTTTTCCATCCTGGTTAATTCTGTGGTTCATGAGAAGGGTTAGGTGAAAGGTTGGACTCAGTGATTGTAGAGGTCTTTTCCATCCTGGTTAATTCTGTGGTTCATGAGAAGGGTTAGGTGAAAGGTTGGACTCAGTGATTCTAGAGGTCTTTTCCATCCTGGTTAATTCTGTGGTTCATGAGAAGGGTTAGGTGAAAGGTTGGACTCAGTGATCCTAGAGGTCTTTTCCATCCTGGTTAATTCTGTGGTTCATGAGAAGGGTTAGGTGAAAGGTTGGACTCAGTGATCCTAGAGGTCTTTTCCATCCTGGTTAATTCTGTGGTTCATGAGAAGGGTTAGGTGAAAGGTTGGACTCAGTGATCCTAGAGGTCTTTTCCATCCTGGTTAATTCTGTGGTTCATGAGAAGGGTTAGGTGAAAGGTTGGACTCAGTGATCCTAGAGGTCTTTTCCATCCTGGTTAATTCTGTGGTTCATGAGAAGGGTTAGGTGAAAGGTTGGACTCAGTGATCCTAGAGGTCTTTTCCATCCTGGTTAATTCTGTGGTTCTCCATGGATGTGGGGACAAAGCAGGAAGTTTCATTTGAATGAGGAATATTTGTCAGTTAAAAATACAGATTCATTAAATTCTTCTCTTGCCCCCAAATGAATCTGACTGAAATGGCAGCTCGGTGGAGATGGTGCTTGAGTGCCTTTTGCACACAGAAGTATATGATGGGGATTGTAGTTCTGTCCAGACCTAGGGCAAAACACTCATTTTCTGGAATGCCAGAAACTCTCAGCAGCTTTGAGTAAAAATCAGAGCTTTCCTAGTGGGATTAAAGTCCAGGGTCAGCTGTATGTAGAACAAAGGAAAGGAGCTCAGGCTGGGAAAGAGTAAAGCTGGCAAAGCTTTGAGGGAACAAACAGCAGCCACTTGCATTTTAACAAACTGTCTGCTCATAAAAACAGCAGCTCCCATTTTTCTTTGGACAGCTAACAGCAATACATCAACAGCTCCAAGTCCCAAATAGCAAATGCAGATCTTAACTCCTGGCTTAGTGTTGTGTCCAGTGCAACGGCAAGCGAGGAGACACAAGTCCCCAGTGAGGAGACAGAAGTGCCAGTGAAGCACAGGGCTAGCAAGGAGAAAAGCACCTTCCCCTGCCATTGCAATGGGCTGCCCAGGGAGGTGGTGGAGTCACCATCCCTGGGGCTGAGAGTCATTGGACACTGAGAGTCATTGGCTACTGGAATGGGCTGCCCAGGGAGGTGGTGGAGTCGCCGTCCCTGGAGCTGTTCAAGGCAGGGTTGGACGTGGCACTTGGTGCCATGGTCTAGCCTTGAGCTCTGTGGTGAAGGGTTGGACTTGATGATCTGTGAGGTCTCTTCCAACCCTGATGATACTGTGAGACTGTGATCCTTGGAGGTGTTGAGGAAAAGACTGGATGGGGCAGTTAGAGCTATGGTCTGGTTGAGTGGATGGGGCTGGGTTTTAGGTCGGGCTGGATGAGCTTGGAGCTCTCTTCCAACCTGGTTGATTCTATGAACTAGAGTGGTTGCCATTGCAATGGGCTGCCCAGGGAGGTGATTTGATTCGATTCTATTCTATTCTATCCTATCCTATTCTATCCTGTCCTATTCTATCCTGTCCTATTCTATCCTGTCCTATTCTATCCTGTCCTATTCTATCCTGTCCTATTCTATCCTGTCCTATTCTATCCTATCCTATCCTATTCTATCCTATCCTATTCTATCCTATCCTATTCTATCCTATCCTATTCTATCCTATCCTATTCTATCCTATTCTATCCTATCCTATCCTATTCTATTCTATTCTATTCTATTCTTCACTGCAGCAGCGGAGGGGCAGCTCATCACCTGCAGAGAGATTCCTGCTCTGGTTAAGTGTCTCTGTTTCTGCAAACCCAAACAGAAACAATCGTTTGAAATCTGGAAAACATGACAGAAAGTCAAATTAATTATATACACATGGTGCTGGCTGGGTTCCCCCCCCCCCACTGATCTCTAATAGACATCATTGTTGGAGCAGAATAGAGATGTTTTTGTTTCCATGGCAACAGTATTCACTCTTCTCCTCTCTGCCACAAGCCACAGTGTCTGAGGATATTTAGGAGAGCGGAAGATGAGGAGCTCAGAATGATAAAGCCAAGCACAGTAAATTTTCCTCTAAACAAATATTTGTGTTCACTCTTGTACCTGTTGGCTTGGAACACGCTCAAGGTCAGGGTGCTGTGCTTGCTGTGCTGCTGCTGCTCCTGTTAACACCTCGTCCTGCTCACGATGGGGCTCACTGCAGTCGAGTGTACCCTCAGCAAGTGTGCAGGTGGCACCAGGCTGTGGGGCACAGTCGACCTGCTAGAGGGCAGGAGTCCATCCAGAGGGACCTGGACGAGTTGTTGAGGTGTGCCTAGGCCAACCTCATGACATTCAACAAGGCCAAGTGTAAGGTGCCAGGGGAGAGGTCCAGGCTGGATGCTAGGAGGAAGTTGTTGGCATTGGAAGAGACCTCTGAGCTCATCCAGTCCAACCTAGCACCCAGCCCTCGCCAGTCATCTACACTATGGCACTGAATGCCTCATCCAGTCTTTTCTTGAACACCCCCAGGGACAGTGACTCCACCACCTCCCTGGGCAGCCCATTCCAATGCCAATCACTCTGTGAAGAGCTAAAAGATGTTTAAGTTACCAGCTACAGCCCTGGCTTCTAATCACCACCATCTAAGAACGTTACACTTGCTCAGAGGGCATAAAGGATCATCTAAGCTGCAACAAGGAAAGGGAATTGTGCTGTTGCAGGCAGCCCCTGGCAGCAGCCAGCTTTTCAGAGGAGCTGCTCTGTGTGCTGAGAGGCTCCACCTGTCCTTAGGCTGGGTGAGAGAAGCACCAGAGCGCAGCCACTCGTCCTAACAAGCACTGCGATGCTTTTCATGTGCATGGCTCTTGGTGTCAGGAGAGGAATGCTTCTTGGAGGATAAAGTGTTGGTGGGATCAGGATCCCTGTTAGAGCTTGTCTTTATTAGCACAAAGGCTGTGTTTTACCTCGGGGTAATCTGTAGTTCAGGTAGCCTGAGGTGTGAAATAAAAGCCAAGGCAAGAAGGCAACTTTGCACTGAGGCTGCAGAGTTTGTCTCTGCTGTGTTTTTAGCTTAGAAGATCTGATGCATGGGAGATACCCTGAGGTGAAAAGGGAGGTTTTGCTGGCAGGGAGTTGGAGGCCTCTTTCCAGTTCAGGAAGGGCTGTGCAGTGTGGCTCCTTCTGCTGGCTGCAGTCCCTTACCTGTGTCCCTTCCGCAGTAGTTTGTGGTTAGTGCAGGAGATGAATCAGTGAGAAACAAATGCATAGCCAGGGGTGCAAAGTGATGGATGTAAAAACCTTGCTGCTGAGTTTGAGGCACTGAATGAACTATTACAGTTGGATGTTATTTCAAGGCATAAAACCCCCTGAAAAATGGGGGTTGGCCATGGAGGGGCTGTTGCTGGCACCAACCTTAACTTGCACGTTGCCAAGGGTCACACTGGCACTTCAGAGAGCAATTCCAGTGGGCAGCTTTTGCCTGGCCAGGGGGAACACAGCCAGGTGAGGTGATTTGGGTTTGCATGCTCTAAAGCAGCTCAACCTTGGAGGCTGCTGATGTCAAACTCACTCCTCCTTCATTAGCCAAATTTCAAAGAGTGGTCTGAGTGCAGGCTGCCTTTGCAGGGGGAAGGGCTGGAGGATTCTAGAAGGTCAGTTTGGGCCTGGGTTGCCTTTTGTGTTTATGCTCTTGTAAATAGAATTTCCCTTGGAACTTCCAGTTAGTCTGCAGTAGCCTCATGCTTATTCCTGGAAAGGGTTAAGAGTCCTTTCTGTACTCCAGTCCCAGGTATGCTCATGGCCCTGAGCTGGGGCAGAAATGGAACTGGCAATGTGGGGCAAAGTGAAAAGAAATAACTCAATTTTCTTTCGAGGAAGTGCTTGCTTGGAAGGTAAAAATGAGATCTCAGACACCTATGTGTCTGAGCACTGCTTGCCTTGGTTCTTGGGTTAATGGGGGTCTGTGATAGGAGTGTGGGGTGCAGTTTGGTCAGAGCATCTATACAGCCTGTTAGCAGCTCCTTGGGAAGGGAGCTGAGGGAGAAAAGGAGGCTCAGGGCAGAGCTCATTGCTGTGAGTTGCTGTCCCTGGAGGTGTTGAAGCCAAGCCTGGCTGGGGCACTTAGTGCCATGGTCTGGTTGATTGTCTAGGGCTGGGTGCTAGGTTGGACTGGATAAGCTTGGAGGTGTCTCCCAACCTGGTTGACTCTGAAGTCTGCTGTTGTGATGTCACACTATGACATGTCTGAAACTCCAAATCAGGCAGGATTGGCAGAAAAGCATTTAGAGGCAGCAAAGCAATTAAACAGAACACATGCAGCATGGCTGATTTAATGTGTGTAGGCATAATGAAGGTAATTATGCATATGATATATATGTATTACCCAGCAAATGTTGATTGATGAGCAAACCTAATTGCACCAATTTACACACACACACCTCCTCCCCCCCCTTTTTTCTTAGGGCAGAATTGTTATATTGGTATTTTTTTCAGAGGCTCTAAAGGTCTGAGTTTATTGAAGCAGCATTTCAGCTTTGCTGCTGATGCTCTTTGACTTTGCTCTTAATGAAAATCACAGAGAAATGGAGATGTGTCCAAAGTTCACTTGAACTGTGTGTTTTTCTCTGGAAAAAACCCTGTTTTTCATCTCAGCTCAATCCAGTTGTGCAAGAATCCAATTGTGTCTCTTCATTCAGTGCCCTAAGACAGAGGTGAGGTTTCTGCATCTACCCTGTTGCACCACTTGGCCTTAAGAACATCAAGGGATGAGGCTTCCACCACCTCCCTTGGAAACCTGTTCCAGTGTTTCACCACTCTTATGGTGAATTACTTCTTCCTAAGGTCTAATCTTGCTGTGTATTGTGTGCTCTCCTGCCCAGGGAGGTGGTGGAGTCACCATCCCTGGAGGTGTTGAAGCCAAGCCTGGCTGGGGCACTTAGTGCCATGGTCTGGTTGATTGGCCAGGGCTGGGTGCTAGGTTGGACTGGCTGAGCTTGGAGGTCTCTTCCAACCTGGCTGATTCTGTTTCTATGATCTTTCAGCATTGTGAACATGTTTGTGCATCATGAAGTGCTGGCAAGGATGCAGATCCACCATGCACATTCACCTTGAGGTGGCAGCCACCCCTCCAGTGCCTGCAGGAGAGCTGGAGAAGGACTTCTCAGAAAGCAGTGGTGTGACAGCACAAGAGGTGGTGGCTTCAAACTGGAAGAAGCTCCATTTAGGTGAGTCATTGTGAACGAATTCTCCCCCATGAAGGTGTGAGACACTGGGACAGGTTGCCCAGAGAAGCTTGAAAGAGACTTCAAGCCTGGAAATGTCCAAGGTCGTGTTGGTCAGGGCATTAAGCAACCTGATCTAGCAGGAGGTGTTCCTGCCTATGGCAGGGAGCTTGGAACTAGATGATCTTTCAGGTCTCTTCCAATCCAAACCTTTCTAGGATTAATTTTGTCATCATCTTCACTCAGCAAGCATCCCAGTGTGGATCATCTTGACAGAGAGAGTGATTTGCCATTGGAATGGGCTGCCCAGGGAGGTGGTGGAGTCCCTGTCCCTGGGGGTGTTCAAGACAAGACTGGATGAGGCACTTAGTGCCATGGTCTGGTTGACTGGATAGGGCTGGGTGCTAGGTTGGACTGGATGATCTCAGGTCTCTTCCAACCTGCTTGATTCTCCTAAGTTTGAAGAATTGTGTTTAGAAGTGAGAAGCAGGCATGGAAACAATACAAACCCAAACCTGCAGTGGTTTTTTTTGTTTCTCTCCCCTGCCAAGCACACACAAGTGGAGCTTTAAGTGCCTTTATGCAAATGCAGCTTTTAAAGAAGCTTTTCTCTTAGTCTTAATTATAAAACTCCTCTTGAGCCTTCCAGGGCAGAGTGAGCTCTGTTGCTGTTTTCCATGACTGAGCCAATTTTGAGCTATCTTGGAAATCTCGAGCTGCCTTCTGCTTGCTGCTGCTGAGGAGTCTTTGCTGCAGCTCTGCTCAGGGTCAATTGTTCCTTAAACTTCTTTTAGACTCTATTCAACATGACAAGCAAATCAATCTTTTCAATTCAGGAGCTGATGAAACTCAGCATTTTATAGAGTGTTGCCAGGAGCGTATGAAGTGAGCAGACTGCTTTCAGCCCTGCTCAGTGTCACTTCACCCTGCTTGCCTTGGCTCTCTCTAAATGCAGAGTGCCAGCCTCTGAGCTGAGGCTGCTAAACACAGGTAAGCACCTCAAACTCAAGCTAATTATAGAATCATTTAGGCTGGGGAAAAATATCTTTAAGATCTTTGAATCCAAACATGAACTGAGCAGAGTCAGGTTCACCACCAAGCTGTGTTATTCAATGTCACATCTACACATCTCTGAGGTACCTCCAGAGATGGGGACTCCACCACCTCCCCAGGCAGCCTGTTCCAGTGCTTGACAATGCTTTTGTTGAAACAATTCAACAGTACTGTGTAGTGTGTCCAGTTCTGGGCTCCTCCATTCAAGAGANATTATCTTTAATATTCAAATCAAATCTTTCCAGGTGCAATTTGAGGCAGTCTCTTCTTGTCCTATTACAAACTAGAACAAGAGAAGTTCTATCTCAACACGAGGTAAAACCTCTTTTTTTAGAGTGGCAGAGCATCCTCATCCAGCCTGGCCTTGAACACCTCCAGGAAGGGGCCATCCATGACCTCCTCTGGGCAACCTGTTCCAGTGTCTCACCACCTTCACTGTCCAGAGTTTTGTCCTAATCTCCAATCTCAATCCACTCTCTTCAAGCTTCAATCCATTCCCTCTCATGGTATCACTACAAGCCTTTGTAAAGAGTTTCTCATAGCCCCTCTCAGGTACTGGAAGGTCACTGCAAGGCCACAGGCTCACAGGATGTTAGGGGTTGGAAGGGACCCAAGGAGATCATCCAGTCCAAACCCCCTGCCAGAGCAGGACAATACTATCTCAGAGTGGGACAATCCTATCTAACACAGATCACAGAGGAACACATCCAGAGAGGCCTTGAAAGTCTCCATAGAAGGAGACCCCACAACCTCTCTGGGGAGCCTGTACCCTCACAGTCAAGAAGTTCCCCCTTGTCTTGAGGCAGAACCTCTTTTACTGCAACAGACTCCCTGCTGGATGCGAAGTTGATATTTCCACAGAGTGTAGAAGGCATCAGGCCTTTTTGGTGATCTCATAGCACTGTGAGGAGGACAGAAAGCAGCAGAGGCTAAACTCAGCTGGTGGCAGTGATCTTGAGAAGAATGCTGCAGTCCTGAATTTAGAAGGTGAAGGTTGCCATTGAGCGAATGCTCGGCGAGACTGAAGCCTGCAGATGCTTCTGGAGTGCTTCCTCTCACAGTCAGTCATTGAAAAGGTGAAGGGATTGGGATATAACACTTGACAAAAGGACTTCTGCATGTGCTTAGCTGTGGTAGTTATATATTCTCAGGTTGTCTTTATCCAGATGCTTCTAATCTCCCAATCTGACCAAATCATTCAGCTCCCAGTGATGCTTACTCTCAGGACGCGTTGGAGTGGAGGTGCACCTGGAAAAGGCTTCAACCTAAGGCTGCCCAGAGAGGTCATCAGGAGGTTTCAGATCAGTGTCTGCTAGAAAATTCTGGGTGCATACTTTGGCTAATTCCTGTAGTGTTCACCTTTATGACACAGCTTTCCGTGCCTGAGAGAGGATTTGGATTCAGCAGAATCCCTTTGCCTGCCTTTGGCTCATGAAAGAATCCCATTTAAATGAATGAGGTGAGTCCTACTTTCTTGTCCAGATAAGAGGAAAGGGAAAAGTTTCAAATCAGCCTGAATTTTAAACTTAAAATTGTTCTAGTACAATAGCTCCTAATGAGCAGCTGCATCAATCTGAAAGGATTTAAGGAGGTGTTCACATCATCCAGTCTCAGGCAGCAGATATGATCAACCTATTAGCCAAACTCTTCCTATTGTCAGGCTCTCCAGAGAGCTCTGATTTATGTGGTCTGAATCACCTCCAGCAAAAACCTGTTTCTTTCTCCACTGGCTGGTAACAAGAACTGAGGGAGAATATTTAAGTTAGAAGGCTGATGCTGGGTGGTATGAATCATAGAATCATAGAATCAACCAGGTTGGAAGAGAGCTCCAAGCTCATCCAGCCCAACCTAGCACCCAGCCCTGGCCAATCAACCAGACCATGGCACTAAGTGCCTCATCCAGGCTGTGCTGGACCACCCCCAGGGATGGTGACTCCACCACCTCCCTGGGTAGCCCATTCACCCTCTGGCATCATAGGGTATAGAATCATGGAATGGTAGAGGTTGGAAGGGATGATCATTGAGTCCAACCTCCTGCCAAAGCAGAGTCACCTAAGGGCAGGTCACACAGGGACACATCTGGATGGGTCTTGAAAGTCTCTAGAGATGGAGACTCCACCACAACCTCTCTGGGCAGCCTGTTCCAGGGCTCTGTCACCTTCAGAATAAAGAAATCTTTCCTCATGTTGAGGTGGAACTTCTGTGTTTTAGGCTGACACAACGGCCTGAAGTACAAACACAAGCTGCATGGCCATCCAGTGAGACCTGCACAGACAGAGCTGGGCACAGAGGAACCAAATTCAACAAGAACAAGTGCAGAGTCCTGCACCTGGAGAGGGATAACAAACTGCACCAGTACAGGCTGAGAGGTGACTGCTGGAGAGCATCCCTGAGGAGAGGGGCCTGGGAGTGCTGGTGAGTAACATGCATGGCACAGCAATGTGCCCTTGTGGCCAAGAAGGCCAATGGGATCTTGGGGTGTATTAAGCAGAGTGTGTCCAGCAGGTCGAGGGAGGTTCTCTGCCTCTCCTCTGCCCTGGTGAGACCTCATCTTGAGTACTGCCCAGTTGAAGAGGGACAGGGATCTGCTGGAGAGAGTCCAGAGGAGAGCTACAAGGGTGATGGACTGGAGCAGTGCCTGGTGAGGAGAGGCTGAGGGACCTGGGCCTGCTTAGTCTGGAGAAGAGAAGACTGAGAGGGGATTTAATCAATGTCTATAACTCTCTGAGGGCTGGGGGTCAGGAGAGGGGGACAGGCTCTGCTCACTGCTCCCTGGGATAGGACAAGGAGCAGTGGATGGAAGCTGCAGCGCAGGAGGTTCCAGCTCAGCACAAGAGGCAACTTCTTTCCTGGAAGGGTCCCAGAGCCCTGGCACAGGCTGCCCAGAGAGGTTGTGGAGTCTCCTTCTCTGGAGCCTTTCCAGGCCTATCTGGATGTGTTCCTGTGTGCCCTGAGCTAGATTGTGTGGTCCTGGTGTGGCAGGGGGGTTGGACTGGATGCTCTCTTTGGGTCCCTTCCAACCCCTGACATCCTGTGAGCTGTGCTCTCTTTAAGCACGTAATTGAAATTGATTTATTGTGAAATCAGTTGGATAAGATTGATTCCTACTGAAATCAAGGAGACCACAGGAAAAAAAAAACCATTAGCCAGGGTGGCAAATCTTGTGCAAGTCATCCCCAGCCATCATCTTGTGCAAGTCATCCCCAGCCATCNTACAGGAAAAAAAAAAACATTAGCCAGGGTGCCAAATCTTGTGCAAGTCATCCCCAGCCACGTAAGCAGAGGCACTGTGTGCTGTGTCAGCAAATGTGCATCTATGCTTTTGCCCTTTTGAAAGCACAAATTTGTACTGAAAATACATTTATTTGGAACAAACTGAGGGAAAAAGAGCAGAGGTTTCAGTGTGGGTGCAGCTGCAAACCCCAAGGTGAAATACTCAACAGTTCTTCTCAATTCGAGTGCCCAAGCTCAGACTCGTTGTGGTTATGCTTTGAAAGTGGTTCCCTAGGCTGGCTGGGGATGTCTCCTCCAGAGTCTCTGTACCTGTCGTGGTTAATTATGGCTGGAACTCTTCCCTGGCATCCCAACTGATGTTGAGGAGGATGCAGAACCAGACTGCCACTAGATGTTGCTCTAAGACAGCACCTAACGAAAAGCAGAGCCCTAAAACCAAGCAGCCTCTCATCTTTAGTTAGATACTTTCCATCAACCACCGCGATTCTCTGGGGGATAAAAAACAAACCCAAACCAACTCGCAGATTAAATCTTAAGCTGTTGAAACAGGGTGGGAAAAAAAAAAAACCCCACAACAACATAAAAAGAGGGAGGAAATAAAAACCAAACACCAAAAAACAACCAACAAAAAACTCCCACCCAAACCCATCCTGAACTGCTATTAAAACTTGGAGCGTCAGAGCTGCTGCGATTCAGAGCAGGGAGTATGGATCAGAGGCTGCTTTATCAGAGACCTCTGCTTTTATAAGGCTGCCTTATCTAATTCTTGAAGTGCTTCCTGGTAAGTCAATTCTCTTGCTTTCAAGCAGCAGAAGCATAAATTACTCAAGTCTTTCTACTGCAAAATCTGAGGCTCTTTGCCTGCTTGAGGTCAGTGGTTAAGTGAGTTTGCTGCTCGTGGCCGTGGACTCTCCCTGGCATTCAGCTGTGGGTGTCTTGGGGTGCAGGCACTTAGAAGTTAAATGAGAGAAATGCTAATCAGGTCAGCATGGAAGCAAATCTGCAGAGCTGCAAGAGGAGGCTTGCACACCTCAGTGCTGTCTACAACTACCTGAAGGGAGGTTGTAGCCAGGTGGGGATTGGTCTCTTCTGCCAGGCAACCAGCAACAGAATGAGGGGACACAGTCTCACGTTGTGCTGGGGGAAGTATAGGCTGGATGTTAGGAGGAAGTTCTTCAGACAGAGTGATTGGCATTGGAATGGGCTGCCCAGGAAGGTGGTGGAGTCACCAGCCCTGGGGGTGTTCAGGAAAAGACTGGATGGGGCACTTAGTGCCATGGTCTGGTTGATCGGATAGGTCTGGGTGCTAGGTTGGACTGGATGAGCTTGGAGGTCTCTTCCAACCTGGTTGATTCTGTTCTATTCTAATCTTGAATATCTCCAGGGATGTGACCTCAATCACATCTCTGAGCAACCTATTCCAGTGTTTCATCACCCTCATTTTGCAGAACTTCCTCTTGATGTCCAACCTAAATCTACCTTGCTCTAGGTTCAAACCACTGCCCCTTGTCCTGTCATAGAATCAGCCAGGTTGGAAGAGACCTCCAAGCTCATCCAGTCCAACCTAGCACCCAGTCCTAGCCAATCGGCCAGGCCATGGCACTAAGTGCCTCATCCAGGCTTTGCTTCAACATCTCCAAGGATGGCAACTCCACCACCTCCCTGGGCAGCCCATTCCAATGCCAATCACTCTCTCTGCCAACAACTTCCTCCTAACATCCAGCCTAGACCTCCCCTGCCACAACTTGAGGCTGTGTCACGTTAGTAGCTGGCTGGTTAAATCTGAAGTGGGCATCGAGAGACCATTAGCAGTGTGAAATGGCTCTCTGACATCTGTAAGAAAGCAGCCATGTCCCCTTGGCTTCAGCTCTGTGGTGGGTCTCAAATGAACACAATCTTTGCTGATCAGCCTCTTTTTGCATCTGGAGGTGATGGATGCTGCACCAGTTGTGCTCTATAGGAAGTGGCTGAAATGAGTTTTCATTAGTTCAGTGAGACTCTACTCCTCTGCAAGACTGCAGCTTGACCTCATTATTCCACCAGAATCTGTAGGGAAAAAACCCTATTAAAAAAAAAAAAAAAAAGCCAAACAGTTACAAATATGTAATAATAATGATAAAAAAAACATTAAAAGAGCATCAAAATGTAATTATTTCTTAGGCCTTTTCACACTGCTGCCCACATGTAGCAGAATCTTTTTGACTTCTCCCTGTGCAGTAAAATGGTTGAAACTTCTCCATATTCTGACAGGAGTTTTTCAGTCTATAGGACACAGAAATAATGGAGGCTGCATTTAGATGTTACAGTTAACCTCTGACACATCTGCTTTTTCTCTCTATTCCTTCTGACACAGGCACACACAGGACCATAATGCCAAGTTAGGAGCTAATAGAGATGTCAGCTGCTGGGCTGTGTTAGGAGCTGTGACAGTCTCACAGTATCACCAAGGTTGGAAGAGACCTCACAGATCACCCAGTCCAACCCTTCACCACAGAGCTCAAGGCTAGACCATGGCACCAAGTGCCACGTCCAATCCTGCCTTGAACAGCTCCAGGGACGGCGACTCCACCACCTCCCTGGGCAGCCCATTCCAGTAGCCAATGACTCTCTCAGTGAAGAACTTTCTCCTCACCTCAAGCCTAAATTTCCCCTGGCGCAGCTTGAGGCTGTGTCCTCTTGTTCTGGTGCTGGCTGCCTGAGAGAAGAGAGCAACCTCCTCCTGGCTACAACCACCCCTCAGGTAGTTGTAGACAGCAATAAGGTCTGCCCTGAGCCTCCTCTTCTCCAGGCTAAACAATCCCAGCTCCCTCAGCCTCTCCTCGTAGGGCTGTGCTCGAGGCCTCTCACCAGCCTCGTTGCCCTTCTCTGGACACGTTCAAGCATCTCAATGTCCCTCTTAAACTGGGGGGCCCAGAACTGGACACAGTACTCAAGGTGTGGTCTAACCAGTGCAGAGTACAGGGGCAGAATGACCTCCCTGCTCCTGCTGGCCACACCATTCCTGATGCAGGCCAGGATGCCATTGGCTCTCTTGGCCACCTGGGCACACTGCTGGCTCATGTTCAGGCAGGTATCACTCAGTGCCCCCAGATCCCTTTCTGTTTGGCTGCTCTCAGCCACTCCGACCCCAGCCTGTAGCTCTGCATGGGGTTGTTGTGGCCAAAGTGCAGCCCCTGGCACTTGGAGCCATTGAATGCCATCCCCTTGGACTCTGCCCATCTGTCCAGGTTGTCAAGGTCCCGCTGCAGAGCCCTTCTGCCCTCCAGCCCAGCCACATCTGCCCCCAGCTTGGTGTCATCTGCAAACTTGCTGATGACTGACTCAATGCCCACGTCCAGATCATCTATGAAGATGTTAGAGAGGATGGGGCCCAGCACTGATCCCTGAGGGACACCACTAGTGACAGCTGCCAGCTGGATGTGGCACCATTCACCACCACTCTCTGGGCTCGGCCCTCCAGCCGGTTCCTCACCCGGCACAGACGCAGCACAAAGCACCCTGCCTGCTCCTGCTATTGTCAGTTTCTCCAAGGGCTGCCTTCTCTTGTGATCAGCTGTGGCATCAACCCCCTGCACCCAGGAAAAGAGCCAATAAAGTCAATTAATTAGGCTCCCCTTTTAGGCAGTGTGGTTTCAGGAGCATGGGAGCTGTCTAGCACCACAGTCATGAGCAGTTCAGAGATGCACAGAATGGTTTAGGTTGGAAGGGACCTAAAGATCATCCAGTTCCAATGGTAGGTAGGGACACCATTCACCAACCTAGGTTGCTTAAGGCCTCATCCAGCCTGGCCTTAAACACCTCCAGGGAGGAAGCATCCACAACCTCCCTGGGCAACCTATTCCAGTGTCTCGCCACCCTCACTGTCAAGAATTTCTTCCTCCTCTCCAGCCTAAATCTGCCATCCTCATGCTTCATTCCCTCTCCCCCTATCACTACAAGCCTTTGGGAAAAAGTTCTTTCATGGCTTTCTTGTAGTCCCCTTCAGGTACTGGAAAGTTGCTCTAATCCAATTCCCTGAGAGGTCATAGAATCAACCAGGCTGAAAGAGACCTCTGAGATCATCCAGTCCAAGCTAGCTCCCAGCCCTATCACTAAAGATTAAATGGAAAGCTGAATGGGTTTATTACCATTTAGGATGGTCCTCTTATTTCCAAATTGTTTAAGAGCAAACAAGTACAGGTAACAGGTCCCTGAAGCACCTCCTTCATCTTCATGCTCCTGGAGCCTTCTCTTCTCCAGGCTGAACAGCCACACCTGCCCCAGCCCTCTGATCACCCTTCTGAACGTGCTCCGCGTCCTTCCTACGCTGGCATTATTCTGCTTCCTGAGGCCGAATCAGCCTGGTTTTGAGTGGCTTAACAGAGGCAAAGAGAAATGTTGAGGTTCTCAGTTCCTTGCAGGGCTTTTGGCAGCAGGATTTGTTTAGGTGAGGCAGCAGAGCAGCAGGACATATGTCTCCTGAGAGCTCTGCCAGCTTCTGCAGCATGCGAGAGGAGGGAGGCGAGGGCTGCCCGTGAGCAAACCCAGCCCAGGGAGAGTCATGCTCCGTTTTCCAGAGGAGCAGTAAAAACCACTAAGGAGCTCTCTCCATCTGCACAGCTATTACATATCAAAGACAATATCTGCATTTTTGGGGGTTAATGTATCAAGCTCCTGTGCTGGAGATTTATTTCTGGCTGGTAAAAACAGTTTTGTCTCCTTCTGAGCCGAGCGTGTTGGATGGCTTTCTCCTTGCCTTGATTCACCACCAGCAGCACTCTTTACAGCCACAGCGTGCATATTGCTGACATGGTTCCAAAAAACACATGGCCCAGGGCCACCTTTGGGGAATTCTCTAAACGGCAGCATCAGAAATTATCGTCCCCTGCCGGGTGTTGAAGCGCTCTGCTCGCAGGCTGAGCCTGCCGGAGGAGGACCTGGAGCGGTCCCCCCCCGACCCGGTGTGTATTTACACAACAAACCATCGCTGCTGCTCCCAGCTGCCAGCCCTGCGGCTTCCATACTGTTCATTCTTAAAAGCCTTCGGAGGGAATTTAGGCAGCAGAACCTGCCCTGTGAAGGGTCTGTAAATGTGAAGCTGCTGGTGAGGAGGAGGTCAGCGCCCTCTGGGCTTTACTGCCAGAGCAGGCACGCAGCTCTCCTTCCTCCAGCAGCTCCCCCACCCTTCACAGCAGTGGCATCAAAACCAGGATCCTGTCTGGTAGAAATGCTCTCTCCTCTGAAATCTGAAGGCAGCAGAGTGTGCTGCTGTTATTGCTGCACCTTGCAAGCACTGGGGAGTCTGTCCAGAAGAGAAGTGGTCCAGAGAGCATGGAGGCATAGGATGGGTGGAAGTGCTATGGATTAGTCGTGTGGAAGGTAGTCTGAAATGACTCATGGAAAGCACTTCCTGATTTGATCCCCACCTTTTCCTCCTGTTGTGCAGGGAAGCAGCATGGCTGGGTCTGCATGACAATGATCTGTGCTGGAGCACACCAGTGGTAGTCAGCCTCTTCTGCCCACAAGTGTCTTAAGAGTAGCAGCAGAGTGGGGCAAGCCATGGGAGCCACCAGAACCCTGCACTGTCTTCTGAAATGGGACTAGAGAGACCACAGATCCCCAGAGATGCTGAAGGGAATGGAACAGCTCTGTCGGGAGGAGAGCCTGAGGGAGCTGGGGCTGTGCTGCTGGGAGAGAAGGAGACTGAGAGGTGACCTCACTGATGGTAATAAAGATGTGCAGGTGAGTGCCAGGAGCCTGGAGCCAGGCTCTGCTGGGTGATGCCCAGGGACAGGACAAGGACCAATGGGTGGAAGCTGAGGCAGAGGAAGTTTCATGTCAAAATGAGGAGGAAATTTTTCCCTCTGAGGGTGACAGAGCCCTGGAACAGGCTGCCCAGGGGGGTTGTGGAGTCTCCCTCTCAGGAGATACTCAAAACCCACCTGGATGAGTTCCTGTATGATCTGGTCGTGGAGATCCTGCTTTGGCAGTGGCGTTGGACAGGATGAGCTTTCCAGGTCCCTCCCAGCCCCTGAGATTCTGTGACTCTATAAACATTAGAACTTGGATATTTCTCCATCCCTACCAATTTGCATCATCCACAAGAAGTTTAGTGGGTATGGGGAGGAGGGGGTTGGGTTAACAGTTGGACTTGATGATCTTAGAGGTCTTTTCCAAGCATAACGATGCTGTGATTCAAAGTCCTTCTGTGCTGCAGGCACTCAGGGGTTGTGAAGAAGGACAAGCCTACCACATCAGTGAGGTAAATCCACCTCACTTCACGTGGGTGGTCAAACAGCCATCTTGTGATCCCTCTCAGTCACTGCCAAAGTGAATCACCCTCAAGCCACAGAAGAGAACAAGTAAGTTTTACTGTGGGTCTGCATTGCAGGAGCCTGACAGCAGCTCAGGAGTGCGTTGCATTGGGAGATGCTGTAAGCCCCAGCTCTGTTTGCACTGATGTGTGTTGTGTGTGCTGCTGTAATTCCTAACTACAGTGGGAGTATCAAGGTTTGATTGCAGCCTTAGCCCTGACTTTCCTGGCATTGTTGATTTTCATCACAGTTGCAGTGCAGATTTGAGATAAAATAGAGGAAGAACCCCCCAAAGCCAAGCTCTGTGCTCTGCACTTAATCCTGCCTTAACTTAGTTCTTTATTGGTGCTGGCAAGCCCTTCACTTGAAGGGAAAACAAAACAAAACCAGCCAAATAAATAACTTAGGGGCACCTGGAGGAGAATGAAAGCTTTTTTCCCCCCTTTTCCTCTGGATCTAAACACCTTCCTTGTTCCAGAGCTTTGAGTGTCAAGCTGCCTCAGACAGCAAACATCACAACCAATCTGAGCAGTACCTCTAGGGCAGGGAGAGCCTTTGAAGAGCACAACAGTGCATTAAGCTGGAGGTGTAATAAATATGCATTCAGTTGTTTATTAGAACATAAATTATGCATTGGCAGAAGAAGTTACTCTGTGGTTTTCTGTGGGAGATATTAGAGAAGTCAATCCCTTTCTCACCAAAGGGCAGCTTGGAGCCTTGCTCTTGCCTTGCCACCGTGGCGTGGAAGTCATTGGCATGCAGGTGCACTCTCTGGGTTCCATGCAATAACTGTCTCCTTTCACTGTGTTTACAGATAATCCAGCAAGTTTGCAGGCCAAATGGCTCTCTGAATGTGAGCCCACAAAAGCAAAGCAAGAGGCAGCACAGTGCACAGAGAGGTTCCAGCACAGCTAGCCAGAAGGTGAGTAGCAACAGTGCCATTAGCACTGAAAAATGGCTTGAAATTGTTTGCAGTTGACCAGCACAGTAATTAATTGCAGGTAATGTTGCAGTCCCTTGTTGGTCTTCCCTTGCCTTAAGTCAGATCTCTTGGTCAGGCACTGGAACAGGCTGCCCAGGGTGGTGGTGGAGTTGGCATTCCTGGAGGTGTTCAGGCAATGTGTGGCCATGGCACTTTAGGATGTGACCTAGTGGCCATGGTGATGTTGGGTTGATGGAGCTGATGATCTTAGTGGTCTTTTCCAACATAAATGATTCTATGATTTCTTTTTTAATCAAGTGGTCCATGATTAAGAGTGGTCAGCATTAAGCATCCAAGCTCCTGGTTTACTAAATATAATCATGGGACAGTTCTGGCTGGAAAAGATAATTAATTGTTATATAGAAACTGCTATTTTGTGAATTATTCTGCTTGGTAGGGAGCCACACTCTTGGTGTGTGGAAAAACAAATCCTTCACAGAGAGCTGCAGGCACAGTGGGAATGTTCATGGCTCCACTTTGCGACTGAGCAGAAGGAAGGCCCCAGGGAGAGGTGGCCCTGGCTGCTGCAGCTGTGTGGAGGTGACTTCTCCAGCACTGAAGGGCTAGAAGAATGGTCTGAAGCTTTGTTACTGAAAGGATCTGGCCTTGCATCTGGGACTAGCACACAGAGAGCTTCTCAGGAAGAAGTCTTCTGAGGAGTGGCTCAGTGAACTGGGGTTGTTTAGCCTGGAAGCTGAGGGCAGACCACATTGCTCTCTACAGCTCCCTGAAAGGAGTCTTCTCCCTAGTATCAAGTGATAGGATGAGAGGAAATGGCCTGAAACTGTGCCAGGGGAGGGTTAGGCTGGAGCTTAGGAAAAATGTCTTTGCTGCAAGAGTGGTCAGGGATCAAAATAGGCTGCCCAGGGAGGTGGTGGAGTCCCCATCCCTGGAGGTGTTCAAGAAACCCGTGGCCATGGCACCTGGAGACATGATTTAGTGGGCAGGGTGGTGTCAGGCTGATGGTTGGACTCAGTGATATCAAAGGTCCTTTCCAACTGAACCAGCTCTAGGATTCCACTGAGCAGTTGTGAGTATCCCTGTGCCCATCTCATCCTTGCCATCCTCATGGGAAAGCAGTGCTCACCAATGCAGCTTGTTAAGCCACAGCTCTGCTTGTCCAGCAGGACAGGGGAGGTTCTTCTGCCCCTGTGCTCAGCACTGCTCAGGACACACCTGGAATGCTGTGTCCAGTTCTGGGCTCCTCAATTCAAGAGAGATGTTGAGGTGCTGGAAGGTGTCCAGAGAAGGGCAGCAAGGCTGGGGAGGGGCCTGGAGCACAGCCCTGTGAGGAGAGGCTGAGGGAGCTGGGGGTGTGCAGCCTGCAGAAGAGGAGGCTCAGGGCAGAGCTCATTGCTGTCTGCAGCTCCCTGAAGGGAGGCTGTAGCCAGGTGGGGTTGGGCTCTGCTGCCAGGCAAGCAGCAAGAGAAGAAGGGGACACAGCCTCAAGTTGTGCCAGGGCAGGTCTAGGCTGGATGTTAGGAGGAAGTTGTTGGCAGAGAGAGTGATTGGCATTGGAATGGGCTGCCCAGGGAGGTGGTGGAGTCTCTGTCCCTGGAGGTGTTGAAGCCAAGCCTGGCTGGGGCACTTAGTGCCATGGTCTGGTTGATTGTCTAGGGCTGGGTGCTAGGTTGGGCTGGGTTATCTTGGAGGTCTCTTCCAACCTGGCTGATTCTGTGATTCCTGCACCTCAGTGGCCAGACAACCCCTCCCCCAGCAGACATTGCCTTTTTTCACTTGAGTTTCTTGCTGATGCTGGGGATTTATCAAAATCTTCTGTGCAGCTACAATATGCAACAAATGTCAGTGTGTGGGCTGCAGGAACTGGAGCAGAATGGCTGCTAGGGAGAAGTTTAGCATTTGCTTGGTGAGTTTTCATGGATGATTTGGTAGGTAAAGGTTATCAGAAAAGTCAATACAAGTGTGCTCAGAAAACACAACATCAGTTAAACCTCTTGACAGGTGCATTACAGGGCAGCAGCAGATCATTCAGAGCTGACCAGCAAAATTCTGTTGCTCCTGAAGGACAGAAATGCTTTGTCAGACTGCTGGGCTGCTTTATGAACCTGCTGGCCTGCTGAGCTGGAAGGCATTGCTCTGCTCCCAGATGGCAGGGGCTGCATTTGGAAAGGAATTAGTATCTCTCATCTGTGCCATGTGCCAGCTTGGCACTCTTTGAAAGCAAGTCAGTGAGCACTGTTTTAAAAGAGCATTTCCATGCTTGTAAAAGATGCCAGCTTGAGACTAATAGAAAGTCAAGTCCTTTGCTTACCTGTGGAATTGGCACAGTGTGGGCACTGACAGTGCTCATGACAGCCATGCAAGGGCTTCTCAACTCTCTTCAACCAAGTAGCAAGTGATAGGACAAGGGGAAATGGCTTCAAGTTGCACCAAGGGGAGTTTAGATTGGATATTAGAAAGATTTTCTTTACTCAAAGTGTTATCAGCCTTTGGAACAGGCTGCCCAGGGAGGTGATGGAGTCACCATCCTTGGACATATTTAGTTGTGTAGATGTAGTGCTTAGGGATATGGTTTGCTCAAGGACATGTAATGGGTTAATGACTGGACTCAATCTGAGAGGTCTTTTCCCTATGAGGAGAGGCTGAGGGAGCTGGGGGTGTGCAGCCTGCAGAAGAGGAGGCTCAGGGCAGAGCTCATTGCTGTCTGCAGCTACTTGAAGAGAGGCTGTAGCCAGGTGGGGTTGGGCTCTTCTGCCAGACACCCAGGGACAGAACAAGGGACACAGTCTTAAGCTGTGCCAGGGGAGGTCTAGGCTGGATGTCAGGAGGAAGTTGTTGGCAGAGAGAGTGATTGGCATTGGAATGGGCTGCCCAGGGAGGTGATGGAGTCGCCATCCCTGGAGGTGTTGAAGCCAAGCCTGGCTGGGGCACTTAGTGCCATGGTCTGGTGGATTGGCCAGGGCTGGCTGATAGATTGGACTGGATGAGCTTGGAGGTCTCTTCCAACCTGGCTGGTTCTGTGATTCTATCTTGGAGGTCTCTTACAACCTGGCTGGTTCTGTGATTCTATCTTGGAGGTCTCTTCCAACCTGGCTGACTCTATTCTACTCCAGTCTAGACAATTCTGTGACTGCATGAAGCCAGACCAGGTACCTCAGGTTCCATTTCTGTTCTCCTCAGCATTGATACTGAAAGGTGTTAAGGCTCTGATCTCAGGAGGGAATGCCAGATGCTCTCAAAAGAGACCAATAATCCCTTGGCAAAGATTTGTGCTGCTTCCATTTCAATCCCTTGGCAGGTTCCAGTTGTGTTAGATGTTTTTAATCACATATTCAGAAATCTTTATGACCTGCTGAGATTGCTGAGCAGCACAACCCAGCACATGGAAAGGCCACAGGGTCTGCTCAGGAAGGGAATTCATTATAGACAAGAATGCAGGGAAAGAAAGAGCGAAACAACCACTACCTTGAGCTGTGAATCAGTGTGGTCCTGTGAGGGCAGGGCACTGAATCACTAAACTCTTGAAGAATATCCTTGGCTTTAAGTGACCCCATTGTCACCTCCATCCCAGTGCCACATCCAGCTGGCAGCTGTCACTAGTGGTGTCCCTCAGGGGTCAGTGCTGGGCCTCATCCTCTTTAACATCTTCATAGATGATCTGGACGTGGGCATTGAGTCAGTCATCAGCAAGTTTGCAGATGACACCAAGCTGGGGGCAGATGTGGCTGAGCTGGAGGGCAGAAGGGCTCTGCAGTGGGACCTTGACCACCTGGACAGATGGGCAGAGTCCAAGGGGATGGCATTCAATGGCTCCAAGTGCCAGGGGCTGCACTTTGGCCACAACAACCCCATGCNCTACTTGAAGAGAGGCTGTGGCCAGGTGGGGTTGGGCTCTTCTGCCAGACACCCAGGGACAGAACAAGGGACACAGTCTTAAGCTGTGCCAGGGGAGGTCTAGGCTGGATGTCAGGAGGAAGTTGTTGGCAGAGAGAGTGATTGGCATTGGAATGGGCTGCCCAGGGAGGTGGTGGAGTCACCATCCCTGGAGGTGTTGAAGCCAAGCCTGGCTGGGGCACTTAGTGCCATGGTCTGGTGGATTGGCCAGGGCTGGCTGATAGATTGGACTGGATGAGCTTGGAGGTCTCTTACAACCTGGCTGGTTCTGTGATTCTATCTTGGAGGTCTCTTACAACCTGGCTGGTTCTGTGATTCTATCTTGGAGGTCTCTTCCAACCTGGCTGACTCTATTCTACTCCAGTCTAGACAATTCTGTGACTGCATGAAGCCAGGCCAGGTACCTCAGGTTCCATTTCTGTTCTCCTCAGCATTGATACTGAAAGGTGTTAAGGCTCTGATCTCAGGAGGGAATGCCAGATGCTCTCAAAAGAGACCAATAATCCCTTGGCAAAGATTTGTGCTGCTTCCATTTCAATCCCTTGGCAGGTTCCAGTTGTGTTAGATGTTTTTAATCACATATTCAGAAATCTTTATGACCTGCTGAGATTGCTGAGCAGCACAACCCAGCACATGGAAAGGCCACAGGGTCTGCTCAGGAAGGGAATTCATTATAGACAAGAATGCAGGGAAAGAAAGAGCGAAACAACCACTACCTTGAGCTGTGAATCAGTGTGGTCCTGTGAGGGCAGGGCACTGAATCACTAAACTCTTGAAGAATATCCTTGGCTTTAAGTGACCCCATTGTCACCTCCATCCCAGTGCCACATCCAGCTGGCAGCTGTCACTAGTGGTGTCCCTCAGGGGTCAGTGCTGGGCCTCATCCTCTTTAACATCTTCATAGATGATCTGGACGTGGGCATTGAGTCAGTCATCAGCAAGTTTGCAGATGACACCAAGCTGGGGGCAGATGTGGCTGAGCTGGAGGGCAGAAGGGCTCTGCAGTGGGACCTTGACCACCTGGACAGATGGGCAGAGTCCAAGGGGATGGCATTCAATGGCTCCAAGTGCCAGGGGCTGCACTTTGGCCACAACAACCCCATGCAGAGCTACAGGCTGGGGTCGGAGTGGCTGAGAGCAGCCAAACAGAAAGGGATCTGGGGGTGCTGATTGATACCCACCTGAACATGAGCCAGCAGTGTGCCCAGGTGGCCAAGAGAGCCAATGGCATCCTGGCCTGCATCAGGAATGGTGTGGCCAGCAGGAGCAGGGAGGTCATTCTGCCCCTGTACTCTGCACTGGTTAGACCACACCTTGAGTACTGTGTCCAGTTCTGGGCCCCCCAGTTTAAGAGGGACATTGAGATGCTTGAACGTGTCCAGAGAAGGGCAACGAGGCTGGGGAGAGGCCTCGAGCACAGCCCTACGAGGAGAGGCTGAGGGAGCTGGGATTGTTTAGCCTGGAGAAGAGGAGGCTCAGGGCAGACCTTATTGCTGTCTACAACTACCTGAGGGGTGGTTGTGGCCAGGGGGAGGTTGCTCTCTTCTCTCAGGCAGCCAGCACCAGAACAAGAGGACACAGCCTCAAGCTGTGCCAGGGGAAGTTTAGGCTCGAGGTGAGGAGAAAGTTCTGCACTGAGAGAGTCATTGGACACTGGAATGGGCTGCCCAGGGAGGTGGTGGAGTCGCCGTCCCTGGAGCTGTTCAAGGCAGGATTGGATGTGGCACTTGGTGCCATGGTCTGGCCTTGAGCTCTGTGGTGAAGGGTTGGACCTGATGATCTGTGAGGTCTCTTCCAACCTTGGTGATACTGTGAGACTGTGACTTCAGTTGTCTATGTACCAGGAGCTTGCTCAGTTGGGACTTTCTTTTATGAGCTGAAATAAATTCTGGGTTTAATTCTTGATTTTATTGGGTTATTTTTAGTAGCCTGGAATTGTGCTTTCTGGGCAGCCTGCAACCAGTGCCTAGAAAAGTGTAACATCTTGGCAGGGGAAACAGGAGGGAGGTTGGTGATAATTCCCCCACCTATCAGTGTGGACATTTAAGGCTGAAGGACCTAGTGATGAGTGACAGAGGGAGCTGGGGATGGTTAGTTTGAGGAAGAGGAGGATGAAGAGAGACCTCATTGCTGCCTACGATTACTTGATGTGGAGAGGCTGCTGCTGGGCTCTTCTCACAGGTAATTAGATACAGAACAAGGGGGAATGACTTTGAGCTGAGACTGGGAAGGTTTAGATTGCCTGTATTAGGAAAAATTTTATTCATGGAGAGAGTGGTCAGGGACTGGAATGAGCTGCCCAGGGAGGTGCTGGAGTCCCCCAGCCTGGATGTGTTTCAGGGTGGTTTGGATGTGGTGCTTGGGGCTATGGTTTAAGGTGAATCTTTGTGAGTAGGGTTCTAGGTTGGACTTGGTGCTCCTGAGGGGCTTTGCCCACCTGCATGGCTCTGTGGTTCTGTGATAAGGGTAGAGGAAATGTTTTGCCAGACCCCAGGGAGGTTGGACTCAGTGCTCTCCAGAGGTCCCTTCCAGCCCCTACCTGTCTGTG
Source organism: Tricholaema leucomelas (assembly GCA_013400475.1). Classification (NCBI taxonomy): domain Eukaryota; kingdom Metazoa; phylum Chordata; class Aves; order Piciformes; family Lybiidae; genus Tricholaema lacrymosa; species Tricholaema leucomelas. The sequence goes on from WAAF01006032.1 coordinate 454,617, forward strand.
ACACTGTGAGGGGAGCTCACCACATCCCGTTTGGATGTGGTGTTTAGGGCTATGGTTCAAGGTGAATGTTGTAGAGTAGGGTTCTAGGTTGGACTTGGTGATCCTGAGGGGCTTTGCCAACCTGGGTGCCCTTCTCTGGACACCTTCCAGCACCTCAACATCTCTCTTGAATTGAGGAGCCCAGAACTGGACACAGCACTCCAGGTGTGGCCTGAGCAGTGCTGAGCACAGGGGCAGAAGAACCTCCTTTGTCCTGCTGCCCACACTGCTCCTGAGCCAGCCCAGGATGCCATTGGCTCTGCTGCCCACCTGGGCACACTGCTGGCTCATCTTCAGCTGCTATCTACCAGCACCCTCAGGTCTCTTGATTCAGCAATCTGTGTGCCAGGCTGCTGGGTACTTCTGCATAACAATATTTGAATTTCAAAGGAAGAAGTGATTTTCTTTCTGGGTTTGGCCCTATGGATTGGGATAATTGCACCTGAGGCAGTGTTTTTAACCAAGCACATCAGCCAGCTCATCTCATAGCATGGGAGTGCCAATAATAAGCAGCAGAGTGCCAAACCTTGAGTAATTAAACACAAGTAGAACAGTCATAAGGAGGAGGAAGAAAACACCACTGAAGTCTGGAGGAGGAGGAGATGTAATGACTTCAGCTGAAGGGCAGCAATAGCAGAGACCCTGACAAAATGCAGAGATTTTAGGTGCTTATTGACTCAACCACTCACCAAAAAGAAATCATTACCTTAGCAAATGCCACATTACAGGATAGCAACCAAGCTGCTGCACTGCAGCTCTGAGCTCTGGAGCACCTTTTACTGCAAATCTAAGGCACTTGGCTCAGTGGCTAAGAGCAGGACTCGATGGTGCTGTGATGATGTGGCCACATGTTGTTCTTTTTGCTTTTCTAACATTCAGAGCTGCTTTTAAAACTCTCCTTTTATTGTCAGGAAACATTCTGGGCTCCTTCTGCTGGCTGCAGGGTTAGTACAGAAAGCTCTAGCATTGCCTAGCTGAGGCACATCTGAGCATCTCTGCTCTGAGTGATGAGCTTGAAACGGAAAAGATAAAAGTAGACTTGGGTGTAAAGCTCAATTCTGCCTTTTCCCATCCATTGTCTGAGGAGGAGAGGCTGAGAGACCTGTGGCTGTTTAGCCTGGAGGAGAGCAGAACGAGAAAGGATTTTCCCAGTGCCTATAAATATGACTCCCTGTTTCCCAAACAGAGGTGTCAGTGTCACAGCAAGATACACTCCACAGCAAGCAGGGGTAGCAGTCTTGTCACCCCTCCCCACTACCCTCTTCTCTTCTCTTTTTGGAGAGAGGTGAAAGGTGAGATGGTTTAGCTGAGTATGAGCCATATTCCCTGTCTGCTTGTAAGGACTGTCTCGGGCTCCTTGTCACCTTGGTCACTGCTAGGCTCAGAAATGCCAACCAAATTCAGAACATGAGCTTGCAGGAGTGAGGTCAACAGGTAATTGCAGACAGAACAAGCGGGGATGGCCTCAAGCTGAGGCTGGGCAGGTTTAGATTGGACATTAGGAAGAAGTTTATTCAGGGAGAGAGTGGTCAGGGACTGGAGTGAGCTGCCCAGGGAGGTGGTGGAGTCACCCAGCCTGAATGCATTTAAGAGTCCTTTGGGTGTGATGCTTGTGGATATGGTTTGAGGTGAATGTTACAGGTTGGACTTGGTGATGCTGAGGGCCTTTGCCAAGCTGGGTGTTTCTGTGTGATTTCTTCACTCCTTTCCTACTGGTGTCTTTGTCCTAATGACTATAAGAATCTCTCTCTTTAATTAGATCAGGAAAAAAAACCCTCTGAAAGTGGAGGAATCTGCACACACACCCCCCCCCCTTCCTCCAGATGCAAAAGGCTGATGTCTCAGTCTGCAGCTGGGCTGTGAGACTGTCTGCTGCAGCATTGCTGTGTCTAGGATGGATGCAAATCTCTTCTTGCCTTTATAAAGCAGAAAGCCTCACTTACCTCAGTTTACCTGAGACTGGGGGGGCATCAGGAAGTGATATTAGCTTGGCTCTGACACTGCCATTACAAATCAGCTGCAAAAAATCAGCTGTACTCAACACTGGTCAGGCCACAGCTTGAGTACTGTGTCCAGTTCTGGGCTCCTCAGTTCAAGAGGGATGTTGAGGTGCTGGAAGGTGTCCAGAGAAGGGCAGCAAGGCTGAGGAGAGGCTGAGGGAGCTGGGGGTGTGCAGCCTGCAGAACAGGAGGCTCAGGACAGAGCTCATTGCTGTCTGCAACTACCTGAAGGGAGGCTGTAGCCAGGTGGGGTTGGTCTCTTCTCCCAGGCAACCAGCAACAGGACAAGGGGACACAGCCTCAAGCTGTGCCAGGGGAGGTCTAGGCTGGATGTTAGGAGGAAGTTGTTGGCAGAGAGAGTGATTGGCATTGGAATGGGCTGCCCAGGGAGGTGGTGGAGTCGCTGTGCCTGGAGGTGTTGAAGCCAAGCCTGGCTGGGGCACTTAGTGCCATGGTCTGGTTGATTGTCCAGGGCTGGGTGCTAGGTTGGACTGGCTGAGCTCAGAGGTCTCTTCCAACCTGGCTGATTCTGTTATTATTATTCTATTATTAGTATTATTTAAGGAGCTGTATTTGCTGAGGTAGGTTTCTTTCCCAGTTGATATTATATGACAGAAAGGAAAGAGAAGTCTCTAAGCTGTTTGGGGTGAGCAGTGTGATTAAACCTCCCAGCTGAGGCTGGGCTGGCTGTGGTGTCAATGGAATGGGTTTTTGGGGTGGGGAGGGAGGAGTATATTTCATTTTGGATGCAGTGGTACCCAACAGCCTCTAGTGTCCTGTTGATCTTCTTCATTGACATTGTCACTCTGCTCAGGAGGGTTTTTAAGGTGAAGAGGAGGCAGGAAACAGGTTCTTTTTGTCCCTCGAGTGTAAGGTTTGCTGCTAACAGGTTCTGAGGCGAGCTGCTGAGTGTGTCACAGGGAGCCCAGCAGTTAAACCTGGCAAGTCAGTCTGAGCACAGGCTGTAATGGGTTTGACCTCAAAGGGCAGGCAAAGAGAAACTGCAGATAACCATCTCAGCTCCTTCAGAAGCCTGCAGCCCTAACTCCACAAAGACCAAGGGAAAGGACTAAAGAGAGGGAGTCAAGAACCAGGAACACAAGGTTGAATAAATGCTTCATATTGGAAGTGCTGACAGTAGAAGAAAGCTTTGAAGAACACTACATTTCCCTACTTGATTCCAACCACATTAAGAAAGCAAAAGCTCCCTGAAGGACAGGTTGTTTTTCACATGTAAGGTGTCTGCTCAAGAGAAGTGAGGCACAAAAGTCTCACTGGAACAACAAAGACATGTAGCTGGGTGGCAAGCACCACTGATTGAGAATACTAAGGGGAAAGGACTCATGTGGAGAACCAGGGTTGTGTTCTCCCCAGCAGGAGTCAGGTGGATGCTCCAGCATTAAGGATGGCAGTGGTAGATTTGATGGGGCTTTGCCATGGACACCTCAGAAAGCCAAGTGGTGAAACATGTGAACTGTTTTGGTGAAAGGCCTGGAACACAAACCCTATGAGGAGAGGCTGAGGGAGCTGGGGGTGTGCAGCCTGCAGAAGAGGAGGCTCAGGGCAGAGCTCATTGCTGTCTGCAGCTCCCTGAAGGGAGGCTGTAGCCAGGTGGGGTTGGGCTCTTCTGCCAGGCAACCAGCAACAGAACAAGGGGACACAGCCTCAAGCTGTGCCAGGGCAGGTTCAGGCTGGATGTTAGGAGGAAGTTGTTGGCAGAGAGAGTGATTGGCATTGGAATGGGCTGCCCAGGGAGGTGGTGGAGTCACTGTCCCTGGAGGTGTTGAAGCAAAGCCTGGCTGGGGCACTTAGTGCCATGGTCTGGTTGACTGGACAGGACTGGGTGCTAGGGTCCCAACTATCACCCAGCCCTATCCAATCAACTAGACCATGGCACTAAGTGCCCCATTTAGTCTTTTCTTGACCACCTTTACTAGCAAAAGTAGAGAGTAGAAGGAGCTTTGAGGACTGCTGTGAGCAAGTGCTACTTGTTTTTTGTCTATTGTGTTTAAAAAGAGAGGCACAGAAAGAAGAGAGGAGTGCAGATGTTCAGTGCCACATCTGCTCTGCAAAGCCCTGGGCCAGAGTCAAAAGTAAGCCTTTAAAGAGAATACAGACAGCAGTGTGCTTAGTTTTGATTTATTGAAACAGTTTGCAGGCTGCAGCCTTATTTGTCCTGTGAGAACTGCACTTTCTGGTAATGGAAGCATTGAATTTTCACATGGAACACTTCAGACAACAGAGGTTCCTTTTTTTTTCACCTCCACCTACAAGAGTGTGGTAAGA
>WAAF01006033.1:0-23090 GCA_013400475.1 Tricholaema leucomelas
TCGGGCCTCTCTTGCCCTGCTTCCCCGCCGGTGTGCCCCCCGGCTCGGCCCCGTAGCGGAGATCGGTGTGCTCGCAACAGGCATCCACGGTAGTGGAAGGAGGTGACTGGGCTGCACAGGTAAGGGACTGCAGGGAGTCACGGTGATGGGGAGTGGAAGTGGGCAGCGTGGCAGTGGGCTTTGAGATCTGGGAGTCACAGGTGCAGGGTTTTGATCTGATGTTTAAAGAGCCGCTGTGATGCGGGGATATTAGAGACAGCCACTGCAGCTAGCTTCCCAGAAGTACCAGGGACATCTCATTTCCTGTCGTGGTGCTCACTTAGGTGTCCAAGCATCATTCTTTATGCCCTCAGATCAAGTCTTATGTGCTGCTATCATTGTGTGAGCTTAGTGTGTTCTTCAGATAGACTGGGTAGAGAGCTCTCAGGACTCCGAGCATGTTTCATGGCTTTAGTCTTCCAGGGATCTATCTAGCACTTCATGCAACTCTGGAAGATGAACATATATGAGGGCCCAGTAACACCATTTTAGAGCCACACCACAACCTCTCCTGATGTATCAACATCAAATAGAATTTTACTCTTTGTCTGATTTGGTTTGGATTCAAATTGCCTCGGGTTAAGAGTTTCACACCAGCATCTCTGTGATGTCCATCACAGAGGGTGACTTCTGGTTTTAAGTTTTTGCTGTTCGTATCAGCAATCCAGCACTGGCTCCAAGCTGTTCTTTGGCTCTGGGTAGAGAAGGGTGGTGTCACACATTCAGTAGTGGCAGGCATGCTTCATGGAAATGCCTGCTTACCTTGCATGGACAAATCACAACCTCACCTCTGTGTTCTTTTCAGGCTCCTCTCTCTGAAGACACGGATCCCAGATCAACAGAAGCAGCTTGTGCTGCAAATAGGGGCGTGGAGCTAAATATCAGTTCTGATCAAAACCCTTGGCTTTCCCATCAGTAAGTGAGGAGAAAGTGAGGCTCTCCTCACCAGCTAATGTCCTGACAGGGAAAGAAAACAAAGAGACCATACACCCACAAAAAAACCCCACCCAACCAACCAAAAACCTAAAAACAAAACAAAAAAGCCAAACCAAACCAAAAAACCACCACCACCACCACCACCAAAAAACCCCACAACAGCAGCAGAGAGCTACAAATCTCCTTTGAGAGAGAGCAAGACCTCCTCTTCTGTTGGAGCAGTACTGTATTCGTGTAGATATTTTGCAGTCGTGACGTGGATGGAGAAGGACTTTGTTGCATGCTTGATTACACAGATACTTGACGCAGGATTGTGAGAGCACTAATGCTTCCTAAACTAGATGTTCCCTGCATCACCTTTTCTGTGCATATAGTCTTAAGTAGAGGGCTCTGAAATAGTGTTTCATTTCCTTCAGTCCGGTCAAGATCCGGCGGGCAGATCAGCAGAATTCAGTGGTGCTTGCAGAGGAATTCCTTAATTGCAGGCAGAAGCTGGTTACCTTAGAAAGAGCTGACACTGGCACACTCCTCCTGTTTGAGCAGGAGTTTTGCAGGTTCTCCTGCCTCTAAAGGGTGGGCTCTGAGCGATGCATGCTTATTCTTCATGTTGTAAAGTTAAAATGAACATTCAAGATTTTTTCATTTGGTTGGTTGGGTTTTGGTATGGTTACAGGGAATTAAAATAATTGGCACTTCTGTTTGTTTTGTTGTGGTGGTTTTTGCATTAAAATAGGCTTTTATGATTATTCAGAGTATGCAGAGTAGAGGATACCAAGAGGCTTTCTATTTGACTTTGGTTAGCTGGTAAAGATCTATAAGGCCATCTGATATTTGCTGCCTCTCACATTTTCTGAAAGGCAAATACCTAAAGACACAAAACAATAAAACCTACTTAGAACTCCCTTGGCTGAGGAGTGTGTGGATGATCACTTGTCATGGTCATCGCTGCCCAAGAGAAGGAGTTCAGGAAGAAGTCCTTTCTTTTTGAGTGGATTTTATGGAGGAGAAATCAGAGTGACTTGAATAAATGTCTCTGTCAGAAAAATGTGCCTGGAGCTTCTTGAAGCCAAGCTGGGATCCTAAGGATGCTGCACCCAACCCCTTCATGATGGCTTCCAGCCTGAGAGGTCATGAATTGGGGAAAATCACCTGAGAATTCATCTGGGGAACTACATGGTAGTTGCTGCCAGAGTTGATGGCTCAGCTCACTGGACACATGCTGAACACATGGATGAGGACACCAGAGCACCTAGGGACACTCTCTCTGGTACAGTTCAGTAGTCTTTCCTCTCATTAGCATGGAGTCAGTATAGCTAGAGACTTCCTGCCTTAGGAGTGGAAGGGATCCATGGTACAACACATTCCTGGGGAAGAAATTTGTATTTGGAAATGGCATCAGTGGTTACACTCAAATTTTAAGCCAGAAGTAAGGTTGTCTGTACCAAAAAAACTCCCAGACGAATGAAACCAAAGGCTCATTGTCTCAGACAATAGTGTGTTTCAGCTCTCTTGCAGCCATTTCAGCTCTTCTACAGCCATTTATGAAATGTCTCAGGAGTGGGGTAGGTTTCAGATGGTCCTGCTAATTTCTTGGCTCACTTACTCTCAGACAAGTCCCTGGACTTCTTACCCTGTGCTGTGATACAATGACAAGATCAGGCAGACAAATCACACATTCACTGACCCTCACTGTGACTCAGGAAAGTGAGGAGGTTTTGAGTACTGAGTTACAATGTGGTGCAAGTGTGGGGCACCTTCTCTCTGGATTCTGAATGTCTCTGAGATGTGTGGGCTCTGTGAGTTCTGCTTTCTTATTACTCTGTCAGTCCATACAGGTGTTTCTACACATGCTGCACAAAGGCTTCCCAGTGAAGCAAGGACTTGCTGTGCACCCAATTCCAGCTGAGCAGGCAGGCAGGGTATTTTGCCCATTTCAGTACAGCAGTTCCATTTTCCCTACAAGAGTAGTAAAATATGTGAAATCTTCCTTTGGCTGATACATGAGGGCTGGGAGTTGTTGGGAATGCCATGGAGATGCAGCAACACTAATGGTGTTGGGATGAGATAGAATAGTTTAGAATAAAATAGAAGAATAGTTTAGAATAGAATAGAATTAGATTAATTCAGTTAGAAAAGCCCTACAACAGCCATCTAGTGCATCTGTCTGTCCACTTCAGGGCTGACCACAAGTTAAAGCATAATTTTAAAGGTATTGCTTAAATGTCTTCTAAACACTGGCCAGCTTGGGGCACTGAACACTTCTCTAGGGAGCCTGTTCCAGTGTTTAACCAACTTCTCTCTAAAGATATGATAATGTTTCCTAATTTCAAGGCTGAATATCCTCTGATGCAGTTTTGGACCAGTCCCGTCACTGTAAATAAGGAAGAAGAGACCAGCACCTCATCTAGATGCATTCCAGTACATTCACATCCTTCTTCAATCATGGTATCCAGAATCACACACAGTAGTCAAAGTCAGGCTGCATCAGTAAGAACACAGAGGGATAATTATCTATTTTGACTGCCAGGTCACACTGTGTTTGGTGTACCCTAGGATGTGATTTGCCCTTTCATCTGCAAGGAATGACTGCTGACATGTCTTGGGCCTGCTGTCTACCAGCACCCCCAGATCATTTTCTACAGGGCTGCTACTCCTCTCCCCATTTTATGCCATTAATGATTTTTCAGTGTTTTGAGATATGGAAATCCCTTTGGAAAGTTTTTTTTCCTTTAAGAAAGTCAACAGCATCTCCCACTTTGGTACCAGCAGCAAAGTTGATAATTGTGCATTCAACCCCTGCATGCAGATTATTGATCTGTGTATGGAACAGAACTGGCCGATCAGGAGTTTCCCTCTCAGTAGTTCCCAGATTGATCTCCATAATGTTTCCAGGTCAGACAAAAAGGACCACTGGTTCCTGACTCTTCTCTCATGTAGATACGGGAGATAATGTAAGAGGAGAAAGGTCTGTGTGCCTCCAGAACATGTGGACAGGTTACAGAGTGTTGATGTTTGTGTGCATCTGGGTTATGTAACATAAAAGCACTAAATTGTGACTCCTCTTACTCTGCGTGTCAAGGTGTCAGTAGGCGGCAGGGAAGGACGTTCCTCTCAATTCAGAACTGAAACGCATCTGAATTGTGTGTCTTTGGGCAACACGTGATGCGAAATGTAAAACAATAGAATTAGTGTGGTGCATTGCAGAAACAGCATTGTCACAATCGCCTGGGGGTGAGCTCGTGTGATGAGGAGGACTTTACTCTGAGGACTTTTCCCTGGCACATATCTTTTGGGTCCGTTCGGCACGGAGAGAGCAGCTCGAAGCAGCAAAGCCCAACGCAGAAACACTGGCCAGAAGCAGAGGAACGATTCCCGCTGCCGACGCTGGGTGGCAGTGTTGACCACGGACCGGCAGCTTCCTCTCCCCGCCCACGCTCTGCAGCACCGGCAGACAAAAACAGACCAGCGAGCTGCTCCGGAGCGGCGTTGGGGAACGCAGCCGAGCTGCTCCGGGGCTTGCAGAAGCCCTTCTTCGCTATCCCTGACAAACAAGGCTCAGCCTGGGACGCTAATTGCAAATGTCGACAGGCCGTGAGGGCGCTGGCTGGCTTTTGTGGAGAGGAATGGCGTGGAACGGGAGACGGAGCGCAGGCAGACCCAGGCAAGTGATCTTCTTCCTTCTGTGCGTTTGCGTGTGGCAGAGCGGGGCTGAAAGCCTCCGCTATTCTCTGGCCGAGGAGATGGAGAGGGACTCGTTTGTGGGCAATATCGCGCAGGACCTGGGGCTTGCTCCCAGCCAGCTGGCGGCTCGCAAGGCGCGCGTTGTGTCCGAGGGGAGCCAGCAGCTTTTCCGCCTGAACCCGAGCAGCGGAGTGCTGACGGCCAAGGAGTCTCTGGACCGAGAGGAGATCTGTCCGCAGAGCGAGACCTGCACCCTCTTCTTTACGCTGTTCTTTGACAACCCGTTGCAGCTGGTCCAAGGCGAGGTGGAGGTTGTTGACGTGAACGACAACTCCCCTGTGTTCCCAGAAAAGGAAATGGTTTTAGAGATCCTTGAAACCACATCTCCGGGTTCCCGTTTTCCCCTGGAAAGAGCACAGGACATGGATTTGGGTAGCAACAGTTTGCAGAACTACAGCCTCGGATCTAATTCGCATTTCTCCCTTGATATCAAAACAAGGAATGATGGAGAAAAATATGCTGAGCTCGTACTGGATCGGCTGCTGGACAGAGAGGAGCAACCGGTGCTCAATTTACTTCTGACAGCCACCGACGGTGGATCACCACCCAAGTCAGGCACGGCTCAGATCCGGATAGTGGTGCTGGATGCCAATGACAACACCCCCGTGTTCAATCGGGAGGTCTACGAGGTACGTCTGGAAGAGAACAGCCCCCCGGGGCATGTAGTGGCCAGAATCGAGGCCACAGATCCTGACGAAGGGATGAACGGGAAGGTGCAGTACGCTTTCACTCAGGTGTCAAAAGGATCTAGACAGCTCTTTGATCTGAACCCTGAGACAGGGGAAATTAGCGTGTCTGGAGAACTGGACTTTGAAGAAGCGAAAAAACACGAGATGATGGTGAAAGCCGCCGATGGTGGGGGACTGATAGCTCACTGTAAAGTGCAGGTGGAGGTCATGGACGTAAATGACAACGCCCCGGAGATAGCTCTGGCCTCACACACTGCATCCGTTCCCGAGGATGCTCCGCCACGCACTGTGGTGGCACTCTTCAGCGTGCGCGATAAGGACTCCGGCGACAACGGCAGGACAGAGTGCACCATCGACGGGGACGTACCCTTCACTCTCACACCCACCTTTGGGAATTTCTACGAGCTGAGAACCAGCGCTGCGCTGGACAGAGAGACGACGGCAGAGTACAACATCAGCATCCGAGCGACGGACTGGGGCCAGCCGCGCCTGAGCTCCCGCCAAAGCGTGCGGGTGCAGGTGTGGGACGTGAACGACAACGCCCCCGCCTTCAGCCAGGAGCTGTACAGCCTGTGGGTGACGGAGAACAACAGCCCGATGGTGCGCATCGGCAGCGTGAAGGCTCGGGACGCGGACGCGGGCAGCAACGCGCGCGTGCAGTACGCGCTGGTGCGCGAGGAGGGCGAGGAGCAGCCCGCGCTGTCGGTGAACGCGGAGAGCGGCGACGTGTACGCGCTGCGGTCGCTGGACTACGAGCGGCTGCGCGCCTTGGAGGTGCGGGTGCGCGCCACGGACGGCGGGCGGCCGGCGCTGAGCGCGCAGGCGGTGCTGCGCGTGCTGGTGCGCGACGAGAACGACAACGCGCCGGTGGTGCTGCACCCGGGCGGCGAGAGCGGCGCGGGCGAGCTGGTGCCGCGCTGGGCGCCGGCGGGCTACCTGGTGGCCAAGGTGGTGGCGGTGGACGCGGACGCGGGCCAGAACGCCTGGCTGTCGTACGAGCTGGCCAAGGCCACGGAGCCGGGGCTCTTCCGCCTGGCGCCGCACAGCGGCGAGCTGCGCACGGCCAGGGCCGTGGCCGAGCGGGACGCGCCCCGACACAGGCTCGTCGTGCTGGTGCGAGACCGCGGCCAGCCGCCGCGCTCGGCCAGCGCCACCCTCGCCGTCGCCCTGCTCCACCGCTTCTCCGACGCCCACGTGCGCCTGAGCCACGAGCCGCCGCCCGCCGAGCCCGACCAGACGCTCAGGCTCTACCTCATCGCCTGCCTGGCCTGCGTCTCCGCGCTCTGCCTGGCCACCGGCCTGGCCGCGCTGCTCATCAAGGTGCGGCGGGACAGGCGCAAGCGCGACGAGCCCTTGCCCACCTTCCCGACGGCTGTGGCCGACAGCGACGCGGGCTCCCTTCCCCGCAGCCTGGTCTACGACGTGTGCTTGGCCACCGGCACCCTGAGCAGCGACTTTCACTTCCTCGGGCCTCTCTTGCCCTGCTTCCCCGCCGGGATGCACCCCAGCAATGCCGCCCAGAGGAGCTCTTTGGTCTCGCAAGAGGTTGCTAACGTCGGAGAAGGAAGCGACTCAGCTGCACAGGTGAGAGATCGGAGCGTGTCGAGGAGAGACAGAGAGGGGAGGTGGTGCGGTGGGGTTAGGGCTTGAGGCCTTCCGGTAAGGAGTGTGTAGCTGATGTTTAAAGTGCCTTCGGGAAAGGAGGAGCTTGTCTAGAGAGCCTGAAGGGGGTTTCCATATGTATCAGGGACGTGTCAGCTGCTTCCGAAGTCCTGACTGACCATAACCCTCTGCGTCCTCCTTTCTTCCATGAGATCGAATTTTCTCTGGTGGTATGATTGGTTCAAGTAGATAGTGTGTCCTATCCAGGTAGCGTTTAGAGCTCTTTAGGACCCAGAATCAGAAGTACACCACTCCTCTGGAAGTCTCCTTCTAGCACAGACAGTCTGGAATGCAGTGATCCTGTCCAGAATTAACACAGACAGTTTTATAAGGGTATGTTGCATTACTGAAGCCATCACCTGCACTGCTCCTAGGAACTGGTTCCTGGCACTAGCAAATGCTGCTCTGCTGTTGGCTGGCAGTGCTGAATGCAGTCTGTCTGGCAAGGTAATTATTTTGGCTTATGTTTCATTTCGTCATGGGTGGACAGTACAGGCCACAAAGATATCATTGCCAGGTGTTTGCAAACCACACAACCACTACCTTTCTGGCACCGTTAGGTGATTCTGGACAGCGTCAGATCTCCTCAGAAAGCTGATATGAGCTTAGTCGTATCCATTTTTAGGTCAGAGACCCACCACCTGGTCCAAGCTCCTCTTTGGCTCTGCGTAGAGAAGGCTGGTGTCAAAGACACACTGGCGTCAGATATGTCTTCTAAGCTTCTCATTAACCTTCCATGCACAAATTACAATCTCTCTCTTCTTCGAAGGATCCCCTCTCCCAAGGAATGGATCCTAGACTTGCCAAAGCAGTTTGTGCTGCAAACATTGAAACAGAGTTAAATGTCAGCTCTGAACAAAACCCTTGGCTCACCCATCACTAAGTGAAGAGAAAGGCAACCTTGCCTGTCCTCATTGGCTTATGTCCACACTGGGAAGAAAGAATAGAGACCAAACATGGATGAAAGATGTATCAGGGAGGTATAAGTCTTCTGTGAGAGAGAGCAAATCCCCTCTGCCCTTGAGTAGTATTTTATTCCTGTAGGTGTTCTGCAACTCTGAAGTGGATGGATAGAGGACTCTTGCATGCTAATTACACCCAAACTTGTTCATGTTTGTGAGGGGAATGCTGTAAGAGAAATACTGCAACCTGAAAGCAGATCTTCAAGGTAACTTTCTCCTACGTCCTATTTTCTGTGTGGTGAGTTGGGGTTTTTGTCTTAATTTTCTGCACTCTGGTCCATCCCAAGCAAACAGATCTTCAGCAGAATTCAGTGGTGCTTGCAAAGGAATTGCTTAACAACAGGCAGAAGTTGATTACATTAGAAATGGCTCTCATTGGCACACTTCTTTCAGCAGGAGTCCTTCTGACTCTAAAGAGTGGACTTTCAGCAATGTGTGGGTGTTTGTCAGGTTTTGTTTGTTTAGTTTTTTTGTGTATCATGAATCTGAAATGAACGTCCCAGGGTTTTGAATATAATATCATAGATAACTGAAAACAGTCTTGGTGATTTTGCTGTAAAATTAGCTAAAAGGTTCACAGTGAGACTAAGGCACTGTAGAGCATAGGGCATCATAGGGCAAGCAGCTTTCTGTTTTCCTTCTTTAACTGGTGATCATTTATAAAGTTGTGTGATATTTCCTTTTGAGTGTGAAATGCCTGATAGCAGAAACAGCAATAAAACCTGCCTGGACCTTCCTTGGCTGACTGTGCTGCCTGGGAGATCACGTCACAGCCACCACCAAGGAAATTGCATCCCCAAAAGCAGGATTTCAGGAAGAAATGTGAGCCTTTGTAGTGGATGTATTAAGGGAAAACCAGAGCAACCTGGACATAGGCCGTTCCCAGAAGCTGGAGCAGATTGAAGGGCTTCCAGCCTGAGAGATTGTGAATTAGAGCAACAAACTTGGTCTGTTCCAGAAACCTGTGAACACTGCTGTGGTTCGTGGCCCAGCTCACTCTGCAGACTGGACAGCTGTAACCATGAACTTCTTGTTATGTTAAACATCCTAAAAGCTCCATGTGTACAAAAAGATCTGTATTTTCATCTGAGCCTGGAGCGGCAGCTTGATCCAGCTCATGGCAGCAGCAGGAGATAACTTTGCTTCTGCCTTGAGTTGCTTCCCACAGAGGATTCCCAGATGGATGCTGTTTACCACCATGCCATGGTAATTGCCAGGCCAGTGCTTTGTCTCTTTGCTTTCTCTCCATATCACTGACCTAAAATCTGGTCCAGAACAGTGTCAGGTAGCAGTAAGTTCAAGTTCCTGAAGCCCATCTGCCCAGCCTGCTGACACGTAACTGTGCCATGGCTGAGGGCACCAATGTCACCCTTCCTGAAGCAGTAATATGCTTCACTCTGCTCTAGCCATTTCTGCAATGCTTTGAGACTGAGGTTTGATCCAAGAACCCAGCTGAGTTCTTCTGCCACTTGCAGTCCGTTCAAGACTGTGGACCTCTTATTCCATGCTGTGATGCAATGATGAGATCAGGCAGACAAATCACATGCTCAATGGACTGTGCATTGCCCTCTCCTTGGGTCAGGCAATCAAGGAAGCTGTGAGGAGTGCGTTACAATGGTGCAAGTGTGGGGCTTTTTCTGTGCTGGGTTCTGGATACCTCTGTGAAAGATGTGTGGGCTCTGTGTGTTTTGCCTTCTGTCACTGTGTCTCTCCATAGAGTCATTGTGTGTCTGTAGATACTACACAAAGGCTTCCTCATGAGCTTGGAGCTGCTCACATCCACCCATTCTAATGCTTCCCATTCCAATTCATCAGACCAGAAAGATAATTTGTCCCTTTGAATACAGCAATTTCTTGTTCTCTAGGAGAGAGAAGCAACATTCATGGGGTCTTCCTTTGATCCAAGAAGGAGATTAGGTGGCCTCAGAGCTTGGGATTGCCTTGGAAATACAGCAGCATTATTGGGATTTGGGAGAGAATGTTATGGGATGTTATAGAATGTGAGAAATAGAAATAGAAAAAGAAAGAGAAAAATGAATAGGATAGAATAGAATAGAACAGGATAGGATAGGATAGAACAGAATAGGATAGGATAGAACAGTATAAAGTAGAATAGGATAGAGTAGGATAGGATAGGAGAAAACAGAATAGGATAGAATAGGATAGGACAGGACGGGATAGGATAGAATAGAACAGGATAGGATAGAATGGAATAGAATAGAATTGAATGGAATGGAATAGAACAAAATAGGATAGGATAGATTAGAATAGGATGGAATAGAATAAAATAGGATAGGATAGGATAGGATAGAACAGAACAGGAGAGAATTAAATAGGACAAAATAGAATAGGATAGGGTAGGGTAGAATAGCATGGAGTAGAATAGAATAGAATAGATAGACCAGCACCTCTCCCTCCACTTGCCCTCATCCAGAAGCTGAAGAGTGCAATTAGGTCACCCCTCAGCCTCCTTTTCTCCAAACTAGACAAACCCTGTACCTTAGTGAATCCTCAGGAGAGGTTCCTTTCATCCCTGTCCGCAAGTTTATTGCCCTCCTCTGGATGCATTCCAGTACTTTCACATTCTTCTTAAAGTGTCAGGTCCAGACTGCACACAGTCTTCAAGGTGAGGTCACAACAATGCTAAATAGAGTGGGATAATCTTCTCTTCTAACTGGTTGGTCATGCTGTGTCAGGGACTGAGTTGAATCCACTGATGTGTGTTCAATACTGTGCTGTTGTCTTGCTGTCTGGAGCAAAATATCACGGGGCTTGAAGTTCAGATTGTGCCATGAGAGGCTTCCTGCTCTGGTTGCTGCTTCTGGTTTCTGGGTTTTGGGTATTGGCCTTTCCTGCTGGGCAGGCTGCCAGTCAGGGAGTAGAGGGATCACTGGATTCTGCTGCTGCTGCTGCATTGTGTTGCACTTTCCTGCAAATAGGGCAAGGTAAGTGTGCATTGTATTATCTCATTAAATCCCTAATCTCAGCTTGGGCATTTTAGTGTTGGTGTTACTTTCCCTCCCATCTGTGTGTGGGGAATGGGGCTTGTGAGAGAGGGCTGTGTTAACCCAGGACACGCTGATGTGTCTGATGCAAACCAGGTGTGGCTTCCCTCTTGGTTGGCAGGCCTCACTGCTGACGAGTTTTCCACCTGCTGTCAACTGGCATCCCCAGAGCCCTTTGTGCAAGGCTTTTCTCCAATCACTCCTCTTCACATTTATACTTGTATCCAGCGTTACTCTATCCCAGGTATGGAGTCTGGCATTTGGACTTGTTCCATTTCTTCCCTTAATGATTCCCCAGCACTCCAGTACATCTAGAGTACCCTGCAAGGACTCTTTTCCTTTAGACAGTCAACAGCAGCTCCCAGTATGCTATTGTCAGCAAAGGTGCTAGTGGTGTATTTATCTCCTGCATCCAGATCATCCATATGTGTTCCAAACAGAAACTGAACCCTGAGGGCAGTACTCATGACTGGTTGCCAACCAGACATAGCTGCCCAATCACTCCAACCTTTTGATTCTTGACCTTCAGCCAGTTAGTTCTTCAACAAGCACACCATGACACTGCCCACCTTAATCTTGAATGTGTCCAGAAGGATGCTGTGAGGAACAGTAGCAAATCATTAGGAAGATCCAGAAAAAACTACATCCACCACTGTGCTTTCATTCCTTGGCCAGCTGACCTTAGCATAGAAGGGTTTGAAATTAGGTACACAGGACTTTCCCTTTGTGAACCCATGTTGACTGGACTTAATGACTGCATTGCTCTTGAGGTTCAATAGTACCCAGCACCTGAGCTGAGAGTGAAAGACGTGTGGGTTCCTTGTTTTTCCCTTAACCTTCTTGCAAACTGGGAGAACACAGGCAGGTTTCCAGTCACCAGGGATCTATGGATTCTTCCAAATGGAGAACATTTGCCCTTTCTCTTTCTGCTCTGTGAACCGTGCTTGAGCTTTGTCTTACCTATTTTCCTTTCCAGAAGGACTAAGTCCTTCTGAATCCAGGTGCAATAACAGATTGTTTGAATGCAGGTGTGTGGCATGGAATATTGGGAAACTCTCACACTGTGTTGTGCTGCAGTTGCAAAGTGAGACACTGCAAACGGGGATCCCCTTGTCTGTGAAACTGAAATTAAGAGAACACTTGATGGCCTTGGGTGGATCCCTGTAGAGATGTTTATTCAGAGAAAGCTCTGTGAATATTCCCAAACAAGTTGGAGTTTTTCCTACTGTTGTCCCTTGGGTGAGCTAACGGCGAGCAGGTACATTCCTTCAGGTTGGAGACAAGGCCTAAGATGCAGAACCAAGACAATTGTGGGGAGCAGGGAATAGCTGGCAGGCTTCCTTGCAGTTTCTGAGCACTGAGCTTCTGGCCCCCTTACGAGCAGTCATAAGTCTGCAAAGATCTCTGCAAAGCAGAGAGAAGGGACAGGTGAGCTTTGCAACTCTCCCAACGGCTCCAGCTGCAGATGTCAAATGTAAGGAGGTTCAAGAAGACCTTCCCGACATACTGCAAGGTTCAGACTAGACCCTTGTGCTTCCTAAACTCCTTGAATTAAAGGCTGTGTGTGACTGGATCCATTCTTAGCCCCTGATTATAAAGCAGATTTCAGACCCCAGGTTCTGCCACAGTCTAGATTTTAGTAGTGTTGCTCAAGACTCCCAGTGCTTTCCCGTTTCAACTAAGCCAAGTTTCAAGTGAAAATCAGTCACAGTTTGTGGCTTGAGCCCTCCTCTCTCCAATCTCTTACACTAAGCCTGGCCTCTCAAGCTGAGTTAAGCAGGACAACTTTCAATTCAATCCAGTTTAAAGTGATCACGAAATTACTACTACTAATATTGTGCACTTTTATTCCCAGCTGTCTGCTCTTTGCTCTACCCAGCAGATCTGGTAGTATTTTGAGTGGAGTTGTATCCTCCAGATTTGTTTTCTAAGAGTTGACTGTTTTGGAGCACTTCCCCAGAATTCCCCGGAACTCGAGACTGGCTGGGCATAAGCAGTCACAGTCTAAGTCGATTCTCATCGTCAGTGATAAGTGCCTGACCCTGGGTTTTTTATCTGGCTGTCAGTCACAGCTCACAGCAGGAGGCTCTGATTAGGACCCTTTAGCAATTCCGAGGGCCTCGCTAAACATCACATAATCAATTTGCTCCTTCCAGTCAAACATTTTCCGATAGGACAAGATTAGCTTATTCCCCCCCCAAATCCTTTACAAGATTCCTGTTTGAGCGGTTTACACGTGAATGGATCCTGTAATGGCCCTTTCGTCGGTGTCCTTAGAACCCTGCTCTTAGCTATTGTTCATGTTACCTTCTCTTTAGCGATTACAATAGCAGAGGGTTTAATTCATTACCTCCTGTACTTGTCTTTTGTAGCAGCTTGCCGTATGTCCTGGCACAGCTACATCAGTTCGTGGGTGACCAGTGTAGAGCAGGGACCTTCAAAGTGTTTCTAAGCCGAGGTAGTAATATCTGGAGGCTTGTGAACCTCCAGAACATGCAAACAATTTTCAGAGTGTCGACATTTATGTGCATCGGGACATTTTATCACGAATGTGTTAGATAGCAAGACAATTTATCATGTGTGGAAGATGGCAGAGGACACTCCTCTCAACTCAGGGTAGAAAAGTGTTTGAATTGAACTCTGTATCGATGAAAAAATAGAATGAGGGTGATCTGTCCTAGAATCAGTGTGGTGTTAAGACCGGTGATATGAAACACTTTTGTTTGGGGATTTTTCCCTGTCATCACACTTTTGGCGCTCCTGAAAGCTCCTCTTTGGTGGAGAGCGCACCTGAAAGCAGCTCAGCACAAGGCAGCAGCATCAACCCGAAACAGAGGAGCCATTCCCGCTTCTGACGCTGGGTGGCAGTGTTGACCACGAACCGGCAGCTTCATTTCCCCGCCCCTGCTCTGCAGCACAGGCAGATAAAAACAGACGAGCGAGCAGTTTAGGAGCGGCAGAAGGGCACGCAGCCCCACTCGGGCCGCTCGGGGGGGGAACTGCAGAAGCGCTTCCCCTCCACTCTTAATGAACACGGGTACGACCAGGACCCTGCTTGCAAATGCCAACAAGCCGGGAGAACTCTGACCGGCTTTTGTGGAGAGGAATGGCGTGGAACGGGAGACGGAGCGGAGGCAGACCCAGGCAAGTGAGCTTCCTTCTGTGCGTTTGCGTGTGGCAGAGCGGGGCTGAAAGCCTCCGCTATTCTCTGGCGGAGGAGATGGAGAGGGACTCGTTTGTGGGCAATATCGCGCAGGACCTGGGGCTTGCTCCGAGCCAGCTGGCGGCTCGCAAGGCGCGCGTTGTGTCCGAGGGGAGCCAGCAGCTTTTCCGCCTGAACCCGAGCAGCGGAGTGCTGACGGCCAAGGAGTCTCTGGACCGAGAGGAGATCTGTCCGCAGAGAGAGACCTGCACGCTCTCCTTTAAGGTGTTCCTTGACAACCCGTTGGAGCTGATCCGAGGTGAGGTGGAGGTTGTTGATGTGAATGACAACTCCCCTGTGTTCCCCAAGAAGGAAATGGTTTTAGAGATTTCCGAAATGACATCTCCAGGGTCCCATTTCCCTCTGGAAAGTGCACGAGACAAGGACCCGGGCAGCAACGGCTTGCAGAATTACAGCCTCGAATCGAATATGCATTTCTCCCTATCTTTCGGAAAGGGGAAAGGAGGAGGAAAATATCCAGAGCTTGTCCTAGAGAAGCAACTGGACCGAGAAGAGCAACCGGTGCTGAATTTACTTCTGACCGCCACCGACGGAGGATCACCACCCAGGTCAGGCACGGCTCACATCCGGATAATGGTGCTGGATGCCAATGACAACACTCCGATGTTCAGTCGGGAGATTTATGAAGTGCGTTTGGAAGAGACCAGCTCCCCGGGGCCGATCGTGGCCAGAGTCGAGGCCAGAGATCCTGACGAAGGGTCTAACGGTAGAGTGCAGTACGCGTTCACCCAAACACTGGAGGGGTCTCAGCAGCTCTTCGATCTGAACGCTGATACTGGAGAGATTCGGCTAGCAGGAAAACTGGACTTCGAGGATGCCCAAAAGCACGAGATGATGGTGAAAGCCACCGACGGCGGAGGGTTGTATACTAATTGCAAAGTGCAGGTGGAGGTCGTGGACGTCAACGACAACGCCCCGGAGATAGCTCTGACCTCAAAAACCGCATCCATTCCCGAGGACGCTCCGCCACGCACTGTCGTGGCACTCTTCAGTGTGCGCGACAGGGACTCAGGTGACAACGGCAGAACAGAGTGCACCATCGAAGGGGACTTGCCCTTCACACTCACCCCCACCTTCGACAATTACTATGAGCTGAGAACCAACGCGGCGCTGGACAGGGAGACGACGGCAGAGTATAACATCAGCATCCGAGCGACGGACTGGGGCCAGCCGCGCCTGAGCTCCCGCCAAAGCGTGCGGGTGCAGGTGTGGGACGTGAACGACAACGCCCCCGCCTTCAGCCAGGAGCTGTACAGCCTGTGGGTGACGGAGAACAACAGCCCGATGGTGCGCATCGGCAGCGTGAAGGCTCGGGACGCGGACGCGGGCAGCAACGCGCGCGTGCAGTACGCGCTGGTGCGCGAGGAGGGCGAGGAGCAGCCCGCGCTGTCGGTGAACGCGGAGAGCGGCGACGTGTACGCGCTGCGGTCGCTGGACTACGAGCGGCTGCGCGCCTTGGAGGTGCGGGTGCGCGCCACGGACGGCGGGCGGCCGGCGCTGAGCGCGCAGGCGGTGCTGCGCGTGCTGGTGCGCGACGAGAACGACAACGCGCCGGTGGTGCTGCACCCGGGCGGCGAGAGCGGCGCGGGCGAGCTGGTGCCGCGCTGGGCGCCGGCGGGCTACCTGGTGGCCAAGGTGGTGGCGGTGGACGCGGACGCGGGCCAGAACGCCTGGCTGTCGTACGAGCTGGCCAAGGCCACGGAGCCGGGGCTCTTCCGCCTGGCGCCGCACAGCGGCGAGCTGCGCACGGCCAGGGCCGTGGCCGAGCGGGACGCGCCCCGACACAGGCTCGTCGTGCTGGTGCGAGACCGCGGCCAGCCGCCGCGCTCGGCCAGCGCCACCCTCGCCGTCGCCCTGCTCCACCGCTTCTCCGACGCCCACGTGCGCCTGAGCCACGAGCCGCCGCCCGCCGAGCCCGACCAGACGCTCAGGCTCTACCTCATCGCCTGCCTGGCCTGCGTCTCCGCGCTCTGCCTGGCCACCGGCCTGGCCGCGCTGCTCATCAAGGTGCGGCGGGACAGGCGCAAGCGCGACGAGCCCTTGCCCACCTTCCCGACGGCTGTGGCCGACAGCGACGCGGGCTCCCTTCCCCGCAGCCTGGTCTACGACGTGTGCTTGGCCACCGGCACCCTGAGCAGCGACTTTCAGTTCCTCGGACCCCTTTTGCCCTGCTTGCCTGCCGGGGTAACTCTTGGCGTGGCCCCCCAGCGGAGCTCGGTGTGCTCACAAGAGCCTGCGAACTTCGGAGAAGAAGGAGACTTGGCTGCACAGGTGAGTGACTGATGTGGAGTGAGCATCGGGGAAGGCAGGAGGAGGCACCCCGGGCTAGGAGGTTCAGGCCTAGGAGTCAGGGGTGTTTGAGGTTTTGACCTGATGTTTTAGAGTCACCAGAACCAGAGTAGGTTAACAATAGTCACTGGAAAGGTCTTCCCAGGAATATGAGGGTCTTCTGAGCAGTCACCCAAGCATAGAATGCCTGCACCCCTCTTCATCAGGGATTTATATAGGTCCTTTTGACATACTTATAGCTTACAGGCACCCAGTGCCGGAACAAACAGCAGTGGTCCTAGAGACAGTTTCTCCTTGAACAGCCAGCCCCATAAGTGTAGTGCTGTAAAGGGATGCCACGTTATGCATCCTGGGGTGATGACTTCCCCTGCACTGGGATGCTTGCCTGCCGGGATGCCGCCTGGTGTGGCTCTACAGCGGAGCTCGGTGTGTTCACAAGAGACAGCCAGCGTCGCTGAAGGTGGTGACTGGTCTGCACAGGGGAGGGACTGTAGTGGGCCGAGGCAAGTGGCAGCTGGGAGGGAGAATTGCAGAGTGGGGATTTAGGACTGGGGGTCAGGGGTGTCGCTGTTGTGGAGCTGTTATTTAAAGAGCTACAGTTACGTGGGGAGGTCAGTGAAAGCCTCTAGCCAGGGCTTCCTGGGAGATTCAGGGGTCTATCTTTTCCCTAGATGCTGACCTATTGCAGGCCTCTGCAGTTCTCTGTCATGACTATACACCTAACATCAAGTATTGGTGTCATCACAAATGAGGGCACCTGGACCATGAGACGGTGTCAGCGCAGGATTGTGGATGTGTGAGCCTCCACAGTCGCTCGTGTCCATGCACTAAGTAGAGGGTGTAATGTTTATGAGAAACGTGGTGGTGTTTGCTGCGCTCTTTGCATCTTGACTTACATCCTCCACCTCAGACACATTTGCAGCAGTGTCTTTGTGGTATCTGCTGTACAGAATATTTTCTGGGTTTAGGTATTCCCTGTTGAAGTCAGAGACACAGCACCTGCTCCAACATTATCTTTGCCTTTCAGCATACAAGGGTGCTGTCACAGATGCTGTGGTATCCCCTATACTCAACACTGGTCAGGCCACACCTTGAGTACTGTGTCCAGTTCTGGGCTCCTCAACTCAAGGGAGATGTTGAGGTGCTGGAACATGTCCAGAGAAGGGCAACAAAGCTGGTGAGGGGCCTGGAACACAAACCCTATGAGAAGAGGCTGAGGGAGCTGGGGGTGTGCAGCCTGGAGAAGAGGAGGCTCAGGGTAGAGCTCACTGCTGTCTACAACTACCTGAAGGGAGGTTGTAGCCAGGTGGGGTTGATCTCTTCTCCCAGNATCAGATACGCCCTCTGAGCTTCTTACTGATGCCTGCTTACCTTCCACACCCAAATGACAACTTCTCTCTTTTGCAGGGCAGAGCTCCTGTCTCTGAAGACAAGAATTCCAGACACGCCAAAGAAAATCAACCTGCAAACAGGGGAATGGAGTTAAATGCCAGCTCTGATCAAAACCCTTGGCTCACCCATCAGTAAATGAGGAGAAAGGCATCCTTTTCTGTCCTCACCAGCTAATGTCCTAACTGGGAAGAGACAAGAAAAAGACCAAACATCCACTAAAAAAAAAAAAGGCACAAGTCTTCTCAGAGACAGCAAAATCCCCCTCCTGTTCAGCAGTGCACAGGTAGACATTTTGTAAGTGTGACATGGATGGAGGGTCAGGACTGTGTTGCATGCTAATTACACTGAGACTTTGTTATGATTATGAGTGTGCCAATGCTTCAGAACTCAGCTTTCACTGCATCTCCCTTTTTTTGTGTGTGTATTTTGTCCTAAGAAGGGGACTGTGCAGCCATCTCTTAATTGTCTGCAGTCTGGTCAGTACCATGCAAACAGATATTCAGCAGAATTCAGTGGTGCTTACAAAGGAATTTCTTATCAACAGGCAAAAGCTGATTGCATTGGAAACGTTTGACATTGGTTTACAGGGTCCCCTGAGTCTAAAGAGTGGGGTTTGAGCAGCATGGCCTTTTTTTTTTTCATGTAATGAAATTGAAATGAACATTCAACTTTTTTTGTTTGGTTGGTTGGTTTGGTTTTACTTTGTTGTTTTTCTTTTCTGTGATCACAGAGAATTGGAAGCTTTGGGTTTGGTTTTGCAGTAAAAGTGGTTATAATGTTTTCTATGATCTTAAGGCACTGTAGGCTATAGGTCATCAAGAAGTCTTCTTTCTTTTCAATAGCTGGTAGTGATCTGTATAGTCCTGTGATATTTGCTGTCAGTCACACACCTCTAAGTGTCAAATATCTGATACTAGAAATCAATAAAACCTACTTGGAACTCCCTTGGCTGAGTGTGCTGTCTGGAATATCACTTGTCGCAGTGATGGTTGAGAAAATTGCCTTCTCAGGAGCAGGTTTTCAGGAATAAATCCAAGCCTTTGGAGTGGAATACAGAGCAACCTGGAAGCAGGCCATTCTCAGAAGCTGGAACAAAGTGGAGGACTTCCAGACTGAGAGACTGTGAATTAGGACAACAGTCTTAGTCTGTTCCAGACACCCATAATTGTTGGTGTGCTTCATGGACCAGCTCGCTCTGGATGCTGGACACCTGTTAACTATCCAGCTAAACAGCCTGAAAGCTTCAAGTGCACAAAGAGCTCTACATTTTGGTCTTAGGCTGGACTGACAGCTCCATCCAGCTCACAGTGACAGGAGATCCCTTTGCTGCTCCCCAGTGTTGCTTCTCACAGAGGACCCCAGATAAAGGCTGTCCACTGCACAGGGATGGCAATAACAAGACACAGGCTTCATCTCTTGGCTTTCCTATTTATGTCATCTGCTCAAATTAGCCTCATATTTGGCTCAGCAGTAAGTTCAAGTCCTTGAAGCTCATCTGCCCAGTCTGCCACCAGAGCACTGTATCTTGGTTGGGGGTACCAACGATGAACGTGATTTCCACTGTAACTCCATCACCATGAAGACATGACACCAAACAACCCAGGGACACTCAATACAACTGGTCCTGCACAATTTCAGTGTCCACACATGGGAAGTCACCATTCCCACAGTCATGGTCCTGTACTCAGTGGAGTGGGTAGCCCAAAGCCTCAGAAGAGCAAAGAGACTGGACTAAGAGGAGATATGAGGCCAGGATGGTGCCTGCATGCTGCTCCTTTGACTTGCTGCCAGCAAACCTGCTGCAGTTCTTTGGGATCAGTGTAGCTGTGGAGAACATCCATGACCATTTGCCAGTTTTCCTGGAGGAATAAGTCACTTTTCAGATGTGGCAAACAATTCTTGACCCAGGCTCGAGTTTGCCCCTGGAGGAGACCTGAATGTTTGCAGCAGCAGCAGCCAGGCTTAGATCACCAGTCCTGAGAATGAGTTTTTTATGGTCTTCTTTGGGAGTCACAATAGGGGCAAAAAAAAAGTGGAACTGGTCTTGGAAAAGCCTCTAGACAGAGAGGAAGAGGCAGAGATTGGTTTCAGCCTCATTGCCATGGATAGGTCCTCCCCACCAAGAAATGTGGTTGCCCAAGCCCACAGTGTAATTCTAGGTGCAAAATCAATGCTCCTATCTTCATCCAGGAGCTCTGTGTTGCTCCAGTTGTGGAAAAACCTCCAGAGGCTTCTGTGGTTCTCAGCATGGTTGCAACCAATCAGGATGTCAGTGTAAACGGGAACATCTCTCACTTCAGCCAGACCCAGGGTGATGGTGTTTGCAGTTGCCTCCACAAGCAAATTAAAGCTACAAAGCCTCTGGACTTCGAAGCACATGAAGATCACAAATTCAGTGTCTGGAGGGCTCTCAGCAACCTGGAAGTTGTTGGTGGAAGTGGTGGATGTGAATGACAATGAACCACAGCTGGTGGTCAGCTGCTTCATCAGTCCCCTTGCTGCACAGTGGTTGCCATCTTTACTGTCAGCTGGTGGGAAGATGGTGCCAGTGCCTCCACCGCTGAGGACCATTTGTTGTTCTCCCTGCATCAGGCCTGTAGAATTATTGTGGATTGGTGACCACGAGCACACTGGACCAGGAGGTGATGGCACAATGTGTTCTCACTGTCACAGCATCATATGCAGGATCACCTCATCTCATAACCACTCAGATGTTCATAAAGTACATCTCTGGTGTCAGTGACACTGCACTTATCTTCAACCTGTCGTCATACACCATGTAAGTGCATGAGAACAATATTCCCAGGGTAGTTGTTGGGGTTGCCAGTTCCTCTGATGCTGACACGGGGCTCAATGCCAGGGTAACCTATTCTCTGGCACAAACCCATCCCACAGAACAGCCACACTGCTCCTGCTTCTCAGTGATCTCTGAGGATGCACACAGGTATGTGCTGTGGTCCCTGGACTATAAGCAAGTGAGGCAGATCAAGGTCTTGGTGAACATCTCTGATGTGGATCTACCAACCCTAAGTGTCAATGTCCCCATCCATGTTGTTGTGGTGGACGTCATGTCCACAGGCACCTTTATCACTTACAGAGTGGTCAAGAGAAAGGAACTGAAGGGTGGCCACCTGCTTTATGTTGCTGGCAGCCTGCAGAGCACCTTGACTGATGTAGCCGTGGCAGACACCCTGCCCACACCTATTGTTATGAGATCAGGCTCACAACAGACTTGAAAACAGTGAGTTTAGCTTCCTGAAACCCATTCTGCCCAGCCTGCCACCATGACACTGTATGATGGGTAGTACTGCTGATGGTGAGCAGGACTTCCCTGTGGGCCTTATCACTGCAGAAGCCATGGCACAAGAGAGCTCAGCGACACTCTTTGTGGAACAGTTCAGTAGTCTTACCTTTCACTAGCATGGGATCAGCACAGCCAGAGGTGCTGTGCCTCACAATAGGAATGGATTCAGGCTACAACCTCTAACAGTGGTTTGTAAATCATACTACTGATTTCCAACAAATTCTGTCAGAAGAAAGTTGTCTCATCCTTCAAAATCCAAACAAGTAAAACAAACTAAAGACTCCCTCCTTGCACAGTGAGATGTTTCTTCTCTATTACTGTTGTTTCTGAAATGACTCAAGAGTTCCAGGGGTCTCAGCTAAGTTCTTCTCTACTTTGCTGTTAGCAAGGCCACAGACATCTTATCCTTCAGTTATTACTAATTGTAATTGTTCTTATTATGGAGTTGTGAGTATTCTGTTACAGTGGGGTATAAGGACGTGGCTCTTTATTCTCTGGCTTCTGGATGTCTCTGTCTGTGATGTGTGGGTTATGTGTGTTTTGCCTTGTGCTCATCCTATCTGTCCATACAGCTGGTTGTGCGTCTGCATGTGCTGCACTAAGGCTGAGCAGGCAGTTGCTTACATCCAGCTGTTGCAAACCTCCCTGTGGTCGTTTGAGCTGTATTTCTAGCTCAGACATAGGAGAGAGGTGAACATGCTAGGGATAGGCCATATAATGGCAGCAATGGGTAAGTTAATATTTCATTGGAGCATCAAGAACTTCATGCCTAGAAGCACAGCTTGCTCTTTCTGCCTTTCTGGCTTCTGCTGCTTCGGCTGTGCCTGCTGCTCTTTCCCCACTGCTGTTTTGGCTGCTGCTGCTTTGCTGCTTCGCCGCCGCTTGACCCCTTCCCCATCTCTGTTAAGGTTATTATATCTCTGAAGTAGTTTATTTCTCCTTATACTATAATACTTAAACTATAAGAAATATAATTTCACTTTTCTCTGACTTTCAATAAAAATCTGTGGTGTGGTGAGTTTATTCTACCGGGGGAGGGATCCACCCTAACCTGGGACACTCTCAATTCCAGATCAGCAGGCAAGAAAGACATTTTGAGTCTTTGACTAAAACAATCTTCTCTCTAGGGGAGGCAATGAAAGTGCACATGATCTTTTGTTGGGCCCTAAGTGGTTGCTGAGGGGGCTGTTTCCTTCAGCTTGTGCTGAATATGCATGAGCACCAACAGTTATGTGCTGTTACTGTACAGAGTTGTGAAAACATATTCATTGCCTTCAGGTGCATTGTAAAGAAGCCACACAAGTTGCTTCATAAAACTCTCACTGAAGGTATAATCAATATAAACTTTGAGAAGATCTCCTGGGCTTTGGTTCTTTGTTGTTCTCAAATTCAGAGTCTTGTCAATGGCTGTGGGAAGTTGTTCTGATCCCAGGTTCTGGGTTTGTGTTAAAAGTGTTTGCATTCTCCTTTTTGCATTCTCTCCTTCTGTTCTGTCAGCTGTGCCTAAGCCTTTCTAACCTGTTCCTCTTCAGGACTGTCACCCCAGGTGCAGTAAGGGATTGGGTGAATGCAAGCATGTGACATGGAATATTGGGAAACCCTCATAGTGTGTTGTACTGCAGTTCCAAAGTATAACACTGGAAGCCAGGATCTTGGCTTGAAGGCCTTGTGTGGAGACAGTGGTCTTTGTAGGGATATTGTTTGTGCAAGTCTCTGTGGATGTTCTCAAAGGGGTGGGAGGATGCATCTTATTTGTTCTGTTTTCTCTTGGCTAAGGTAAGGATTAGCAGATCCATTACTTCAAGTTGGAGATGTGGGTGATCATAGAATCATAGAATCAATCAGGTT
>WAAF01006034.1:5858-28314 GCA_013400475.1 Tricholaema leucomelas
ACCCCTTCCCTCCATCCCACTCGCACTATGCCGGGTCCGGGAGCATCCCCGGCGGCAGATCCGGACCGGGACGGTCACAGGCGGATCGGAATCGGGACCGAATCCGGAGCCCGGGGCGTGTGTGTGTGTGTNCGCTGCAGCCGCCGCCGCCCGCCCGCCGCCCGCCGCCGTCCTTGCGGCAGGAAGATGCCCGGGGAGGTGCCGCCGCCGGCGCCCCGGGGGCTGCGGAGCCTCACGGTGCTGCTGCTGCTGCTTCTGCTGAGCGCTGCCCGGGTGAGTTACCGGCACCGGGCGGGAGGAGCCCGGGGAGGGGGGGGTGGGGGTGCGGGGAACCCGCGGGGTCCGGCGAGACCGGCACCGGGGGTGTGTGGCGGTGTGGGACCGGCGTCGTGGATAGACTGGGGATGGGTNATGCCGGGTCCGGGAGCATCCCCGGCGGCAGATCCGGACCGGGACGGTCACAGGCGGATCGGAATCGGGACCGAATCCGGAGCCCGGGGCGTGTGTGTGTGTGTGTCCCGGGGGTGTCCCGGTGCTTCCTTCCTGCCAGGGTGGGGGCACAGCGCCCCTCACTCACATGCCCCCGCACCCACATCCTCCCTCTCCCGCACCCGCCGCCTCCCCTCCCGCGGGCGGCGGCAACAAAGGGCCGTTCCCGTTCCCCGCCCCCGCCTCCCTCCCGCCTCCTCCCGCCGCCTCCCGCCGCTGCAGCCGCCGCCGCCCGCCCGCCGCCCGCCGCCGTCCTTGCGGCAGGAAGATGCCCGGGGAGGTGCCGCCGCCGGCGCCCCGGGGGCTGCGGAGCCTCACGGTGCTGCTGCTGCTGCTTCTGCTGAGCGCTGCCCGGGGGAGTTACCGGCACCGGGCGGGAGGGGCCCGGGGAGGGGGGGGTGGGGGTGCGGGGAACCCGCGGGGTCCGGCGAGACCGGCACCGGGGGTGTGTGGCGGTGTGAGACCGGCGTCGTGGATAGACTGGGGATGGGTGAGGCGAGGCGGGAGCGGAGCGAGGTGCTGGTACCGGTGTCGGTGTCGGTGTCCTGCGTGGCCGCTGGCACTGTGGAGCGGGGCCGGGAGAGCGGCA
This sequence comes from Tricholaema leucomelas, assembly GCA_013400475.1. NCBI lineage: Eukaryota > Metazoa > Chordata > Aves > Piciformes > Lybiidae > Tricholaema lacrymosa > Tricholaema leucomelas. The sequence continues at coordinate 6,937 of WAAF01006034.1, forward strand.
GCGGCATCGGGCACGGACTGGGAACGGCGGCCAGGGGGGGCTGGGGGAGCACCAGTACCGGTCTGGGGGGCGGTGGGATCGGCATCGGTGTCTAGCGTGGACCGGCACCGGGCGATGCGGGGTGGGACCGGCCGAAGGTGCTGGAACCGGTATCTATGGTACCGTGTCTGGACCGGCACCGGGTGGAAGGCATCGGCACCTTTCAGGGACCGGTACTGGGCAGTGGGGCTGGGACTGGCATCGGTGTCGTGCGTGGACCGGCACCGGGTGGTGGATTTCGGCTCCGGGCTGAGAGGATGATGTGGAACCAGTACCGTGTGTCGACTGGCCCCGATAGTGAGACTGGTACCGGGCAGAGGGGCCTGGCACCGGAGCGGAGAGGTGGGACCGGTACCGGTATTGTGTGTGGACCAGCCGTGGACGGGGGGCACCGGGTGTGGGAGCAGTTATCAGTGTGGTGCGTGGGCTGAGCCCGGGCTGGGGACTGGTACTGGGCTGGGGGAGCTGGCACCGAATTAGGATGCTGGGACCGGTATTGGCATCGTTCGTGGACCGACCGTGGGCAGGGGGCACTCGTATAGGGCTGGGGGCATGGGATCGGTACCGATATCAGGCGTGGACCCCGCACTAGCCCCCCCCCCAGAGCCACAGACCTTGCTCGGGCAGCGCAGGCAGGAGCCGGTGCCCACCCCGGGAGGGGTTGGGCAGGAGCAGGCAGCAGCAGGCAGGGAGGGGGAGGCTGTGCCTGGGCAGGGGGCTGCAGGCAGCTGCCATTTGAAGGTCGCAGAGAACCACAGCCTGAAAACCACCCCGGGCCGGGGGGGCGGCAGGAAAATCTCACTGCTGCTTTCCAGTGGCAGGAGAAACTTGGAGGTGGGGGTTGCCCCATCCCTGCTGGCCCTCCCGGGGTCTCTCCTGCATCCTTGTGTGTGGGGTGGGCAGGGGTAGGTGTGGGCAAGCCCTGGCTGCTGCTCGCCCCTTCCCTGCCCAGCCTCTGCACGCTCTTCCCGGGCTCTCCCCGGGAGGTTTTCCCAGCTCCGCTCTCAGAAGAGCAGTTGGAAGTCGGCAGGAGGAAGGGTCTGGGGTTCCTCCTGGTGATTCCAGAGCTGCTTCAGCCCACGGCTGGCATGCTCCGGCTGGGAGACTCTTCCCTGCCTGCCCCCAGCCCTTCATTTGGGGCCCCCGGGGTAGCTTTGCACGGCGCTGGCTGTTGGGTGATGCTCACCGGGGAGGATCCTCCTGCAGCCAGAAGATGCTTTTCCAGTCCAGCCCAGGAGGAATCTGAAAGCACGGAGATGAGGAAGGCTGCCTCCTCCTCCACCTCCTCCTCTCCTCAAGAGTGGAAGAAGTCTCAGGGCCTGCTCACCAGCTGCAATGAAGAACCTAAAGCTCTCCCACATCCTCCTGGGCATCTGCTTAGTGGGCACCATGGGCAGGCAGCCTCATACCCGCGGGGCAGTGTGGCTGCGTGCTGGGCCCTCTCCCAGCTTTCCCAGCAGTTATTCCCTTCTCCAGGAGCCAGATGCAACTTTGATGCTCCTGAGGAGGCTGCCGAGCTGCTCCCGAGCAGACCATCGGGTGTGTGACTCACTGGTGCAGGCAGTGATAAATACCGTGGCGATGCCTGCATCAAAGGGCTGCTTTTTGAGCCCAAAACTGTGCTCTGCCATCGGTCTGGGGAAGCCTGAGCTCTGCTGGCAGCTCCCCTCCGTCACTGGGTGCCCACGGTGGTGAGAGGTGCACGTGGGCAAGCTGGTGGCAGGTGTGGGGTTGGCCGTGTGGGTGCTTGCTGCCCCCCAGGTAAGCTTTAGCCCCTTCCCCGTTTTGGGAGGTGCTGGACAGAGGTGGTTGCTGGATTTTCTGAGGCTACTCATGTAGGAAAGGTGACAGGCTGGGTACGTGCTGGGGTGGGAGGTGATGGGGAGCTGGGATGCTCCTGAGGACCACAGGAGCTGAGGGAGGCAGTCCCAGGGAGGGAGGAGGCTGCGTTGCCTGTGAGGGATGCTCCAGGAGCATCCTCGCCTGGAGGGGACTGAGGCCTCTCCTCTCCCCTCCTTCTCTTTGCTGAAGCTTTCCCATCGTTAGGTCTCGCTAGACAAAGTCTCAACTTCTCCCAGGGGTGGGGAACAACAACTTGGTCCAGCTCTGCTGCATCCCTTCTGGCTGCTGTGATAACAGGATGGGGGCTGGATTTGGGGACCCTCACCCTTGGTGCAGTTGTGGAAGTGACTGGGTAAAGCTGGCTGCGAGCACTCTGCCTGCTCCCTGGCAGGGAGCCCTTCTCTGGAGCAGCACCTGGAGAATTCATCAGTGTTTGTACTGCAGGGACCCGACAAATAACTCCAGTTCCTGCTGGCACTGAGCCCACCAGCTCCCTGGAACGGCTCCAGCGTCCCTGTCCCCAGCCCAGGATAGCACAGAGGGACAGGGCTGCTGGCCTGGGCACAGCGATGTGGCCTCAAACCATCAGGAGTCTCCCGGCACTAAGCTCTGCCTTTTGATCTCCTGATGGCTGCGATCCCTCTTGGCCTTGGGGGATCTGGGATCGATTCCCCTGGGATCAGACCCTTTAACCCTTTGTGTGCCCCCATGGGAGTGCTGTGGAGCAGGAGCTGCCTCTCCTGCTTCAGACTGGACGTGAGGAGGAAGTTGTTCAGCATGAGAGTGGTGAGAGCCTGGAATAGGTTGCCCAGGGAGGTGGTTGAGGCCAGGCTGGATGAGGCTGTGTGCAGCCTGCTCTAGGGTAGGGTGTCCCTGGGCATGGCAGGGGGATTGGAACTGACTGATCCTTGTGGTGCCTTCCAACCCTGACTGATTCTGTGATTCCTGCAGGACCTGATCCCAACAGCATCATGGACATAAAGTTAGGGTTTGGCTGGGATTCCCCAGGGGTCTGAAGCTCAAGAGCTCACCCTGCCCCTCTCTGCTGACCCCCATCTCCTGCCTCGTTGCTTTGCAGCCAACTATGGACCAATTCGGATCTGTTTGGTGGAGAGAAACCTCCACATCAGCCATGCCTGTGGTCAGGGTGAGCCCAGACCCCTGTTAGCCAGCAGAGAATCCAAGAGCTGGCATTTTCTGTGCAGCTGGCAGAACTGGCTGCTCCCCATCCCACAGACCACACACAGGCTGGAGGGTTTGCTCCTTCCTCCTCCTCCTCTTCTTCCTCCTCCTCCTCCATGCAGGGTCTCGGTGGGGAGCCAGGATGCTGGCAGCCAAGTGGCATCTGGGGACCATTTGGGGACAGAGCAGGAAGGGGGAGGGCAGCAGCAGGCAGTGCTGCTCATGCCAAGGAGATGCTGGGGGAGTGAGCTTCAGTGAGGGTGGTGCACTGGGCTGGGGGAGTGGGGACAGGCATCCAGCCCCGGGTGGCTCCCCCAGCCTGGGGACCTAACACCTCTCAACGTGCTGGGGAAGGTGCCTTGGCTGCCAGGCTGAGCTGCAGCCTCAGGGATCAACTCATCACCTTAATTACTGGGAGTGCTGATTAGCTGTAACCTTTCTGCAGGTCCTCTCTGCTTATGTCCTTGTCTCTGCTGCAGCTTTGCCTGGGACACTCTGAGACTGGCCTCATCCTGCTCCTCTTTGTAGGCTGTCAAGAGGTGATTTGGTCTGCTCCTGGAGCATGTGTCAGTGTGGGACTGCATCCCTTGCTCCTTCCCATCCTTTATACTCCACCCATGGCTCAGTCCAGAGTGATGATGGAGAATGCAGGACCCAGAGACACCTCAGGGATTTGGGGTGGAGCTGTCACTTCCCCTAGGCAGAGCATTTGGAGGGTTCAGCATCTCCCACAGCTCTGGGCCCATCTGGTACCAACAGGGAGGTTTGGGGGTTTGCAGGGCACCCTTGGTCCCACCATGTCTGTCAGTGGGCTGGGGTCAGCAGCTGCTCTGTGGCCTCCCTGACACTGAGGCCATGGAGGGATCTTCCCCTTCTGAGGTTTGTAGGTGCTCTGTGGGCTGCTGTGTGGCATGGCATGAGTTTGCTCAGGCTCAGCCTGGCTCCCAGAGGGGTGGATTTAGGTTCATAGATTGTTTTGGCTTGGAAGGGACTTTAAAGCTCATCCAGTTCCAAGCCCCCTGCCATGGGCAGGGACAATTCCCACTAGCCCAAGTTGCTCAAGGTCTCATCCAGCCTGGTTTTAGACACCACAGATGAAGTGTCCACAACTTCTCTGAGCAACCTATTCCAGTGTCTCCCCACCCTCACTGTACAGAACTCCTTCCTGATGTCCAACCTAAATCTCCTCTTCTCCAGTTCCAAACCATTTCCTTTTGTCCTACCACCACAGGCCCTCTGGTGTGAGCTGGGGAAATGTAGTGGTTTGACCCAGCCCTGTCTGTAAGGACATCAGCACAAGGGGCAGTGGTGCAAGCTGAGGCAGAGAAGTTTCATTTAAACATGAGGAGGAATTTTTTCCCCTGTGAGGGTGCCAGAGCCTGGCACAGGCTGCCCAGGGGTGTTGTGGAGTCTCCCTCTCTGGAGATATTCAAACCCCACCTGGATGTGTCCCTGTGTGATCTGCTCTGAATGATCCTGCTCTGGCAGGGGTTGGACTGGCTGAGCCTTGGAGGTCCCTTCCAGTCCCTGCCATTCTGTGATCTCAGCTCTCCCCATCCAGCCACACTCAGCACTCAGCTCCTTCCTCTTGTGAGCAAGAGGTGAAGCAAGTTCGTGGAGAGAAACTGAGCAAAAATGATGTGAATCATAAATCAAAGGCTCCCAGAGCTGCCTGAAGGGTGCAGGGTCCCCTGGCTGCTGCCACTGGTGCATGGTGAAGTGGGAGTTAAGTCTGCCAGTGTCCCTAGGGCTCCTTTTCCCTCTGGAAGAGCTGGGAGATGCAAGGCAGCCCCGGGAGACGGCAGCAGGGCTGAGGGAATGCAGGTCCCTGGCGGGACGTGAGCTGGGTACCAACCCCCACAGGCTCTGCCCTGGCAGCTTGGAGCCTTCCCTGCCCTGGCAGCTTGAGGCCTTCCCTGCCCCTTTAAAATAGTTGGAGGTGGTGGCATTAATTCTATGCCCACATCCTTGTCCCACCAAGCTTCCCCCATGCCCAGGGGCCAGGTCTGGTCACATCTCTGCACTCTGCCTGGCTCTAGGGCTGGTTTTTTTTTGCTTTTATTCTGCTCCTCACGGTGTGAACCCAGAGCTCAGCATCAGTGCAAACCCAGCCCCAGTGCTCAAGAGGTGGAGAGCAGTGATCTGGGGGGGTTTGGCGTCCCCTGGGAGCAGCAGAAGGTACTGTTGTTGGAGCTGTAGTCCTCAGCACCCCTCAGCAGTCCCTCTCCACTCCTCAGCATCTCCTCTACATCTCTTAGTGCCCCCTCAGCAAGCACTCAGAATCTCCTCTGCACCCCTCAGAATCTCTCAGCATCCTTTCAGCATCCCCTCAGCACCCCTCAGCATCCCCTCTGAACCCCTCAGTATCCCTCATCATCCTCTCTGAACCCCTCAGTATCCCTCATCATCCCCCTTATATCCCTTAGCATCCCCCTTATATCCCCTAGCATCCCTTCAGCCTCTCTAAGCAAGCCCTCAGCATCTCCTCTGTACCTCTCAGAATCCCTCAGCATCTCATCAGCATCCCTTCTGCACCCCTCAGCACCCCTCCAGCAGCCCTCAGCATCCTCTCTTCACCTCACAGCAATCTGCCTGCACCCCACAGTATCCCTCAGCATCCCCTCTACATCCCTTCGCACTCCCTCAGCAAGCCCTCAGCATCCCCCCAGCACCCCTCAGCATCCCCTCTTCACCTCATAGCATTCTACTTGCACCCCACAGTATCCCTCAGCATGCCCTCTACATCCCTTAGCACTCCCTCAGCAAGCCCTCAGCATCTCCTCTGAACCCCTCAGAATCCCTTCAGCACCTCCTCTGCACCCCTCAGCATCCCCCCAGTACCCCTCAGCATCCCCCAGCACCCCTGAGCATCCCCTCTTCACCTCACAGCATTCTGCCTGCACCCCACTGTATCCCTCAGCATCCTCTCTACATCCCTTAGCACCCCTTCATCACCCCTTAGCACCCCCTCAGCATCCCTCAGCATCTCCTCTACACCCCTCAGAATCCCTTCAGCATCCCCCCTGCACCCCTTAGTGTCCCCTCAGCATCTCTCAGCATCCCCTCACCCTCCTCCTCCTCCCCACTCCGGTTAACAGTGGGGAGCTCCTTCGGCTCGGGGAGCTGCCGAGGGAAGGATTTATCCTGCGGACCGGACGATGCCACCCGAGCCCCTCCGGGGCAGGAGGAGGGGGTTGTGCCTCTGTTTGTCACCCTGGCGGCGTCAGCCTGGCCGCGGCAGAAGATGCTCTGCTGTTCCCAGCCGTGTCCCTGGAGACGCGGCCGCAACGCGTGTGCGGAGGGAGGAGCGGCGGCTGCGGGGAGGCTGTCCCAGGTTTTCCATCCTGGCTTTGTGCTTTTCGCCGTTTCTTTGATGCGCTGTTTTCTAGGAGGGGAATATTTGCTTTTGGGAGCGTTTAGCCTTCTCCTCCTCCTCCTCTTCCTCCCTAGGCAGTGCCTGGCTCTGGGGAGAGTGGCAGTGGGAGGAAGGGTGGCAGGGTGGAACAGAAAGCTTTTTGTGGCCCCGCAGACATCTTGCCCGGTTAATTGATGTGACATTTACACCGAGCTGCTCCCGCAGAGCTCCTCAGCGTCTCGGCGACCTTGGTGAGCAGTGTGTGGGGCGAAGGCTCCCCCTCGGTGCTCAGCCCCGCAGGGCTGGACTGGAGCTGCTGCCAGTAAGGATTAAGAGACTCAAGAGACTGCATCAGGTGGGAAGGGATCCTCAAAGACCATCTTGTCCTACCACCCTGCAGTCAGCAGGGACACCTCCAGTCCAGTAAAGAGCTGGTCTGGTGTTCTCCCACCCTCATTGTGGAGAACTTCCTCCTAATGTCCACCTGGATCTCTCCTGCTCCAGTTTCAAACCATTGCCCCTTGTCCTGGCACTTCCAGCCATGGTCCAAAGGCCCTCCTCAGCTCTCCTGTGGGTACTGAAAGGCTGATCCCTGCAGCCTTCCCTTCTCCAGGATGAACAACCCCAGCCTGTCCCCACAGGGGAGGTTCTCCAGCCCTCTGATCATCTTTGTGACCTCTGTGGGCCTGTTCCAACAGGTCTGTGTCCCTCTTGTGTTGGATGTGGCTGGATCTGGGCAGAGTGTAGCTCCTGGGGCTGCTAGACTGAGCTTGGCTGCAGACTTGGCTGGGGCCAGAGTGGCTGAGAGCAGCCAGGCAGAGAGGGAGCTGGGGGTGCTGGGAGAGAGGAGCTGAAGAGGAGGCAGCAGTGCCCAGGTGGGCAGCAGAGCCAATGGCATCCTGGGCTGGCTCAGGAGCAGTGTGGGCAGCAGGACAAGGGAGGTTCTTCTGCCCCTGTGCTCAGCACTGCTCAGGCCACACCTGGAGTGCTGTGTCCAGTTCTGGGCTCCTCCATTGCAGAGAGATGTTGAGGTGCTGGAAGGTGTTGAGAGAAGGGCAGCAAGGCTGGGGAGGGGCCTGGAGCACAGCCCTGTGAGGAGAGGCTGAGGGAGCTGGGGGTGTGCAGCCTGCAGAAGAGGAGGCTCAGGGCAGAGCTCATTGCTGTCTGCAGCTCCCTGCAGGGAGGCTGTAGCCAGCTGGGGTTGGGCTCTGCTGCCAGGCAGCCAGGGACAGAAGAAGGGGACACAGCCTCAAGCTGTGTCAGGGCAGGCTCAGGCTGGATGTTAGGAGGAAGTTGTTGGCAGAGAGAGTGATTGGCATTGGAATGGGCTGCCCAGGGAGGTGGTGCAGGCTCTGTCCCTGGAGGTGTTGAAGAGGAGGCTGCAGGAGGCACTCAGTGCCAGGGGTTTTTAATTAGGAGGGTGAGGTGAGAGGTTGGACTGGATGATCTTGAAGGTCTTTTCCAATCTGTTGAATTCTGTGATCTACTCCCCCCACCCCACCCCAAGTTGTTTGGTGCTGGGAAGGAGCAGGACTGAAGCCGAGGTTGTGTGGGTGGCACAGGGATGGTTCCTTTGTTTTTGCTGTCAGGAAGGTGCAAGTGTTTTTAGGGCTGGTTCTTTCAAGGCTTGCTGTTAAAAACAGCTCCAGAAGTGAATTGTGGTGCTGGCTGGAGCAGTGGTTAGCCCAGCTGTGGTGGGGCAGTGCAGGGAGCTGATTCAACACACCCATGGCCTGGGCTGCATCCAAAGCAGGGAGAGCAGCAGAACACGGAGGGGATTCTCCTCATCTGCTCTGCTGTGCTCAGACCTCACCTGGAGCACTGCAACCAGTTCTGGGGCCCCCAGCACAAGAAGGACCTTAGGTGCTGGAGAGAGTCCAGAGGAGGCCATGACAATGATCAGAGGCTGGAGAAGTTCTGCTATGGGGACAGGATGAGAGAGTTGGGGCTGTTCAGCCAGGAAGACCTTAGAACAATCTACAGGAGAGCTGGGGAGGGACTCTGGATAAGGGGAGAGGGAATGGATTGAAGCTTGAGGAAGGGAGACTTGGACTGGAGATGAGGAAGAAATTCTTAGAGTGAGGGTGGGGAGACACTGGCAGAGGTTGCCCAGGGAGGCTGAGGATGTTCCCTCCCTGGAGGTGTTTAAGGCCAGGCTGGATGACACCATCTCTCTCCTGTGCTTGTGGGAGGTGTCCCTGCCTACAGCAGGGGGATGGACCCAGATGAGCCTTGAGGTCCCTTCTGACCCAAGCCACATATTCTATGATTTGAAGGTGAGCAGCCATGGATACCACTGGTGGGTACCCAACCTTCTACCCCTTTTTATCCCCTTTAGCATCCCAGAACAAGCAGTTTCAGCTCCTTCTGGTCCAGCTCAGGATGTTTGCTCTGCCCTGGCAGTGTGATGTGTCCCCTGTGTGTGTTTACATGGCTGTGACCACGCCGCAAAGCATCTCCCTCCTTCAGAGCAGCTTGGCCATGGCTCAGACTATTTATTTCAAGATAAAAATAACAGCAGCAACCTCAGGGCTGCTTCTTCCCCAGCTGAGGGCAAACTGAGGCTTATTTTAGCAGGGGGAGGTGGGAAAACTTCAGCTTGGGGGAGCCCAGCCACGTGTCCCTCCACCACGGGACCTGACTTGGGATGGGGGAGGCAGGAGCTGGGGGTGAAGAATCTTCTCTCAGGCAGCACTGAGCACAACTTGTTGGCAAAACAGTTTCTTTGCCAAAAAAAGGCTGTTTTCTAGAGGAGGAGGAGGAGGAGGAGGAGGGGAATGAAGCTATTTCATGAGCTGGCTGAATAGCTGCTGTGGAGGGCGAGCGGTGCCCAGTGAGAGTTTGGCTTCCTTTGGAAGTGATGCTCCAAATAGCTCAAGAGAAGCAGAGGGTTGTGTTGTTTGGGGTGGGGTGGGGGGGTGGGGGGAAGAGTGGGGCTTTTGCTCCATTAAAAACAACAACAAAGGGCATTTAAAGATAGAAATAATCTGATTTATATCTTATTTTGCTGCCAGGAAAGCTGTAAGTGAGCAGCAAAGCCTCTGTGCTGCCTCCCCTGCCCCCCGCCAGAGCAGCCAGTGGGGCTAGCACAGGGCACACCAAGAGCTTTTCCACCCCAAGTTAGGTGCCAGTCCCCTAATTGCAGCTCATTTGAGGCAAATCTGGGTCATGGGATCACAGAAATCACACAACTGTTTCAACTGGAAGAGACCTTTAAGACCACTGAGTCCAACCCTCACCCCACCACCCCCCTGGTCATCACACCCTGTCCCCAAGTGCTTCTAGAACACCTCCAGGGATGGGGACTCCACCATCTCTCTGGGTCCCCCAGGCTGCTAACAACTTTTCCAGGTGCTGCTGGAGTGATTTGCCATTGGGATGGGCTGCCCAGGGAGGATTTGGGTGTGATTTGCTCTCCTGCAGCCCTGTGGCTGCTGTTCCCAGATGGTCCAGCCAGGCTGTGGAGCAGAGGCAGCAAAGGGGACAGTGAGGAGCTGGGTGGACATCGCTTGCTGCCCTCACTCAGCCCTGCTATGGCTGCAGGAGGAAAGGTCCACTGGGGTCTAGTGGGCAATGCTTTTCCTACATGGTTTGGTGCAGTGGTCATGACACCTGCAGAGGATGCTGACATCCAAACCCTTCTGGTCCAGCACTTAGCTTGGGTCATTTACAGCACTGGAGGAACCTGTAGTGAAATTTCTGTCCCTGTTTTAGGCTGTGATGGGACATGAGGGGACACAGTCTCAAGTTGTGTCAGGGGAGGTCTAGGCTGGATGTTAGGAGGAACTTGTTGGCAGAGAGAGTGATTGGCATTGGAATGGGCTGCCCAGGGAGGTGGTGCAGTGCCCATCCCTGGAGGTGTTAAAGCCAAGCCTGGCTGGGGCACTTAGTGCCATGGTCTGGTTGCTGGGGCAGGGCTGGGTGCTAGGTTGGGCTGGAGGAGCTTGGAGCTCTCTTCCAACCTGCCTGACTCTGTGATTCTATGATAGAGCTGAGTGTCTGCCACTGGAGATGAGCCTGGGGAGGAGGCAGGACCAGCACTTAGAGAGCTCCAAGGCTCTGGCTCTGTCCCAGTGGAAAATCCTGGAGCTGCCAGGTATTTGTTGATGGAATGGGATGAGTTTCTCCAGCTTTAACCCGTGCCTGGGAGGCTGCTCAGGGGGTGAAGTTCCATTTATTTGGAGGTGCTGGGGTGAGGAAGCCACCAAGTCACCATGACTTTGGCATGCTTTGGGCAGTGGCTGGTGTCACTGCTCCCATCCTTAGCTCAGGGCAGAGCTCATTGCTGTCTGCAGCTCCCTGCAGGGAGGCTGTAGCCAGCTGGGGTTGGGCTCTGCTGCCAGGCAGCCAGGGACAGAAGAAGGGGACACAGCCTGAAGCTGTGTCAGGGCAGGTTGAGGCTGGATGTTAGGAGGAAGTTGTTGTCAGAGAGAGTGATTGGCATTGGAATGGGCTGCCCAGGGAGGGGGTGTAATGCCCATCCCTGGAGGTGTTGAAGAGGAGGCTGCATGAGGCACTTAGTGCCCTGGGTCAGTTAATGAGGAGGTGTTAGGTCAGAGGTTGGACTGGCTGAGCTTGGAGCTCTCTTCCAACCTGCTTAATTCTGTGATTCTTCCTTGGGGACAAATAGTGCAGAATGGAACAAATAAATGGACATCAGGAAAAAAGTCTTTACTGAGGAGTGGTCAGGGATTGGCAGAGGCTGCCCAGGGAAGTGGTGGAGTCTCCATGCCTGGAGGTGTCCAAAACAGGTGTGGATGTGGCACTTAGGGATGTGGTTTAGTGGCCATGGTGGTGTGGGGGTAGAAGGTTGCACCTGAAGATCTTAAGGAGCTTTTCCAAGTGTAATGATTCCATGGTTCTATGAATCAGCTCAGCTCAGTACAGCCCAGACAGGGCAGGGTGCTTGGGTGCCAGGGAGCTGTGACCTGGAGCACTCCCTCTGACACTGATGAACACTAATTAAGCCCTAATTAGCCACTAGTGGTTGCCAGTCAGTGCCCTGCCAGCCTGCACGGCTCTCCTCCTGTGTGGTGCTGCCACTGCCCCTGCCAGAGGATGATTGCAAACAGCTCCTGTGAACCTGGGTGGGATTCTGACATTAATTAGCCTGGAGTTAATTAGGGACTGTGCCAGCATGTATTTGCTCATGGGGAATTAGAGGCATTAAGTGAGGGCCTGGGCATGGAACAGGGAGCTGAGGCACCAAAACTGGGAAGAGAAGCTGGCACCCCCCGGGCTGTGCTGCCCTCCAGCCACACCTGCACAGAGCTGCTGCTGCAGAGCTGGGCAGAGGAACCTCATGAAGTTCAACCAGGGAAGAGTAGGGTCCTGCACCTGGAGAGGGACAACCTCCTGCAGCAGTGCAGGGGAGGGGGAACCTGCTGGGGAGCAGCTCTGTGGAGAGGGATCCTGGAGTGCTGGGGGACAATGGATTATCCATGAGCCAGCAATGTGCCCTCCTGGCCCAGAAGGCCAATGGGGTCCTGGGGTGCATGCAGAAGAGTGTGGCCAGCAGGTGAAGGGAGGTTCTCCTCCCCATCTACTCTGCCCTGGGGAGGCCACATTTGGGGTGTTGTGTCCAGTTCTGGGCTCCTCAGCTCAAGAAGGACAAGGAACTGCTGGAGAGAGTCTGGGGGAGGATACTGAGGTCTGAAGGGCCTGGAGCAGCTCTGAGGAGCAAAGGCTGAGAGCCCTGGGGCTGAGAGCCTGCAGAAGAGCGGCCCCAGAGGGGATCTCAGCAATGCTCAGTAAGAGCTAAAGGGTGGGGGGCAAGAGGCTGGGGTCAGACTCCTGTCAGTGGTGCCCAGTGCCAGGTCAAGGGGCAATGGGCACAAACTGGCACCTAGAAGGTTCCATCTGAACAGGAAGAGAAGCTTCTTTATTGTGAGGGTGCTGGAGGGCTGGAGCAGGCTGCCCTGAGAGGTTGTGGAGTCTCCTTCTCTGAAGAGATTTCCCCCCCTGGCTATTGTGTTCCTGGGCAAGCTGCTGTGGGTGCTCTGCTTCAGCTGGGGGGGGTTGGACTGAATGATCTCCAGAGGTCCCTTCTCACCCCCACCATGCCCCCAGAATTTTGGGACTCAGTGAAGTGAAGCAGGATGAAAGAAGATCCTGTGCTGAGCTCAGTGGCTGTGAGGCACCACCCCTCTGGGCTCCCTGCTGGCTCTGGAGTGCAGGAGATGTTGGAGCTGCACCCAGCTGGGATGCTCAGGTGAGCAGAGCTGCCTGGGAAGCAGCATCCAGCAGGATGCAGGCTCTGTAAGTGGTTGTTTTGTTCTCTGCCAGCTCTCCCAGGAGCTGTTTCTCCCCACTGAGCAGTAAATGACTATTTTGGGTGTTTCTTGTTCATTAGCTGCCTGCCAGGCTGCAGTTAGACAGTGGGAGGGGGCTGCAGGGGGGGTTTAGCAGGCTGCCCTGGCTCCCTGGGCTGTCCCCCGTGGCACTGGCGTGTCCCAAACAGTGTCAGGGTGTCAGGGCTGTGGGGGTCTTAGATGTTTTTAGGGGTTAATTATGAGCCTTGGTGCAGTGATTGGGCTGCAGCTGATTCTTTGTCATCTTGCTTTTAGTTGGGATTAACTGATGCCTGCTCCTCCAGCTGGAGGTGCCCATCACATCTGCAGGCTGCGGTGGTTAAACTCCTCCATGCAGAGGACCTTGCAGTCTGGGTCACATCAGCCCTAAATGGTCCTACATAGATGTCCTTGAAGGCAGCTTTGGGTGATGGCCTGAGGTGTTTGTGTGGAGATGGTCTCCATCCCAGTGGGATCATTACAGCCCTGCTCCTTCCAGGCTGCCTGATCCTGGGTGGGAACAGGTCCTGGCTGTGGAGCATCCTGAATCTCTTTGTTTTCATAGAATCATAGAATCAGTCAGGGTTGGAAGGGACCACAAGGAGCAGCCAGTCCCAACCCCCCTGCCATGCCCAGGGACACCCTACCCTAGAGCAGGCTGCACACAGCCTCAGCCAGCCTGGCCTGAAACACCTCCAGCCATGGGGCCTCAACCACCTCCCTGGGCAACCCATTCCAGCCTCTCACCACTCTCCTGCTCAACAACTTCCTCCTCACCTCCAGGCTGAACCTACTCATCTCCATGGTTTTCCATGGTGAGAGCTCTTCAAGCACCCAACCAGGTGGGAAGGGAGATGTAGACTCATAGGACCCTCTGAGATCATCAAGTCCAACTGCTCCACTCCTTCTGGAGGAAGAGAGAAGGAATCCACTGAGCACGGCCTGGGAACTGGGTGGGCAGAGCTGGGTTTGCCTCTTACCCATGTGCCAGTCCCTGGTGCATCATCTGTACACACTCCCTGTGGGCATTCCTCCACCAGTGCCATCCCACAGCATCCCACACCACATCTGGAGCAGCTGAACCTCCTTGCCTTGGGCTGAGCTCAGCTGGGCTGTCCCTGCTCACTCCTGCACTACAAAGGGGCTGTAGGGTCAGCAGGGAGGATGCACCCATGGGGGTCTCCATCCTTGGAGCAGGACACCCTCCTGTGTCAGCAGGGGATCCTTTCTGGATCCTGGAATGCTCATGGAACCTCCCCACTGCTCACCCAGCCTGAGATGTGTTTGTGGAGGGTGACACTTCCCAAAGCTTGGGCTCACTCTGCAGCCATCCAGCCTCTATTTCTGTCTACAGCATCCCAAAGGAGACCCAGGAATAGCCCAGCAGGGGCACATCTTTGGCTGGTTTTGGCTGATGTGCAGAGAGGGACAAAAAGAAAGCCTGGCTGGACAGAATCAATGAAACAAAAAAGGGCTCTGGATGCAGCAATTCAGCTGCAAACACTCCCTGGTCCAAGAGGAAATTGGAATTACCCAGCTGGAAAGGGAAGGCAGCAGGCAGGGGGTGGCTGGGGCTGATGGAAGCAGTAACTCTGTGTCCTGCCTCCCTCCCTACCACAGGGACAAGAGGTTTTGGGGGGTTTAAGCAGTGACTTTTTGGCTCTAAATGCCTGGGGCTGATTTCCTTGGGATGCTTCCAGCCAGCCCTTGGGCATCCAAGTTCTGTGCTGAGTCCAAAGCATCAGTGAAGGGGCTGGGAAGGAGCAAGCCCAAAGACTCCTCTGTAGAGACTCCAGCAGAATTGTATGGTAAAAAGAATTGGGTTCTGCTTTTCACTTCCAAGAAGCTGCTGATCCCTCCAGCCTGGTGTGAGCCTGAGGATCTGCCTGCAGATCCCACCTGGAGGGATGGGAGAAGATGTTGGGCAACCAGATAGGTTTCTTTTCTCTTCTGACCCTGCTCCAAACTTCCCATCAGCTCCAGCACAAGCTGAGGATGTGCAGGTGGATTTGGCATCTTGGTGCTGTAGCCTCTGGGTGAGAAGCATCACTGCAGCAATGTTGGACAGCTTCATGCCACTGATAGTGCCACTGCTCAGGGGTGGGGGAGACACTACCACAGGCTGCCCAGGGAGGCTGTGGATGTCCTCTCCCTGGAGGTGTTCAAGGCCAGGTTGGATGTGGCTTTGAGCAGCCTGGGCTGGTGGGAGGTGTCCCTGCCCATGGCAAGGAGGTTGGAGCTGGATGAGCTTTAAGGTCCCTTCCAACCCAACCCATTCTATGAATCTCTGATTCTATGCTTTAGACTGAACAGAAGGAAGAAAATTCTTACCCCTGAGGGTGGTGAGACCTTGGCAAAAGTTGCCCAGAGAGGTGGGAGATGTCCATCCCTGGAACTATTCCAGGTGAGGTTGTTTGGGGCTCTGAGCATCCTGCTTTAGTTGCCAATGTCCCTGCAGACTGCAGAGGGTTGGTCTAGGTGAGCTGTAAAGGTCTCTTCCCACCCAAAGCAGGCTGTGGTGCTGGTGGGACAGGGCAGGGAGCAGTTGGTTTCCACTAGGCAGGAGTGGGGTGCAAAGCCCCACAGCCCATGCTGCCCCCAACTCCTCCTCATCCCTCTGTATCCCCCAGCTCAGGAAATGACTGCTGCCTGCAGGCTGCTGAGCCTCCCCGTCCTGAGGGAGCTGGGGGTGTGCAGCCTGCAGCAGAGGAGGCTCAGGGCAGAGCTCATTGCTGTCTGCAGCTCCCTGCAGGGAGGCTGTGGCCAGGTGGGGTTGGGCTCTGCTGCCAGGCAGCCAGTAAGGTGACACAGCCTGAAGCTGTGTCAGGGGAGGTTGAGGCTGGATGTTAGGAGGAAGTTGTTGTCAGAGAGAGTGATTGGCATTGGAATGGGCTGCCCAGGGAGGTGGTGGAGTCTCTGTGCCTGGAGGTGTTGAAGCCAAGCCTGGCTGGGGCACTTAGTGCCATGGTCTGGTTGGTTGCCCAGGGCTGGGTGCTAGGTTGGGCTGGCTGAGCTTGGAGCTCTCTTCCAACCTGCTTGATTCTGTGATTCTGTGATGATTCTGTGATTCTATGATCCCTCTCCTCTCTTCACCTCCTTCCCTGCAGCCAGAGGTTTTCCCCATGGGATGTGAGGAGCTGGAGCTGCCCAGAGCAGGGCTGTGTGAGCCCTCCTCAGCTCAGCCTCTGAGAGGAGCAGGGTTGGAAGCTCAGGGTTGGAAGCTCAGGGTTGGGCAGAAGGGAACATTTCTTCCCTCCTGCTCCACTTTGGATGCTCAGAGCAGCCGAGGATCCATGGGGTGGGAATTTCCCATCTCCTGGGAAGTGTTCTTGGGGATGTAGGTTGAAGTGGGAGCTGCAGAGCAGCGGCTGGGCTGTTCCTGAGCCTCTCAGCTTTGTGGTCTTTCTTTTTTGCTCTGTATTTGCCCCCAAACCTCCAAAACTCTCCCCCCAGCCCCCCTGACCACATCCCACAACAAGGCTGGAGGGGACTGGTGGTTTTGGGACCAATCCTGGCTGCCAGGCAAGGAGCTCACCTCAATGCCTGCTCGCCTGCTGCAGGCAAGGGCTGGCTCCTGCCTCTCCCGGTGCAATTCCAGCTGCTCCCAGCGAGCTCAGTCGGAGTTTGCCTCCAGCTATAAATATCTCAGAAAGCAGCAAAGCCCCCAAAGGGTTTGGGCTCTATTTATAGTCTCCTGCAGCAGAAAGACATCTTGCACGGGGGCCAGGCACTGGGATCTCCTTCTAGGAATGGAGGGAAGGAGAGGACAAGAGGCAGGGGGTTGAGGATGACTTTTCCATGTGGGCACAAGGCTGGATCCTCTCCCCGTGCCTATTGTCTTGGCCCCTTTGCCCCCTGGCAGCGCTCAGCTGCTCCCCTCCAGGCTTTGCTTACTCCAAGCAGCAGCAGGAGTTGCTGTCTTGAGCGCAGAGGAAAGGGACATGAAACATTTATAGCCCTTGCAGATCGTCAAGGAAATGTCTGTCTCAGTTAAAATAGCAAAGGCAATTAGAGGGGGAGAGGAAAAAATACAGCCCCCACAACATGGTTTGTGTCTTAGTTCAGCTCTTTTCCAAGTGCTTCCCACCCCCAGCGGGGGGGCACAGGCTCCCTGCCTCCCATCTTGGAGGCTCTGGAGGATAGGATGAGATCTAGACCCCCCCTGCCATAACCAAGAGAACCAAACTGGTCCAAAAGCACATGGTAAAAAAAGAACAATCTCAATCTTGGCTTCCAAGGAAGGCTCCAAGGAGTTAATTTGGTTCCTTCTCCTTTCTGGTGTTTGCAGCAATGCCAGAGCAGGGTCAGGAGGACCAAAGTGGTCCAAAAGCAGAGTCTCAAGCATGGTAAAAAACCCAAACCATCTCAATCTTGGCTTCCAAGGAAGGCTCCAAGGAGTTAATTTGGTTCCTTCTCCTTTCTGGTGCTTGTAGCAATGCCAGAGCAGGGTCAGGAGGACCAAACTGGTCCAGAAGCAGAGTCCCAAGCTTCTGGTGTTTGCAGCAGTGCCAGAGCAGGGTCAGGAAGACCAAACTGGTTCAAGAGCACAGTCCCAAGCGTGGTAAAAAGACCAAACAATCTCAATCTTGGCTTCCAAAGAAGGCTCCAAGGAGTTAATTTGGTTCCTTCTCCTTTCTGCTGCTTGCAGCAGTGCCAGAGCAGGGTCAAAGCCTCCTGACTGTCTCTGGATGTTGTTAATTGGTGAAGCCCCAAGGCTGAACTTCCCCAGGGCTTTGGCCAGCTCTGGTGGGATTTATCCTGTGTGAATGGGTTCTGGCGCTGCCCAGGCTGCAGCAGGGGTGAGGATGGGGCAGGAGATGAGGGAAACCTGCTGGAGAGACAGGCCAAGTCCTGTGGGTAAAGGGAATTCTGCTGTTGCTTTGTTTGACCCTGAGTCTTCCAGGGGGAAAATATCCCCAGTGGGCAACAGGGCTCAGGGGTCCTGTTTGTTTGCTCAAGTTTGTGTTTCCCTGCCTGCAAATCAGGGCTTTAGTGGCTCTTTTTAGTGGAGCTGTTGGAGGGTAGAGGAGAGCCCTGCAGAGGGACCAGGCCAGGCTGGATGGGTGGGCAGAGGCCAATGGGTTGAGATTAAACTTTGGCCACAACAACCTCAAGCAGCACTACAGGCTGGGGACAGAGTGGCTGAGTGCAGCCAGGCAGAGAGGGAGCTGGGGGTGCTGGGAGAGAGGAGCTGAAGAGGAGGCAGCAGTGCCCAGGTGGGCAGCAGAGCCAATGGCATCCTGGGCTGGCTCAGGAGCAGTGTGGGCAGCAGGACAAGGGAGGTTCTTCTGCCCCTGTGCTCAGCACTGCTCAGGACACCCCTGGAGTGCTGTGTCCAGTTGTGGGCTCCTCCATTGCAGAGAGATGTTGAGGTGCTGGAAGGTGTTGAGAGAAGGGCAGCAAGGCTGGGGAGGGGCCTGGAGCACAGCCCTGTGAGGAGAGGCTGAGGGAGCTGGGGGTGTGCAGCCTGCAGCAGAGGAGGCTCAGGGCAGAGCTCATTGCTGTCTGCAGCTCCCTGCAGGGAGGCTGTAGCCAGCTGGGGTTGGGCTCTGCTGCCAGGCAGCCAGGGCCAGAAGAAGGGGCCAGAGGCTGAAGCTGTGCCAGGGCAGGCTGAGGCTGGATGTTAGGAGGAAGTTGTTGTCAGAGAGAGTGATTGGCATTGGAATGGGCTGCCCAGGGAGGTGGTGGAGTCTCTGTGGCTGGAGGTGTTGAAGCCAAGCCTGGCTGGGGCACTTAGTGCCATGGTCTGGTTGGTTGTCTAGGGCTGGGTGCTAGGTTGGGCTGGCTGAGCTTGGAGCTCTCTTCCAACCTGCTTGATTCTGTGATTCTATGATTTTCATCACTTTTTCTTCCCTTCTGCCAGAGATTCAATCTGGCTGCCACCTCTGAGGCAGGAAGGTGAAGGTTCAGTGTCCACCCATGGTTGTGGTCTGAGCCTGGGCACAGGCTGGACCCTGCTGCAGCATTGGCCACGGTGGCATTCTGCACTCCCGAAGGTTGTGGGGCCCAGGGCTTGTCCTGGAAAAGAGCTTTGAGGGTTTGCACAACCCTCCCCCAGCTGGCTGGCATCAGGATTGAGTGCCTGACACAGCACTTGCTGGGTGAGAAAGAGGAAAGAAAATCCCAGGAGGGGAAGTCCAAGGAGGAAGAGGAGGGCTGGGTGAAACAACCAGAAGGGTCTAGGATGGGCATTGCCTGGGGCTGGCAAAGGCTGCTGCCTGCAGTGGAAGGGAAAGGGACTCAGAGAGACAGATTTTGTTGAAGTGTTGGCAAGTGTTTCCTGGGGAAGAAAGCCCAGAGCCTGTTAGGAGGACAAGCTGGCCTGCTTGGAGCTGAAAACAAAGGCTTGGTGATGATTCAGGCTCGTAAAGCTCCTGCCTTTTGTCTGTTTGCTTTTGCCCTTCCCATGTGAGCACATCAGTGACACCCACAGGAAAGTCACCCTGCTTGCCGAGGCCAGAATCTTGGGTCCATTGCCCTCTCCCTCTGGGTCATGAGAGCTTCTCAAGGTTCCACCTTTAAGTTTTTCCTGCTGACTTAAGGAGCTGGAAATACTTTCCCCAAGCCCAGGGCAAGTCCCTCACCTCGTGGAGCTGCTGAGTACATGGAGAAGTTCTTCCTTGCTCAGTACAGAGGCCAGAAACATCTCTCCAGTTGGGCAAGGGGAGGGGGGAACAAGCTCCATGGCTGCCAGAGGGCATCCCACTGCCCTGAGAGGATGTTCCCCCGGGGCTGGAGTTCTCCTGGCTTTCAGTTTTCTCCTGGGCTGATGGCTTTTGGGTTGGGGGTGAGAAGAGTGGCAGGGAGGTGGTAAGGCTGGGTCCTGGATGTAGCTGGGTGGTGTTTGACTGGGGATGCTGGTGCCAGTCCCTGTGTGGTGATGGTGGTGCCAGTCCCTGTGTGGTGATGCTGGTAGCTGCCCCTGTGTGGTGATGGTGGTGCCAGTCCCTGTGTGGGGATACTGGTACCTGCCCCTGTGTGGTGATGCTGGTGCCAGTCCCTGTATAGGGATGCTGGTACCTGCCCCTGTGTGGAGATGCTGGTACCTGTCCCTGTGTGGTGATGCTGGTGCCAGTCCCTGTATAGGGATGCTGGTGCCAGTCCCTGTGTGGTGATGCTGGTGCCAGTCCCTGTATAGGGATGCTGGTGCCAGTCCCTGTGTGGTGATGCTGGTGCCAGTCCCTGTATAGGGATGCTGGTGCCAGTCCCTGTGTGGTGATGCTGGTGCCAGTCCCTGTATAGGGATGCTGGTGCCAGTCCCTGTGTGGTGATGCTGGTGCCAGTCCCTGTATAGGGATGCTGGTGCCAGTCCCTGTGTGGTGATGCTGGTGCCAGTCCCTGTATAGGGATGCTGGTGCCAGTCCCTGTGTGGTGATGCTGGTGCCAGTCCCTGTATAGGGATGCTGGTGCCAGTCCCTGCATAGGGATGCTGGTACCCTTTCCCATGTGGGGATACTGGAAACCATACTGGCATGGGGATGCTGTGGGGATGCTGTGTGGATGCTGGTACCTGTCCCTGTGTGGCTGCTGGTACAGGTGATGCTGTGTGTGTGTCCCCAGCTGGGATGCTGGTCCATCTGACAGTTCTGCCATGGGGATGCTGGTACCTGTGCCCCTCAGGGATGCAGGCACATTTGGCACTGCACTCACCACTCACCCTCAGAAATTTCTCTTCTTTCTTCCCCTCTGATCCCTCCCTGGCCAAGCAGAACATTTCTCTCTCTGCTTTTGTCTCTTCCCTTCCTACTTTCAGCCATCGGGCACTAAAGCAACCTGCTCTGGAGGGAAGGAAGAAACCTCAGATGCTGTGAAACTCCCTCCCCTTGCTCCTGTTGTTTGTTCCTCACCTGCTTCCAGACCCTGCAGCCGAGAGCAGGCTGAGGACCTTTTCATTTACCCTCTACAATAATAAGTTTTACTTCATCAGCAGAGACTTGGAGCCCTGAATAGCTCCACACAAACAACACCAAACCTGTCAGGAAGGAATATCTCTGCCAGAAGGCTCGAGCTGCTTTTTGAAGCTTTGCTATTGTAGAAAGAAGGAGCAGAAAGCTCCTTCCTGAGCAGATATTTGCTGAGAGCTGCCCAGGCTGAGGGGGGGAAACAAGAGGGTGTGAAAGAAATGTCAACGCTTCTCCCCTGGGGGGAACTTCTCAGTGCTGTCCCCAGTTCAGAGCTGCAGGTGAAGGCTGCTGAAATGCCTCTGAGTGGGAAGATGCTCAGCAGTGGTGGATTATGTTGTGAGGAGGTTTTTTCCCCCCCTCCCCTTCTTTTCTCTTCATTCTTAATGGAAGAAGCTAAGTTTGTACAGAAACCAATCGGTTTCTGCGCTCCTTAAGGGAAGGAGCATCCCAGAGGCACCAGGAGAGGCTTATTGCTTTATGCTCAGTCTTGCAAAAAAAGGCTTATCAACTTAAAAATAGCATGGAGAGGCTGCGTGGGGGGGTCCAGAGCATGTGCTCAGACTTGCAAAGAGCCTTGTGCTGGAGGACTCTGGAGCGGCAGCGAGGAGAGGCGCAGGAGCTGAGTCCCCACAGCTCGTGACGTGGGTAGGATCCAGGAGCTTGCTTTGAGCTCCACAGAGAGTCCCAAGGGAGATTGTGAGTGAACCTGAGGGATGCTCTGAGCTCATCAGGCCCTTCATAGAACCACAGAATGGGTTGGGTTGGA
>WAAF01006035.1:0-90501 GCA_013400475.1 Tricholaema leucomelas
CATTTCATGGTCACTGGACCCCAGGCAGCCCAGAGGTGAGCAGCAGGTCAAGCAGAGCTGCCCCCTGGTAGGCTCACGTAACAGCTGAAATAAGAAGTTGTCTTCCACACACTCTAAAAACCTCCTGGACTGCTTCTTCTCTGCAGTATTTAAGTCCCAGGAGATGTCTGGAAGGTTAAAGTCGCCTACAAGAACAAGGGCAGGTGATCTTGAGGCAGCCTCCAGTTGCTTAAAGAGCAATAAATCAACCTCTTCTTCCTGGTTGGGCGGTCTATAACAGACTCCAACCAGGATATCAGTCCTGTTGGCCTTCCCCTTAATTCTCACCCATAAGGACTCAACTTGATCATCCTTAATTTCCACCCCCATAACGTCCACAGCATCCCTAATATATAGACCCAGTAATGAGTCCTTACCTCGCTTTTGTGCCTCTGTTCCCCTTTGCTCTTAAATGGCAATGGTTTGGTTAAATCAGAGCTCTTCCTTCTGAAGGGAGAGTCAAAACACAAAGTGCAGTTGTGATTCTCCTCACAAAACTGCTTCTTCAACAGTTTATACATAAATGGCCAATACCAGAAGGGTCTGTGGAGCCAGTCTACACTGCAAGCTGCCCTTTTGCCTTAGGGCCTTACCTTGAGTTTCCCCTTCTGAATAAATAAAATTATACACTCTGCAATTAGAGGCTGCAGCTGAGGATCCTGTTTCAAATGTTTCTGTCATTGCTGCTTTTGCATAACTTTTCTGCTTCCCGTGCACAAGCCTATCTGATCTCACCTTTCCCCTGGAATAGCTTTTCATTTAATTCTTTCAGAGTAAATTCTAAATCTTGCCTCACTTCTGATCTGTAGCCATCATAAAGGAAGGCCTAGTTTGTCTTGAGTTACAGATCAAGAAATAGTCAAATGTAGGTAAAACTGGGGGAAAAAAGTGTTTGTTGTTTATGGAATTTTTCATAATCTCTAAAGATGCCTTTTGTTTTCACTACTGCCAAGCATTTTAATTTCCACATTTTATTTAAAACTCAAAAATCTAATTAGACTAACAGATGCAGAAGGGAAATGCTGAATTCTTAGGGTATATCTGACCTGTGATGAAGTAGAGAGATAGCTGAGCTAGCATTAAATGGTTTGGCCTGGTTATCATAAATTATGCTTCTTGAACTATGTCTAGGATCACATAACACATCTTCCCTAAATTTTCATCTCCATGCCTCACATCTTCACCTCGTTCAACAACAGATACTGCAAACTGCAAGTCACTGTAACCATCCCTACAAAGTGCTGAGCACCACGACATTGAACAACTTCAAGAGGAATTGAGAGGGCTCAGCGCTCTGCTGGGCTGAGTTCAAACTGACTGATGTTGTGGGTGGATGCTTCCTGAAGTAAATGCACTGAAGCTCAGGTCTGCTGCCAAATAAATGCCAGATGAGGAAATTATGGCTGCCCAAGGGCTTTCTTCAGTGTACAAGTTCTACTTTACAAAAATAAATCTACTGTAAGTTTTGCATTCATAAACTGATCTTCCCCTTTGCCTTCCTCTTTTGCCCTCCCTGACTTCTGCCCTCTTTCCTCGACTGCCAAGAAAGTGCCCCTTTGTGTGCAAAAATGCCCAACAGTTCACAGGAGTTAAGTAGAAGAGACACATTCAGCCACTTTCTGTCAAAAAGCTGTGACACTCTTCTTTCTGTCCAAAAGACCCTTTAGCTTTGGAAAGCCCCCCTTTGAAAACCCTCCCCCTCTTTCACCTCCTTCTTGAACTTACCCTGCAACAACAATGCTAAATAAATAACTAAATGAGGCACCCCTCTCTCCTGCCCTGAGTCATTGCTGCCGGTTTTGTTGTTGTTGTTGCAATCTTCACTATTAATTTTATGGAAGCAAAATGCTGCTGCTTGGTACTATATGCACAGAACTTCTGTCTCTCTTCTGTGACTCTTCATGCTTGCTTTGATGTTGGTTTTTCTGTGTCTTGGTTTCTCTGGCTGTGAGAAGAGATCCTACTGTTCACGAGACCTTCTGGGTTTGTGTGCACTAGAAGGAGGGGACCATGTCACAAGCGGGTATGAGAACAGAGTAACTTGTGCTGCTCTCCAGCCATCCCTTGCCCAGTGCACTGTGAGCTCTGGGGTCTGCACATTCAGTGCAGTTCAGAACAGAAACACAAGCTGCTTTTTTTAGTTTGAAGACAAATAGCACATGAACTGCCTCAAAAATCAGACAGCACTAAAAGTACAGACTCATTGTTCTGATCAAGATTTCAAAGTACTCTGGATGTCCACCTCTACTCAGGAGGATGCTGAGCACAGCTTTTTTGCATCTGGTGTGACTCCTGTTAAGCTGTGATATGTTAAGACAAGCACGAGCACTACTGTGTAACTAAACTTTAGCTTTTTTTGGTGGTATAAAACTTCCTAACACAGTTTGAGGAGCAGGTCCTGTGATAGGTAAACCAAACAGATATTAAATCCAGTGTTAATGGGCAAATTTATTTCTGGATTCCCCTTTGCCAGAAAAAGAGGAGCTTTGCCCCATGTATGTCAACTAGCTAGAAATTACTGGAGGTTTTACATAGAGATGTGTTCTTTGGAGTTTGTATCTACGTATTTTTAATACTGTCAATAAACTACTTCCTTGAGACACAGAAGGGCAATAATGGGAGCTGTTAACAAAGTGTGAAAAGAAACGGGCAAGCAAAGGTTAATCACATGGCTGTCCACTAATGACCTCTCCAGCCCGGAGTTTAAACCCTCTGCTACTTGTAAAGACCAATCACGTGAATAATTTCCTGTCTGAGGTAGTCTTTATGGTTAAGAATAAAAGCTGAGCTTATTGTGAAAAGAAAGTGCTCAGCAGGAGAGAAGGTTATTATTTTTAAGCTGATCTAAACACCTGGGTTTCTCAGTAGACCCTATTAAACTTCCTCCATTATGTCTAAAGATTTCAATCATTCCTACCACAGTAGTAAATTAGTGTATTACTGCTTAAAGCAGATAAGCCGTAGCAATGGGGACATCCTAAGCTGATGCTGCTCACCCACCCTGAAGAGAGACCTGTGCAGCCTGTTTCTTCCCCATAAATGAGGCAACAAGGCTTGGTGACATCCTAGAATATCACCTCCTTTTTTTGAACCAACTAAGTCCTGCTGCTAATGGTGCAGTGGCAAAGACCAAGGCCGGGCCATGAGAAGACACCTGCAAGCAAGATGCTCTTGGAGCACGGTTGGCCCTGAAGTTGCACGGCACAGGAAAGTGGATGGAGAAGTTTGCTGCCATCTCTTCTACATACCTCCAGGGACACCCAGGCAGAAAGAGAAAACACAGAGATATGAGATATTCCTGATTAAAGGTTTGACTTTTGCTGTATATAAAGTAATGCCTAAGCCAGCAGTTCTCTGCCCTTACTCCCTTTTCCTTCTCCTCTCAGCCCCACATTATTAATGAGATTTATTTTTTTCCTCTCAGAATTACGATTCTGGAAAAAGCCTGGAGATCAAACTATATGCAGAGGGAGTATTCCACCTCCCCTCCTCCCACCGCAGCTAGCTGTTGTTGGGATCCCCACAGCTAACCAGCACATCACCATCCAAACAGCCCAGACCAGAGCACTCACCCTGGTCTACTCAGCCCCCTCAGGGCTCTTCAGTGAGGGTAGCAGAGACCAGTCCTTGGCAAAGCAGCCCTCCAGAGGCTTCTCACAACGTGTATGCTGTTCTTCTGCTTGTGTTTTGTTTACAGGCTCATATATAAAGACTGCCAGATTCTCAGCCAAGTCCAGTTTATCTCAGGGTAAACTGCACTTAATGCCATTTGTTTCAGTCCTGATTTACACACATCAAACAAAATACCTGCAGATCTTTTCCCTTCTCAATTTGCCCAAAAGGATCTTGCCTGGCACATTTCAATCAAGACAACCTGCAAGAGTTGTAAAATGAGCGTGAAGTTTTAACTCAGGTCAACATAAAGTACCCGCCTTACAGTCTCTGGAGGGAATGATATTATACCTTACTAACCTGTTAAAAAAGCTGCCTAGAAACTGTCTGATATTGCATGGGTGGTGGCATTGCTTTTTCTGCTTAATAAATGGAGCCCTTGAGTTTTCCAAGTGAGCGCGAGAGAGCAACTCTTCTGTTCTGTAAACAACTGTGTGTTCAGTTTCCATGCACAGATACCCAATTTGTGCATGCAACTGTAGTTATTGTGCATTCAAATGGGGCACACCACTAGTCACGGGCCTGGGCTTCTTGCCAGTTTAAAAGTCAGTCCTTCTGTATGTAGAAAGAGAAAGCAGTATCCAATAGAAACAGTACTCTGCATGCACTCCAGTTCTTATTCAAGTCTCTCAGAACAATGTCTAACTGTTAATCTTTCCAACACTGCCGTGAGGCAGGGAATATTTTATCTACATTTTACAGTCAGAGGAAACTGAGGTTAAGTGACTTGCCCAAGGTCAGAAGACGGATTTAATGACAGGCTCAGGATCCAGCCATGAGAATATGCTGCCCTGACACTGGGCTGCTACATCTCAGGATGGATGAGGAGTAAATGTATCCTTCCTGTAACATCCAAGCAGTGCCTTTTGCTAAAGGTCTAATCCAAGAAAGCTCAAACAAAAATCTGCAGTGGTGCCAAGATTAGGGAAATATCTCCTCTGTGGTTGGGCTCTTTTTGTGTTGTAAATGCAGAGGCTGAAATTTCCAGAGATGTGGATGCCCAATTTCCGCTAACATTAATAAGCTGATGTGTCCAAATCCTGTAGGCAGCTTTGAAAGCCTGTTTGTGCTTTCCCTCTTCCTACTATTCAAGCATAGAGTAAGGTCAGGGCTTTCCCATACCCTCTCCCTTCTCTGCCGGTGGAAAAATTCTGGCCATACCTTCACTTACTCTGCAGTGAATGGATAGTGTCACTGGGGATTGATTGATCTAATACCCACAAAAGGCCAGAGGAGAGATTCCCTTGGTTGCCACAGATACTGGATCAGGACCTTATCTTTTTATGGTATCCATACCACTCCAACTATTTTAATATCTGCACATCTCATGGTTGATAATATATTCCACTTCCCAACTCACTCATGAGATACAGGGGTAGCATTAATCACTTAATCCCATTTTACAGATGATGAACTGAGGCACATCAGACTCCATACTCGTTTCAGTCTGAGCTACTCTGAGACACTCCTGGCATAAGCAAGAGGATGAGATAAGCACCTGCAGCCAGAGATTTACACACTGTCTTAGGAGAGGATACTACACTGAGAAGGAAAGGCCTTTTGGAAAGTGCCTTTTTCATGTTGACTGCAAAGGCAGCCTGGATGACGAGGTAGTTAGAACCCCTCTCTTTGAAATGGCTACTGCTAGGTGAGACGAATTCTCTCCTAAATGACTTGCTCAATGCCATGGAGAAAGGCTGTGGCAAAGGAAGAAATTGAGCCCCAGGCACAATTACTGGGATAGTTCCCTTAGACTGAGCTTTAGTTTCAGGTAAAGAATTTTTTTCTTGTTGTTGTTAGGGCAGGAAAAATAGTAGCAAGTTTAAAACTACCAGCTTTGCTGGGATTAGTCACTGGGAATCTCAGCAGCCGGGCTCTTGAGCTCTGGCCTCTTTGACTTTCCTATGTTTAGATGTTCAGGCCCTAATGAGTTGATCTCGTTGATCTTTAGGTACCTATTCATATGCAAATCCTGGCATTCTGCTTTTGCTAAATAGTCTTTGTATTAACACATGAAATAAATTTTTAAAAAAGAAAGTCAGTCTGTGGTAAATCCTCATACTTAGGTTTGTTTGCATCTGGATAAATGATCATAGTCCCTCTTTATATGATCTCCTTGCTGTACCTCTGTTAGGAAAAGAAGGTGGGGGAAATAAATCCAACTTTTAATCTCTTCCTCATCATTGCAAATGTTTTGTCAAAACAGAAGTTGTCCACGAGGTAAAGAATAAAAAATACATTTGTGCCACAACTTCCTCTGTGGTTATATTTTTAAAATTAACACAGAAGTGCCCTCATTCTAGTATCACTAGGTGGTTAGTCTACTCAGAAGACCAGATCTATTTTCTAAGTCTCCAAAATCATGGCCTGTTGCAGAGAGGATACCTTTCCATAGGGAGATTTTGCAGGTTCACAATGTGTGTGCATGTGTGTGTGAGACATGTACATCACTGTGCCATGCCAGAGCACACTTGAGAGATTTTGAGCATGAATCCTGACCCCAGTAGTCAATGAAAAGCACTCAATGACTTCAAAGGGCCTGGGATTTCACCCATCGTTTTTCAGACTCTGAAGCTTGCAATCATTAATGGTTTGCTCTAAAAGTGGCTGTTGTGGTGCAGTAAAGTTATACGGAAATTACATCCAACTCTGTAACAAACTTCTACTATCTCTATTTAAACCCTATGTAAGCTACAGTTCTGTATATAATGTCTACAGTATAATATTACACTTCTGTATCTAGGTTAGCCACAGAGACTAATCTGAACCATAAGAACAGAGGAAAACTTGCAGGGCCTTGAAACATATCCTGGACGCTACCTATGTGTCTCTGTATTTACGGATGTGTCTATGCACTTAAAGCTTTCAAAAAATCATGGCCTTAATTTGAACAACTTGCTTGGAATTGTAGTCGAGGTCCATTTACTAGAGAAAAGCTGTTTAGGAGCAAATGCAGGTTGCAACAAAATGTTAGGAACAAACTGTCCGGGATCTTCTTTCACAACAATCCCGCGCGCTTACAAATCTCCCTTTAAGAATAAAGTGGTAGTGCAAACACCTAATTAAAAAAACGGCTTGTAGTTGGAGTTACTAATTAAAAATCCTCATGTTCCCCCGACTTTTTCCCCCCTCTGTGGAAATCTGCAAGTTATTTAATTGAAGTCCCATTTTGTCGGTGCAGATGCACGAAGTGTCTGAATCATCAAACAGATTTAGGGTGTTTTGATTGTTGTGTGTGCCTCATTGCTATTCCCAGAATGTCGAGCTGAGCTTATGCTGATCGGCAGGACTTAGAAGCATGAAACAGTAAAAGAGTCCTTTCTTCTCATCCCAGCCCCATCCCCCTTGCCCCCCTGGATTTACATTGAAACTTTGCCAATCTCAGATCGCACTCTGTCTGCTGCCTCTGCATTAAAATGGAGCTGGCTTGCCTGTTTCTTTGGCCCCACGCTCCATCTTCAGATTCCCCTTTGCTGCCGTAAGATGCCTCTCATGTTGATTCAGTGAAACTTCTTTAAGAAGACGATTTCATTTTCTCCCCTTTTTATTTTTTTTTAAACAATAAAAATCCTTCTCTGTTTTTACATTTGTGCCCTGTGTGAAAAGAAACGAGACAGAGGAAGAGAGAGAAGCCTGTTTTCGTCTAGAGGTGAAAACAGCCTGGTGAGCAGCAGGTGCAAAGCCCCAAAGCAGCTGCTTACTGCTCTCAAGTTGAAGCGCCTTGGTCCCCCACCCTCCACGCCAAGAGCACTTCATATAATCCTCTCATGCAATTCACACTGTAATTGCAGATATCCAGACTGCTAGGGCTCATTTTATTATTATTTTTACTGATAACAAGATCTGCAAACAGGGGACCAGTCATAGTAATTAGTTGTGTGTCGCTAGGCAGCTCCTGCAGGAGCAACTTGGATTCTTTTCCTTTCTTTTTCATTCTTTTTTGGGTGCAGGGAGGGGCGGCATGACTGCTTTGCCCCCTCTTACCTCTTCTTCTACCCCCTTGAAGGCCACTTAAAGTAGCACATGGGGAACTTTCCTGCTGGCTCTGTAGGTCCTTTTATTATCTTGCCTGCCTCCTTGTGATGAAGTCTGTGGGATGGGTGCTAGCAGTGAAGGTTATTGTCTTGAGGACTAGCTTGTTTTCTCAAGGCTCTGCTTGCTACATTGCTAATTATGGGTCTATGGGATCCTTTTCTGATATTTGACTAAGTGGCATGGATTACTGTGTAATCATTTCCCACTGGGGAGGGGGAGATGATTTATTATTATTATTATTAACCTCTGAACAACTTTCCAGTAGCTTTTATTTAGGTAATTGCTCTTCCCTGTAATCCAGGAATTCTTATTTTTTAAAATCACATTATGGATTCCACCAAACACTAGTTAAAATGTCAATTACTGGTAAAGACACCTTCTTTCCCCTTCTGTTCAGAGTCAACACAGATCCTATGAACATAGTGTTTGTACCCCTTATGTGTTATCTCTGTTGTGTACAGAATGAAAAGAATGAAGGTGGACATTTGGCTCCAAACTTTTGTTTTAGATTAAGGCTTAATGAGTTTATGTCTTTTTCTCAGTTTGATTCTTCAAGCCAGAATACAAAGGAATAAAAGTCAGTTTGATGACATTATTAAAAACCTGAACAGATTTTGCAGTGCTGAAAGACACTATGCAAAAGCCTGGAAAATGGGATCCTTTATTTATCTGCAGAAAGCTTGAACCAGCTGCCCTAAAGTCAAGGCAAATTTCCCGCTGAGTCAAAGAAGTTCCCATCAGTCTGGAAGACCAAAAAAGTTTCTTCCAGAGTGTCGTGGTAACACATCAGAGGTTCAAAAAGAGAAATGTAGCTTGTAGGGAGGGCTGAAGAGAAGATTCCAATAACAATTCAGGTCCAAAAAGAGAAGTGTAGCTTGTAGAGGGGAGTAAAGAGGAGATTCCAAGAACGATTCAATTTCCAGAAATATTTCCAATTTGCCTTGTTTTCCTGTTTTATGACAAGTATGTGACTTTTGCAAAGCCCTAAGTTACTGAGATCTTTCTTTTATGTTGCAGTTCCAAGTTTTGAGAAATAAAACTACACTGATCACTGTGGGAAAAGAAAAAGGTTTTAATAACTCAACCGCTTGAATAACCTTGCCGTGAGAGTGCTGCTAGGAAAATGGTGCTTGGCTTCAGTGGCTTTAAAGATCCTCAATCCAGACTGACATGGAACTAAAAAGGTCAAAGAATTTCCCATTTTGGGGACCGTATAAGTGAATTGTGACTGAGGTGTAAATGAGAACAGTATAAGCCTGATTTAACCTGTGTCAGGATACCTAGGGTGTCAAAAGCTCATCCTAGCAATGAGCACCCAAAGCAGCGGTGCGTTCTGTGGACACCTGCTTCTCACAGGCCACTAATCATATGCCAGGATACTGAGTTTCACACTTTATTATGGCTTTTTCAAGCACTCCAAAATTGATATTGGTCAAACTTTCACCTGAAACATGCCTGTAAATCATAGTGTTAGAATGTTGTCAGAATCATGAATGATAATCCATCCAAACCAGACTGTGCTGGTGCAAATTCTCCTTGTTATTATATTGTCCCATAAATGGATACTTGGCTAATGAACATAACAGCTCTGAGCTCTGTAGCCTCTGCTATGTTGCCTAGGAGGCTGCATGGCTTAAGACACATTTGTTTTTAAAAATGTCTTGGTAGCCTCTTCTCAAGTTTCAGCCCAAAGAACTGCTGCGCTAGGAGCAAAGTAAACACACTCCAATACCAATTCTCAGCAGTCAATCCAAAAATGCTTTTCCCTGAGGGGGCTAAAAGGGATGTCCATAAGCTTTCAAAATAAACATAATTCAAGGTGACACTGGCACACCAGGACTTGCATTAAGGATATGTCAGAAGAAGTAAACTGCAGACCAGCAGAGTGGGGGGAGAGCAGATCAAATGATGTGGTGAAACACCCTACATTGGTTCCTAGAAAACTTTCAAGCAGTTCAGTTGGTACAGTGCAAGCACTGTTAGCTCTACAGCTACTGTGAATTTAATCTATAATGTCAAAAGAGTTTGTACTCTGCCATTAGAAATATGAACATCTTAGAGACATTCCTGAAGATGAGATTTATTAGGCTAAAAAGTGACAGTGCCTTAATATTTCCTTAAGAAATGTGTTATTCCATCTCAACTAAAATTAAAGCAGGTCAAGTAAACAGCTCTGAAGTCTGGAAAACTCAATTTCTTGCCCATCCAATTATGCCTAGCTAGACTAGCCAGTACAATTTTCCATTATGGCTGTTATGAACTGTGGGTGGTCCTCCTGACTGTGCCATACGAACTAGAGCACTGGAGCACAATAAGGCATGTTAGGGGCTGTCAGCGTGTTTTAGGATCTCCTAGTTCTTGTTCACTGGAATCATAGTGCTGTGTACAATATAGTATTTGAGATGACACTTTGAGCAAAAAATCTGCTTTCAAACATCCCCAGACAGCTTTTGGAAAAACCCAGTGTGGAAGATAAATAATGTTATTTAACTTTTTTTTTGTTAGATACAATCAAAACTTTGGGTGCCAATATAAATCCTTCCTCACTGGGCCCAGATTGTGCTTTCAGTCTCCCCTTGTTCATCCATGTTTATTTTTGTATGAATTTTTCACTCTTCTTTTTTTTTTTTTTTTTAATACTGGCCTGCTTTGTTCCATGGTTACCTATCCTGCATTCTGGTTATTTTGCTGCAATTCATTAGTTTACTGCCTCAGTGCTGCTGTAAAGCATTCTGAAGTACCAAAGAACCTGCAGCTCTTACAGAAGAATCTCAATTTTTTAGCTAAATCCAAGCAATAAAATCCAAACAGCTTTTCTTTCTCTTCTCTCTTCTAATGCACACATACTTCCCAGTAGTTACAGAACTATATAACCACCCTACAGAAAAGAGCTCATATTTTCCTCTCAACATCTACCAGTTTTTTAACAGTGCAGATGGGCTGAGGAAGCAATCATTCCACAGCAAATCAGGAAGTTATGGCATTAACTTGGGAAACCAATGAAACAAGCAAGCAGCACTACCAGGATTTTCAGAAGGTTAGAAACCATTTGCAGGGGCACAAAAAATATTTCAGAATAGCCAGTAATGAAGGAGAAGCAAATGTCTAGTTTGGCACAGTCCCGGCTTCTAACCAAGAGCCTGTGAGAGGCAGTGTGCTCCAGCAGGGAGCAGGGTGAGATGCATTAACTGCTGGGAAATGTCTGCTGTGATGAGAATCATGTAGTGATTCTTGGGCATGGGAGCATGCTCTGTCTCACTTTGGGACATCGCTGCATAGAAGAACAGGGCTTCATATTCAGGCACGAGTACTGGAAGGCAGAGATGGCACCCATAAGGCAAACATCCCATGGCGTATGCTTCTTCTGTCGCTGCTGACCCTCCCTTGCCCTGCAGGTTAGCAGCAGTGTGGGTTGCGTACTTATATGAGCTATATGAGAAAGAAGTTGCTCCCTGCTGCCCTCTTTCAATTCCTACCCTGTGGGGTCAGAACCAGCTACCCAAAGAGGTTTCCTCATCTGCCACTTGTGCTTTAAGGGTTTCCTCCATAGCTGGTCCCTTCTCTCCATACCATTCTCCCACTAAGTATCAAATGACCAATCCAGTTCAAGTCAAGTCTGATCCTTGTGGTTCTGGCATGATGATTTCAAACAAAAGTACCTTTGGGCTGTGAATTTCGACTGGAAGGATGCCATATGCAAAAACCCTCATACCAAACAACCAAAAAAGTGGGCAATAACTTAGGTCACTGGTGTGCCGACACCAATCTCAACCTGCTGCCCGTGGGACTGCAGGCAGGAAAGTTCTGGTCTTTCACCACCTGCCTGCATCTCTCTTTCTCCTACTATTACCATACCATTAGAGAAAGTAGTGCTTGCACAAGTCCTCCTCTGTGCCTAGAGCTCTTAGATGCTGTAATAGTGCTACAAGATGCAATATCAACTTTACAAGAAGCAGTATGTGGGCAGGCAAACACCACCCAGTGATTTGCATGAGCAAACACAGGTACCACATTTAAAATCCGCTTGTGAAACTAAGGCTGTAAGTATCACTGAGGTTTGAAAGCAGCAAAAGGCCACCATTAAAGCACTCCATTAAAGCACAATTACACACCACAATAACACATTGAACTTCTGTGGGCCAAATACAGCCCAGCCATTGCCAAACTGTTCTGAAAGATTTCAGATTTTGTGCCTACTGCTACCATATTGGTTTTATTGCTGCTTGTGGAACCAGTGACTGCACCAGGTTGGAGGAGACCTCTAGAGGTCACCTAGTTCAACACTCCTGCAGTAAGCAGGGACACCCCAGCTAGATCAGATTGCCTGGGGCACCAGCATGCCTGATCTTGAATGTCTCCAGGGAGGAGGCCTCCACCACCTCCCTGGACAATCTGTTCCAGTGTTCCACCACCTGTAACAGAGCTGAATCAGAAAACCCCAGGTAAAGCTGGGAACCTATCCTGGTAGATACAGAGAGCCAGGGAAAGAAATATTTATCTTCATTTAAACCCATTTAAATAGATATATTGAGGCAAAAAGTAGGAGAGATAACAAAATGGGGGAAGGAACTTGACAAATGAGGTCAATGCCAACGACTTTAGACTACTGGTCCAGGATGCATCCACTGCACAGTCTACCCCCTCCAAAATTCAAGAGCTTGGTTTTCTCCCCGGTTACACACACTTACACTACTTGCTTATAGTCTACTCTCACCAGCAATGAGGACAAAGGGCAGATTCTGTTTCTGTGTGTCTGCCAGCCACAACCTTTTCCCACATCTACTAAGCGGGTCATAGAAGAAGATCAGGTTAGTGAAGCATGACCTACCTTTCATAAACCTGTGCTGACTGGGTCTGATCACCTGGTTGTCATGTACATGCCACATGATGGCACTCAAGATGATCCGCTCTGCAACCTTTCCTGGCACTGAGGTCAAGCTGACAGGCCTGTAGTTTCCTGAATTCTTTTTCTGCACCTTCTTGTAGATGGGCATCATATCTGCTAACTCCCAGTCAACTGGGACTTCCTGGTAAATGCTGGAAAGTGGATTGGCAAGTGATTCTGCCAGCTCCTTCAGTAGTGTCCTTGGGTGGATTTCAAGTGACCCCACAGGCTTTGGTGTGTCTAAGTTGTATAGCAGGTCACTAACCCTTTCCTCTTGGATTATGCCAGCTTCAGTCTGCTTCTCATCCCTGTCCCCCAGCTCAGGGGGTTGGGCACCCAGAGAACAACTGGTCTTAATATTTTTCTCATTGTTTGTTGCTAGTATTTCCCTCTGCATCCAATAAAGGATGGAGATTCTCCTTCACCCTTCTTTTGTTGATAATATAATTATAGAAACATTTCTTTATCATCTTTTACAGCAGCAGCCAGATTAAGTTGTAGCTAGGCCTTGGCTCTTCTGATTTTCTCCATGCATAACCTCACAACTTCATTGTAGCCCTCTGGAGGTGCCTGCCCTTTTTCCAAAGGTCACAAACGGTCACTTCCTTTGTGAATTTGAGGCAAAGCTCTCTGTTCAGCCAGGCCTGTCTTCTTCCCCACCAGCTCATCTGTCAATGCATGAGGATGAGGTGTTCCTGTGTTTTTAAGATTTCCTTCTCGAAGAATGTCCAGCTTTCCTGTACTCCTTTGTCCTTCAAGGCTGCCTCCCAGAGTCTCTACACTGCCAACCAGGCTCCTAAAAATGACAAAGGTCACCCTCCAGAAGTTGAAGGTATCAGTTATGCTGGCACCCTTCTTTACTTCTCCAAGAATCAAAACCTATAATTTCATGATCGTTGAGCCTGAGATGCCCTCCAACCATCACATCATGTGCAACTTACTTGGTTCACAAACAGCAAGTCCAGCAAGGCACTTTCCCAAGTTGACTCCCTCACCAGCTGACTCAGGAAATTATCTTCCACACACTCCAGAAACCTTCCAGGCTGTTCTGTCTCTGCTGTGTTGTATTTCCAGCATACATACGGTAAGTTGAGTTCTCCTGGAAGAACAAGAGCCAGAGATTGTGAGACTTCTTCCAGATGCTTATAGAATAATTAATCTGATTGAGTGATCTATAACAGACTTCCACCATGATATCTGCCTTATTTGCCTTCCTGATTCTTACTCATAAACACACAAGCCTATCATTACCATCATTAAGCTTTAGACAATCAAAATACTCCCTAACATGCAGGGCTACCTCACTGCTTCTCCTGCCTTGCTTATCCCTTTGGAAGAGTTTATAGCCATCTGTTGCACTCCGGTTGTGTAAGTCATCTCACCATGTTTCTGGTATGGCAACTACATTGCACTTTTCCTCCTGCACAATGGCTTCCAGCCTCTCCTCTCTTGTTTGTTGCCCGTGCTGCACGCATTGTTGTGGGTGCACTTCAGCTGGGCGGTTGATCTGCAGTCTTCCTGTGAGGAGAAGCCCTGAGTCCTACATGATCATTTTCAGGAGCTTCTGTGGTTTCTAACACATTGATAATCCTCGTGTCTTTGCTGCCACATGGATCTCCCTCCTTTACTTCCACTGAGATGGCAGATCGAAGGACCTAGCCAGCACATCATCCTCGGTGTTCTGCCCCCAGGTTTATCTTTAGCGTGCTCAGGGAGGCTACACCTATCTTCAGTGTCTCAAAGAGAAGGGTGGGGCCCAAGGTTATCAGTGCCCACAGTCACTTTTCCTCAGCCCAGAGCCAAATTCTTTGGCTTGTAAATGCTTTTATTTGTCTTTATAAGCCAAGAGGGACTTGTTCATCAGAGATCATCCCAGCTCTAATTTCCCCCCCATCCATTTAATTTTAAGAGTGGTCCAGCCCCAATATTTGAAACTCCTCCTGCTCCATTTATTTTCGTTCTCTCTTTCTTCCTTCCTTCCTTCCCCCTTACCCCCTCCTTCTGTCTCCTGCCCTGTCCCCTTCAGAAGCCCCCAGGATGACACTGCTCATTGATGCTTCTCCTTCATTAGCATTTCAGCAACTTGGCTCAGTAGTTTCAGAGACAATCTGTCATGAGAAAACTGAAGAATGTGCCCCATTTGCATGATTCTGTGCCAGAATGCAACTTTTTCTCAGCTGTTCATTGTGCAATTTCCCCTTGAGCCTTCAACTTTCCCATGAAGTCTCAGAAATCATATTATAGAACTCCAAACCAGTTGAAATGCTCCAAAGATTAATTTTATGGACATTTTTAACCAACCTCACACAGCTCTGCAAAGATAATCACATACATAAGAAACAGGGATTTGCTTTCTGTTGTTACGAGAGGCAATGTGCCTTAGATGAATAAAGCGCTTTGAAACTACAAGAAGGAATTTATGCTCCACGATGAGAATGATCCAATAACTGTTGTGAATCCTTAGGCATATTTTTAGCTTCCACTTGTCCCTCCTTAATTATTTTATTCCTCTTACAATTAAATGTTTGTAATCCATTTTGAGAGTCTTTCCAAAATGAATGGATATGCAAACAACTCGATTGAAATGCTCAGTGCATATGACTAAAAGTTACTGGCTCTCACACATCAGCAGAACAAATCAAGCTTTTGGTTAGATGGTTTCAGAAATCAAAAAGTGGTTTATATAAAAAAGACAGGCAGATAAAACCTGCTGCTAATTACTTTCTCGAGGGCATCGGAGTTTGCAGAAATAAAGAGTTTATTATATTAAAAGTAAGCAAGAAACTGAAAACTGGTGTAAAGCAAACTACTTTGTCAATTAAAATGTATCCCATTAGGAAAATTAGGCACCTGTTCCACAAAAGTTAGACAACAGGGCATGGGAGGAGAACACTGCATTTGAACAATCTGCTTGCTAATTAAAGTCTTTGCTTTTTTCCTATGTACACCGATAACTATCATTTTTCCCATGTCGTTTTTAACCTACCAAAACAAAACTTGTTTCTACTTATTCTGCCTGTGAAAAACACTGCTATTTCTGCTATGCTTCCACAGCCATAGATTAGAGAACAAAAAAAATCTATAGATAAATATCTTGTATAAAGCTAAGAAACAATCTTTGCAATGCAATCTAGATGCTTTTTTAATAGAAATTTCTATGTGTGTCCCCCCTCCTTTTAGGCCTCCCACTTGAGTCAGCTGTGCAAAAAAGATCCTTGCTGACTCAGGTAAATATACCGCAGAAGTGCATAGACACACATTATGTGAGCATCTACTTAGAAAGACACTTGCATTAATATATATCTCTATGTATGTTGCTAAAATCCCAAGGAACTGAAGTTTGCCAAGATTAGAACTTCATAAGCTGATAAATTAGGGCCCTTCCGATGTGAAAGATATGGGGTTTTGGTGAGAAGCTCACACGGTGATTAGAGTGAGGTTGTGGAAGATTTCATTAATTATAGGTGACTGGTTTTCCTCTCAGAGGACAGCTCAGGTCCCCCAGCTCCCCCTTGGCAGCTCATCTTAAATTGTTGTCTAACCTTTCCCTTAATTCAGCTCATCTTGAGCTGATGGGAACTGCTTTCATTCCACCTCTTGTGGAGGTAATGAAACAATCTTCTTATTCACTTGGTTCCTCTGAGCCGGTGACACACAACAAAAAACCCAGGGCCCTGATTAATGGCCGCTAATTAGCAATGTTAATGACCAGGTGTCCAAGAGCATGGCCAGCTTCTCTCAGCATGGAGTGATCCCTCAATGAGGGCCCTGCAAATCCAGCCCCAGTGACCCTTCCCCTCAGCTGCCAGTAATGAAGCTGAGCTCTCTCATTACACCCAGGAGAGGCTCAGGGGGAGGCCTGGGCCTTGAGAGCCAAACCTTTTCCTTCGGGTCTAGTGGGCCTTCCATTAATTAAGGTCAGCATTTTTGCTCCCCCCCAGCTCCCTCAGCCTTTCCCCCCTTAAACAAAAATTAAAAATTGAAAAAGGTAGAAGATTTGGACGAAGGGAGGCTTAACTCTTTTGGCTTTCTCTGCTTTCCCAGTGAGGAAGATCTTTTTCCCAGTCCAGGCTGTTCTGGCTCCTTCCTTCCCTTTGGACTTTGCGTCTTACAGAGCCAGCTCTGAGAGAAACCTCCAGCAGCCGCAGCAGTTGCTCCCCTCAAACACTACCTGCCTCACGCCAGGGTGAGGAGAAACGGAGGAGTAGGGAGCTGGAGAGAGGCTTGCATTGCAAAGCAAAAAAAAAAAAGTCATGTATATCAGTTAAAAAGCCAAACACACATCTCCACAGGTGGGAATGTATTTCTAGATCAGATCTCACCCATATTTTAGTCATATTCGTTATTCTTAGTTTCAGGTGTGCAAAAAGTGACCTTTGGCATAAGCTCTAAGTGTAATGTGTTGCTTTGGGCTGCGTATTTGACTGCAGTTTGTAATTCTCCTCCTCCAGCAGAGGTGATCTCTGCTTTCTGCCTCTGGGTTTGGGAAAGCAGAAAGGGGAGTTTGCCCCATCCAGCTGTAGCCCTGGCACAGGCAGAGCTGCTCAGACTGCCAGCTGCTGCCTGAGCCTCTGACCATCATGACACAGGGCCCTGTCTGTCAGCATGTGCTGTGGGTGACCACAACAGTTTGTGAGGTTTCAGAAATGATTTTTTTTGGCAGGAGGGGGCTTTTTAAGAACAGGAGGATACTTTATCAGTGTATGTGCAGCACATGGGACAAAATTTTAAAGAAGCAAAGAACTGTTTTAGTTTTGCTCTGTTAATTTAGGAAAATACACGAGTGAGAAAAAGAACTTGTAATGAGCCTGCCTGCAACCTGTGTGGTAAGGCTTCCCTAATAGTTGGAGTTTCTGGAAACTGTAATTTGGCTTTATTAACCTTAACGTTGACAATAGGAATGTATTCCTTCAACTGGTAGAATGTTACTACGAGTTCATCATTTTTTCCAGTGCTGCACTGAGAAATGAAGGCACAGAATTCACATGCGTTGAAAGGGAGTAGTTAAGGGAGCTGATGGGGAGATAGGAAGCTTTTTACTCTAGGTCACATCTTGAGCTAGAAGTGACAGAAAGTTAATACTGCAAGAATGCCATTTGGTGGCTACTCTAAGATAAGGGGGAGCCTAGCTCGAACTTTAATGTGTTAGTGCCTTCAGTAATGCATTTCCAGCAGCTGGGGAGGTAGCTGGACACCATACTGCACCAATTGTTTTCCTATAAATCCTTCAAGGGGTGATTTCTATCTAATACTGTCTCCTCCTAAATGACAATTAGTGCCTTGCTCTCTTGACCGTCTGGGCATTGCAGCAGTGGCTAACATGGCAAATTAATATCAGGATAATAATGCATTTGGATTTTCTTAGTGAAATTTAATGCTTTATAAAAAAGGAAAAGGTGCTGCCTTTCAAGATGACTGGAAACCAGCTACTGGAACTTTTGTGCATAAACTAACTACTAAACTTTCTACTTTTGCCTGTCCAGATTATTTTACTGGCACTCAACTTGCCTAGGAAAAAGTCTTGCAAGATGTATTGGTTCATTCCCAGTCGATTAGTTGCTCTCCATGGGATCACTGGACTTTCTAAGGATACGCAGCCTTGAAATTGTGCTGCTTTCACCTTACACACAGCAGGTTATTCAGTAAGGACTTGCACTGGTTCTGGCTTGCTTCACCTAAAGCTGTAATCCTACAGTAGGTCAGCTGTCTTTTAAAAGGTGTTTTTGAACCTAACATGGATTTTGGATAAAGTTTTATATCTGTTCCCTATGTAGAGGTGTGCATTGACTGGCATTACAGATGAGAAAGGTTCAGCTCTGCCAGTGACATCCTCAGAGATTTTGGGCAAGTTACTTATCACCAGTGAGGGTTACTGATGGGAAGATGATACAGTGATGGTGAAAACAACAAAAATATAAACCAATACTAAAACCTTATTGACACACATTAAAAATAAACCCCAACATCTCAAAACAAAACCAGAAGTAAGCCTGCACCTCCGTGCCTCAGCGCCCTGTGTATAAAACAAGTATAACACCGCTGCCTTTATTTCCCCTCAGTGAGGCAGCCTGAATCAAGGACTGACCCTTCACACACATTTCTGTGCCATCAAAATCCTATGGGAAACCAGTTGGCAGTTGAAGGTTTTAGCTATGTGACATAAAAACCCCCAACAACTCAGTTTTCAGAATACCATTCACTACTTGTAACATCATTTCTAGCACTGTTCATAAAGCCATGAACAGCAAAGCAACTTCTGCAGACTGTAAGAGCTTTTGTAACTCCATCCTATGCATCTAATTGATCAGCTATGCCAAAAAGAACAAAAGTCTTTCCATAGCTATAGTTATTCTATTACAGGTTATGCAGATAAGATTACAGCCAGAGCCAGACTCATTTTTTCCAGATAAACCTTTTTTTTGCTGAGAAATACACATTATGATCCCAAACTTTTCATGAATGGATGTTGAGTTGATTTTGTCTTTCTTTCTTTTCCTTTTATTTAAGAGTCTGGAAATATTTTCATTCTGTATTTACTTGCAGTTAATTGGAAATGTCTAGGAAGCTTGAAACTGCTTTTCAGTGAAGTATGAAATGTTGTTTTCCAGTGGTTTATTTCACCAAATATTTGGAAAAAAAAAAAGTCTCTTCAGGCCTTCACCTCTGCTGCTGCATACAGACAACTGTTATTGAACAACCAATTACCTAAATAGGTTCAGTAGGCTCCTTTACACCTGCTATAACAGTGGCTGTAAGAACTTTAAAATCTATCTTCAAGAATATTTTCTCCCCTTCTCTACAGCATCGCTGAAGTCCTTAACTGAACAAAACCACCAGTGCTCCAGAAGCTCATTACTGCTCGTGGTCCATTTATGAAGAGAATAGGGATCAAAAGCAACTTTTTGCCTGACTAAACTTTCCCAGGTATTTGGACACAGCTTCTGTTCAGTGTCCTACAGGGAAGCAAGACATGAGAAACACATGAGGAGGCTGACCACCAAGTGGGTTAAGCCCCCAGCCACTGATACCAGAGACACTGACTTCTGTAAGAAAGGAGCAAGAAATTTTGGAAGACAAGAGTCTTTCATACAGTTGTGAAATCAATAAACACGCTCATTCTCCTTAATCCTGTGAGGTCTGTGTTACACACAGTGTGCTATTTAGAAAACTCTTCAGCAACAGCCAAACTCAGACTCAAAAACTTCTGAAATCCTCTTGACACTGGCAACACTTCGCTTTTGAACCGTCTAGGTTTCTGCCCATTGTAAACTCCCCAAAATACAATGCTAAGGAGCGCAGAGCAAGTGTAGAGTTTGGGCTGAATGTTTTGATCACTTTGTTAAATTCTTGTTCCATCCAACAATTTACTCTGGAAATTTATAAGTTTATTAGGATTTATGATAAATTTATAAGTGTTATAAGTAATTATAAATAAGTAATACATACTATAAATAATTATAAACAATCAATAAGTATTATAATTATTAAAAAGTATTATTATAAAGTTATAAGTTTATTAGTATTTTATAGGTGGTTTTCCAGTTGTGTTTTTCTAATCACTTTCTGTTATGATCCTCTACCTTGGTTTTTCTCATTCAAAAATGGACATGTCACTATTTTTTCGTCAAAGTAAGGTACAACTTTCACTTTTGCAAAGCAAATTTCAGTGATTGCTTTGTAGTTTTGCTAAGTAGAAAGTATCATTAATAAAGTAATTAGATCAAAATAAATACGGAAGGAATTAATGGAGTTTCCGATAAAAAGGAACCAGTAACAAGGTGAGAATTTTGCCCATTGTTGGTGCACATAGCTCCATAGGCAAATTAAATCAAGGGCTCTGTCCTCAAATTTTTGGGCAATCCAGGCTACATAATTGATCTGAGAAGAGCTACTGCAAGCTACTGTGTAATTACAGAAGTATTCACTCTTCTGGCTCCCACTCTCCTTGTCATGTTCTACCTCATTGCCCTTTATGCTAAAGCCTCTGTTGATGAGTGGACGGAAGCAGCAAGGACAAATAAAGCAATTAGCAGGTAGGGGGAATGCTACCACTGTTTAAGGACAACACACTGCTTTTATTGGGACATTTACTAAGCAGAAATCTAGAGCCTGCAGATCGGAATGAAAATACAGGTAACCCAGAAACAAACAAGCACACTTTTAAAAAGACCCTTTCTCATATGTATGCTGCATTCAAGAAGGCTTGGCAGAAAGAAAAGGTTTTTCAATAGCCTATGTCAAAACCATGACTTTATTTTAAATAAATAAATAAAGTGAGATTAGCTTCCAACTTTCTCCTTTATGCTTTTTAAACCAAACAGAATCTGATAGCTATAGTGCTCTTGTCTCTTGTTTCAAGTGTGCATTGGCAGTAAGCAAACACTAATTTTTGAAGGGCTAGTCTTACTTTAAGTTGCTGCACAGCCAGCCAGGAGAGGGAGCCAAGACCTTGAACAAACCTTCACAGCTTTCTAACACCCTGGGAAGGAAGCGGAGCCATTTTGGCCGTGTCTCCACTGTGATCACAGGGTTCATGTGAATGCATTGCATGAGGATGAAATAAAAGTGACTGGGAGACAAAATAACACATGGTGTCCCCAAGCGTCAAATGCTGGATGACTCATGGTGTAAGGCAGAGTAGGTGTCAGAAAGGTAAATGAGGACTAGAAAAAACATGCTGCATTTTCTCACTTTTGATGCTAGTTTAAGAGACTGTGGGTTCTGGATCTCTTCATAGCTTCCTATTAGTTGAATTTGAGATAGGTATGAAGAAAGTAATATTTTCTGCAGGACAGCAGACTGAGATTATGGCAGGTCTAAACCTGGATCAGGCAAAACCAAGCACTGAAATGCTGTGTCTTCTGCAAACCCCTGTGCTTGGGTGGAGTTTGAATTCTGATCTCCAGTAAAAATGGCCAATCTACTCTTTATCTCCTTAACACACCGATCCAAGATGTTGCACTGGGCATGCCTGAACATTTTACCTGGTGTGAGCCTGGCTGTAGAAGTGACCTGAGAAACACTGAGGGATTTGTATCTGTTCTTTATCTCCCATATATTCAATCCAAAAACATTGCAGGAATGACAAAGCTTAACTCATTCCTTCTTGTAAACAATGTAAAAGTAGCCTTCCTGTTGTAGAAGCCAGCTTTTTACTGCCAAAAGTGAACGCTGTGGTTAGTAGGTATCAAAGATACTCCTGTCCATATGAACTATGACTGTGTGTGTTAAATAGCTGAATAACTGCCACTTTTATACACAAATTCACGTTTTACCAAACAACCACTTTCAAAACTTTTAAGTGGTGAAATATTATGGATTAAGAGGACAACTTTATTCAGGGCAATGTGTCATATTTTCCTGGGGGAAGTCTAGAAAAGAGGAGAAGATTCTGACTCCAATTCCATTTTTTGCATTTCTAGGTTTTCAATATTTACAAAAATAATCTCTTTTCCTTCAGCTCTAGTGAGAAGAAAACAAATAAAAGATACTGACACCAGTCTATAAGATAGAGAGCAAACACCAGGAAAAATGCTAACTAAACTAGAATTTGTGTTTCAAACCAACCTTCAATGAAAATGGCTTAATTTTGACTCTTTCATCTGGAAATTTCATGCTGAAATGACAGAGAAATGTCAGATTTGAAGCCTCTACTACCATTGGTTGTTTTTTTTTTCTAAAAATCTACAGGAAATATCTTCCCTTACAACATTTTCACCAGTTTTAATTATTCTGTTCCGTTACAAACATTTATTTGTAGGCTCAGATAATAAATTAGTTCCTTAATACTGACTTCATTTTTTTCCCCTGTATTGTTTTGAATTCTGTATTCTCATTATGCAGGTAGCAACTTCTTAGAAGTACATCCAAAATAAACTAATGATGAACAGTGCCAAACTGAACTGAACACAGAAAGAACCTTCCCCCTATTCTTATCTTAATGATCAAAGGATTTGGATTGAAGACAAATACACTATGCTTTATTTGCTCATCTATTTCTGCTTTATAGAAGCCTAGCAGTGTTTCTACAGGTGTTTTACCCAAGCTATGGGATGGTGAGTCTCTCCAGACTCCTCTAACAGGGAGTGAGGCATCAGCCTGGAGATGTTTCACAACAGCAGCCTCAAGGCTAGAAATCAGTGGAGAAACTTCTCACAACTTTTTTTCAGGCATCTCAGAGGAAGCAACTTATTACACATGCCTAAAGTTAGATGCCAGGAGCACTTGATACTCCTTGTCTCTGCAGAGCAAGAACTTATTCAACCAACACTTGTACCAATTTACAGACAAGCAAACTGAGGCACAGAGGGAAGCAACCCTGCATGAAACGGTTGGCTGGAGATCTGAACCAAATCTCAGAAATCCCATTCTGGTGCACTGGCATTGAACCCCACTGTGTTGTGGTGTAGGGAAAACTCTCTTGCTTTGTACTACACCACAACATTTCCCAGATTTTACAACCTGGCCATGTGGCATGGAACTCTAACAACTACTGTGTTTCCAACAACCGGAAATAAGGGGCAGAGCTTGCTCTATGAACAACCCATGGAACATACCTCATTAGTAGCTGCTTCAGAAGCATTAGCATGAATCCTCACAGCTATCCTGTAACTCCTGATTAAAGTCAGGGGGAGTTTCACATCTCTTGTTATGTGTTCAATTACACTCTGCAAGCAACAACAGAAGCAAATTGATAAAAATATGGTAGGAGACAACAGGTTTTGAGCAAAGGAGAACACTAAAATATGTTTGTGAAGAGAGCCTGGAATGATTTGAATAATGAAAAAAATTGTAAAAATCAGTCTGTTTGCAGGTGAATAATAAACAGAGGAAGGGGCAGAATTGGTTGAATGAATTATGCATTATGAATCATTTAACAAGCACTGATATCTACAAAG
Organism: Tricholaema leucomelas; assembly: GCA_013400475.1. Classification (NCBI taxonomy): domain Eukaryota; kingdom Metazoa; phylum Chordata; class Aves; order Piciformes; family Lybiidae; genus Tricholaema lacrymosa; species Tricholaema leucomelas. The sequence goes on from WAAF01006035.1 coordinate 23,530, forward strand.
ATAATGATTCTAATGTAAATAACAAGCCTTTAATATTTATGCAGCCTTAGTAGTCTGGAGAGTCTGAAATGATAGGTAAAAACGAGAATGTCTCCTCAGGGTGTTTCAGCAGAAACCAGCTTTATCAGGAATCCGAGGCAGTGTCACTTCATGCTAGGTTTGATACACCTTTACTCCTCTGAGACTTTGTCTGCACTAATGCTGAGGACTGGACAGAATGAACATCTCCAATTCACAGTGATACTATGAAAGAAAAATCAGTGTCTTCTGAACTCCCCAGATATTAACAAGCACTTAAACAGTGACAAAACTGGAGATTTCACTTTCCTTTCTGCTTTGAGATAAGGATCTCTCTACCAACTTAGTGCAATCACAGCAGTGAGCAGAGAAAGGAAATGAAAAGCCCCTTCCCCTCCCCTATGCGCACATAGTTATGTGTGGGAAAAAGAGAGGCTACAGAAAGCCCTGTGCAATCACAGCTGGGCTGTTAATTGCTTTGCCCTGTGCATAGAGTCACACCTTGTTGCTCCTGTGCAGTAAGAATTGGCCACCCAGTCCAGCGGTCAAAAGGCAAGGGCAAAAAGGTTTTCATATTCACCTGTGTTATTTTCATATCACTGAAAGGCCCACACTGAGAGCACAACACTGACAAGGCTCCTGTGCAGGACAGCAGTATTGAAAGTTAGGGAGTGACCGTGTGACTGTGAGAGGATTGAATATCTCAAACTTCTTTTTGTTAAACCAAAGTTAGAGCCAGGGAAAGCAGGTTTTCCTCCTAGAAGGCAATGGAACCAAATGTACTGTCACACACCCAGCCGCTGATCACGGCAGCAGATGGCCTGGCTGTTAGGGGAAACCAGACTTTCCCAGAAAGTCCATCTCTTTCATAGCTGGTACTCTGACTCCTAAAGAGTTTTCACATGAGCCTTTGGGAGACAAGTTTGCCATGACTATTTCTCTTCTGTGTGGCCATGGGTTTCTGCAAAACCTGCTTACTTGGAGATCTGAGCTGGTTCAGTTCCCTGGCTCTGAAGTCAAACACAAATCTGGTGTGTACTAAATGTGACACTTTATCATAGAATCAACCAGGTTAGAAGAGACCTCTAAGATCATCCAGTCCAACCTAGCACCCAGCCCTATCCAGTAAACTAGACCATGGCACTAAGTGCCCCATCCAGTCTTTACTTGAACACCCCCAGACATGGTGAGTCCACCACCTCCCTGGGCAGCCCATTCCAATAGCAAATCACTCTCTCTGTGAAGAACTTCCTCCTAACATCCAGCCTATACTTCCCCTGCAAAATATGGTGGGTTTTAAAAAAAATAATTATCTTGAGTTGCTGTGTATTAATATAATGGCAACTACCCCTACAGGATATAAAACTGGCACCAACTATAAGAGCTTTCATTAGTGTTGTAGGATTCTAGCTCCAGTAATGGACATTTCATCTGAACATGTGGAAATAAAACCAAACCATAACAGGACTTAAAAAGCATTCAATGCATATTTGCCCATAAACACATTGTATAAATAAAAGCTCTTAAAAAAAAAACAAAGAGTGCCAAATGAATCAACATGTACTTTACTGAGGAATAATAACATCCTAAACCACATGTGTTGCTGAAGCAAATAACTTCAGCTGCTATAATAGTATTTTCCATTTTGTGGTACAGCTTATATTTTGATCTGTTGATTAAGGACCTGCCCCTGAGGAAGTCAATGACAAGGGTTCCCCAGGCTTAAAAGAAGAGGGGAAAACATGTAAACCACAGTATTTGGCCACAAATAAGGAAACAAATGTATTTTTTCCCCCTTTCTCCCAACGTGTGTGAATGCTGAGTGCAAAGCCAGTTGCCAGTGGAAAGATTTGCTCTTTGCTTCAGCAGCTTGAATCTGGCCCTGAGCATGTGCACGTAAGAGAAATTTTGGCACTACTGTAAACCCCACCTCATACCTCCCACTGTGAATATGTCATCTTTCTATGTGCTCATGCATGCCAAAGCTTTATCTCTTTTGAAATATTGCCCAGACTCTATTTACTTAAGTAATAGGGAGATTCACTTAGATGCAATAATTTTTTCAATGTAGAGTCTGTCTCTCTGCAGTTGTACTTTGGACTTTGTTGCTAGTTTAGCCTCTATTTTTCTAACTTGATGGTTTTATCCAGGTTTGACAACAGGGTTGGATTTTTGTTGGATTTTATTTTTTTTTAAAGTTACACACCTGGAATTAGCTTCTTCTGCCAAGAATTACAGTGCACCTGGAAGTACTAAATCATTTTTATCTGTTTTTAGTGGCTTTGCACAATGGAATTACATCTCTTTAAATCTTTCTTACCTTTTGCAGAACTAAATTGCAGCTCTAGACTGAGCATTTTATGAGCATGTAGATAGTGATATCATGAGACAGTTGTGCTCTACTAGTGTCTGCCTTTACCAGTCCCAGAAGTAGTTAGCTGAGAACTATCTCTCAGGGTTTCTTTCCTCTTCGGTGGCTCTCCTTACCTACATAACATATGGAAATGTGAGCATACACTTACAGCAGATTGTTTGCTATGTTTACACCAGTTCTAACACTAATCCCCATTAATGTTTGATATTGCTTCCAAAGAGTTTAAATAGATGTCAGGCCTCAGATCCATTGCATACACGTTAGGCATCGTATAAACTTCAAACAGAAAGATACTGAAAGGTTGTGGGGTGTCATTTTTTTTTGAACATCACGTTTACTGACTGGATTAACCATATCAAGTGTATGAAAAGCCCTGCTACTTTCATGATTTCTGTCATCACATTTAAGAGTCCTGTTTTTAAGAAAACATAAAACAGTTTTGCATCACCTTCAGGGTCCAGCTTCTTGCTTCTGCTCTTAGTCTCTTCCATTTATCAAACATATCTGTGAGTACAAAATGGAAGAACAGTCAGTTGCACACAAACAAACATTAAACCTTCTTCCTCTCTATTAATGAATATCAGGCACAGGCCATACTGGCTGCATTTTGCTGCAGAATAATAATAACAAGAGTATGGTAATGTTTGCTTCAGGCTCTGCAGCCCACCCAGCAGCAGCCTGGATACCCTAATTTGTTAGAAAATATTTAATTGCTGTGCTTAGAGACGTAGTCACTTCTGCAAGGGCAAATGGGAACCTAACACTCCAGAAATGCCAAGTGCCAGGCACATCCGCAGCTCAAACTGCTCTCAAGATTAACTTTCTCCAGTATGAGCTGTGTGTACTTACTGTGATTTTATGTTACAGCGGAGAGAAGTCTTGAGACATTCATTCTTTGTCTGTCACATGGAGAAGGAAGCTGGTCAAGCCTCCTCTGTGCTAGGTGTTCCCTTTCCCTCTCCTCTCTCTTCCCCACTTATTTAGATTATGTCACACCAGACTGTTCCTTAGGGTAATTATTTTTAAATTACTGCCTTAGGGGCTCAGGTCTGAGCCTGCAGAGCTTTCCTCTCCACCAAACCACTAAATGTTTGGGATGCGACTACTTTGCATTTAGAGGGCTGTTTCTCATTGTGTGTTTATGTAGTGCCCAGTTCAGCAGGGCTCTGATCTTAACTGGAGCCTTTCTGCAATGCTTGCATTGTCATGCAAGCAATAGCAACAACATTCAACTACAAAAATCACCATCACAAGGGAGCACTACTGCGTGAGAGGCTTGGGGACCTTTGGACAGTCAAGAGCAGAAAGTTCTTACAGAGACAGGCTTGTAATTGAAGAGATCTGTTCCTTTAGGCTACAAACAGCTGATTCTCACTTCAGCCAGCCACAGAAAAAGTAGATACAATCTGTACACACTGCGGTATCTATTAAAATATAGCATTGTTTAGTAACAAAACTTCCCAAGTGAATATATTTTGTGGCAGGGTATAATTTTATGTTAAATGATTAAGCTGTGTCTCAACCTTTGCTCAGGTCATTATATCCTTTAAGTAGTTCAAGTTTCCAGATAACCAGCAGCAGAACCAGGTAAGCAGGCAGAATTAGTATGGCTGGGAAAATTTGTATCTGTCACACAGGTCTGGTTCCCACACACTCTGGTTACATCATTACTTAGTCTGTTAACTAGGAAACCAATTAGGCCAGAGAGCTTCTGTCAGGTGACCAAAACACGAAAATGCAAAGAAACCCTACCCGAAAGATGGGATTTCAGCAGAGGCCCTCAGATAGCTGACTTCTCTTCTGCTGCACTGCAATTTTCGTATTTTGTTTCACCTTTGCTTTCAGGCTGAGCTCTGAGGTCCCACAGATTGATGGTTGAAGCAGCCTTGTTTCTCCCCGCAACAGGTGCGCTGAGAAAATTGTTTCCTGCATCAAAAATTACACAAAATTATGTAGTATTTTCTCTCATTTAACTCTGGAAAATTTCCTTCTCCTTCACACCTTTTAATTTACAGGGTGAGAACGAGGCAGTCCAGAACTGAATGCTGCACTGGAGCTAGTAATAGGTTCATCTTAAAGGAAACGAGTGTTTAAGGGCACAGCTAAAGTTTCAGGGCACAAACAGCTTCAACAACGACTGTCTGTTTTCTGCAAACGTTGAAGACATTTCTCCATGCACAGAAGAACACAAAAGTAGCTGGGCTCATGCTCAGGAGGAAAGCATGGAGGAGGCACCGTAAGGACAGGAGAGAGCCAGTTCCTCTAAAGCACGTATAAGAGGAGCATATGCATGTATATATAAATAAATACACCTAATCTCTTTACTACATCCTTGTTCTAGTTATTACTAGTTAGTACTATTACACATAGGAGAAGCACAGCCTGCATGGCTGTAATGTGGTTTTGTATGCACGTACTGTAGACACGTACATGTGATATAAAACAGTATGTGTATCACATATATACAATCAATGATGCAGATATTGCCTAGCTTGCACGTCTTTCCCAAGTCTGGTATCACCTGAAGGGCTCACTTATTTGCTAAGTCCTTGCTCACATCTATAGGAAACCTGCAAACACCTCCAGTACTTAGCTCCACACCAAGAGCATTAACAAGCCACATTCTCTTTCTCTACATTCTCACTCAGGTTTGTTTTCTGTTAGGACAATAAGAAAAGGGAAAGGAGTTGATTAAAACATCATCTCAAGGGTCTCAAGGAGAGAATTCACTTAAAAAGTGAGGGCAGGCTGAGGGTATGAGGGCTTTCACCCATCTGAAGGTCATACTCAGCAATCAGCACTACTACCATCTGATAAGTAGCACAGTGACATTGGTTCAGAGGCTTTCTTCTCCCCTATATGTCCCCCTTAATTTCTGATGGCCTGTTGTCTTTGTTGGTTTTGGAGAATGATCATCAGAGGAAGTAAAATAATCAGAAATACTTTCCTTCCCAATGATTTTGCTGAGCAGAGGATTTGATCACTGTGTAAAGAAGAGCAAACTAGTTTCTGCCGGACGGATGTCTGCCAACTTAGGGAACCAGGCTCTTGCATGTTTTCCAGCACAAGCACCTCATTATTAATTCATGCTCCAGGTCCTCTGTACATGCTGTTACTAATATTAGGTTTCAACAGAGTAATGAGCAACAGCAATAGACTGACTATCTTAATATATTTTAAATAATGTTTGAAATATTAAATTTGAGTTTGGATTTTTAATTAGGGCCTGAGCAGGGTATTGAGAATCTTCCTACTGGTTTGCAGCCAGTGAGCAAATAAGGTAGAGATTGTTCTGACCTAAACACTGAAAGCCAGTTTGATTTGCTTAGGGGATGAATCTAAAGTATAATACCAAATTTAAAGCATGGATTTGGCTCTGGGATTTACAGCCAGGCTTTGACCCATTCCTGTACTAAAAGGGAACTTTTGATATGGGACTAGAGGACAAGTGAGTAGTTGTGAGGCACCTCTTGTGGATATGCTTTGTAATGCACTGCCAGTGAGCTGCCCAGGGAGAGTTTGTCTCTCAAGGATGGCACTGTTACTAAATAAAGGGGACATGGGGTAGCTGAGGACACAGAAAGGGGGCTGTTGTGGTACAAAATCTATAGCATAAGGATATATACAGAAGTAAAAAATAAAGAAAAAGGCTTACAAGCTGTGGGTCTGAAAGTCCTACAGGGCTTCAAAGTCCTTCCCACTGCCATGCTTCAGAGAAGAGCATAGGTCAGCATCTCTTCCTTGGTTGGATATACATATATTAAAGGACTCATTTAAAATTTGAGCTGGGCAAAGGACTAGACCCATTTTACTGCGAGCATGCTGTGCACATTTTTGAATGCACTGCCTTTGAGAGGGACTTTGCAATGAAGATTTTGCTGTTCTGGAACTCACTCCTCCCACTTGGTCTGCTGGAGCCTGAATACATTGACCCATAGGGCACATTGCAAAGCCTAACTATTTTCCCAGAATTTTTCTGAATGAATGACTTGAGTAGGTAGAGAGAAGAAGGTTTCATTTGTACAGTACGTGGAGGCTCTTAATTAATAATGTTCCCATTTGAAGGGCTATTGTATTTTTAAACATGCTTTGTGCATGTGCTTAGAGCATTGGATAACTGCAGGCTTTTTTCCAATTAAAGCACAATAAATTTCACAACCATGTTGTATTACTGCAATGTGGCTCCAGTCTTCATTGCATGATAGCTTTATACAGAGTCTAGCACAGTAGCCCCTGATCTGGACCACAACTTCTGTATGTCAGCACCTAGATAACATCTTCCAGACTACAGCAGGTCTCAAGGAGATAAAGCTTCACATCCATTGGAGTTTGATACTGCCAATCACCACTACAGAATCAGGGATATTCTACAGTGACATTAGAGAAGTACCTAGGCACTTTCTGGAGGTTTTACCTTCTTCCTTTCTGGATTTGGACCTCTTGAGAGATTGTGTCTTTTCTTGGATTTCTTGGGTACTTCCTAGTTTTAGAACTAAAGAGCCAGCATGGTGAGTCTTGCCATAGCAGAGCTTTTGCTCATTGGAAAGAAAGGTCTTAGTAAGAAGTGAAGTTGGTACTGCTTCCTGCAATTTCAGCAAATGTTTTTTCAGTGTATACTTTTGCTGTTTGTTGTTTTGATTTTTGTTAGGTTGTGTGCTTGCTTGTTTTGTTTTGTTAAAAAGCCCTCTCTTGCTAAAAAGATGCTTAGTTGTGACACCACAAATTTGCGTCTGCTTTGATCCTTCCCAAAACACCTTGGCTAGCCTGGAAACAAACACTTTCATTTTTCATTTCATGTGTTCAAACTTTTCTAGAAAGATACTTATTTAGCTGTTTGGTCCATCTGGCAGTCTTGTGAGTCAGCTATGACTCAGGGAAATGCTTCTTTATGGTCCAGATCTTTTTCCCCGTGGGAGTCACAATTGGCTTTACTATAGTACAAACTTTTGAAACATGTGAAAACATCCTGTGCCTGGTCACCTCAGCTACCCTCAGTATCTTCATGCAAAAAGGGTCACCTTTTCCTGTGGGTTTGTGTGCATGGAACCAGCTCAGAACAGGATCATAGGATCACAGGATATTAGATTGTTCAGCCTGGAGAAGAGGAGGCTGAGGGCAGACCTCATTGCTGTCTACAACTACCTGAAGGGTGGTTGTAGCCAGGTGGGGGTTGGTCTCTTCTCCCAGGCAACCAGCAACAGAACAAGGGGACACAGTCTCAAGTTGTGCCGGGGGAAGTATAGGCTGGATGTTAGGAGGAAGTTCTTGCCACAGAGAGTGATTGGCATTGGAATGGGCTGCCCAGGGAGGTGGTGGAGCCACCATCCCCGGGGGTGTTCAGAAAAAGACTGGATGAGGCACTTAGTGCCATGGTTTAGTTGACTGGATAGGGCTGGGTGATAGGTTGGACTGGATGATCTTGGAGGTCTCTTCCAACCTGACTGATTCTATTCTATTCTAGATGTTGGAAGGGATCCAAGGGGATCATCGAGTCCAATTCCCCTGCCAGAGCAGGACCACACAATCTAGTACAGGTCACAGAGGAACACATCCAGACAGGCCTTGAAAGTCTCCAGAGAAGGAGACTCCACAACCATAGGGTATTATCACCCTATCAGCATAACCACATAGGCAACATTCTTCTGATTTCAGTTTGCTGATTACTATTTTTTAACTTATTTTTATTTATACCTGAACCAGTCACAAGTATTTTGAGGATAGATGAGGGCACTGCCAGCAAACTGCAGTACTATTGCACAACTTGCTGTACTATTGCACTCTTTGTTGATGAAGGAGTTGTGCAAAGACAAGTACTCAACAGGCCTTTTCCGCACACTGTCCTTGTTGTTTTAGTTCTCTTTTTGTTTTGCTGCTGTTTCTTTGAATTACAGGAGAAAACCACCACCCTTCCTGAAAGCCTTGAAAACACCCTCCTGCCACCTCCGCTTTTTCATTCCTTTTCCTTCAGCAGCTGCCAAAATTGATTTTTGATTAGTTACTGCAGCAGGCAGTTCCTTTCTTGATTGCCACGGATCTGCCCTGCCATGATCAGGCAAGCGCAGGGCAAAGGACCAGGTGAACTCAAATCTGTTTCCAGAATCTTAACGCAGAGATCATTTGAGAAACACTGTAGACAACCACACTGTTTTTCTTCCTCTGAAAACTCAGTGAGAATCTTACACTTAAAATCAGGTATTGTACAAGCTTCCTTATGTAGCTGTGTCAACGCGCTACAGCCCTGTCCTGCAGTACTCTTGTATTTCTATCTCCCTCAGGAAAGACAACATGGTTTGCACTGAACTGTGAGAATAGCTCAAATTTGTACAAACTCTGCCCTTACCTAAGGATGCACAAAGGTCAGTTACAAGGAGAGGGCTGAATTTTGTTTTAAGCCAAGGTAATATGCCACTTTCCAGAAGAAAAGGATTGATAAGATGTATTATTCCGCTAATCTATTACAGTTACAATGACCAGCATTTATTCCATTTCTTGGGTTTAGTTATATGTTCTTCAGAATTAAAGGTTCTGAACTTTCCATTGGTTTTGCAGTCCGTGGAATGTCAAGAAGATTTTGATGGGAGAAAGACCATACTTTGCAGCATGAATGATGGCAAGTGTAAACACATTGCCTTCTCCCAGGCAACCAGCAACAGGACAAGGGGACACAGTCTCAAGTTGTGCCGGGGGAAGTATAGGCTGGATGTTAGGAGGAAGTTCTTCCCAGAGAGAGTGATTGGCATTGGAATGGGCTGCCCAGGGAGGTGGTGGAGTCACCGTCCCTGGAGGTGTTCAATAAAAGACTGGATGAGGCACTTAGTGCCATGGTCTAGTTGACTGGATAGGGCTGGGTGCCAGGTTGGACTGGATGATCTTGGAGGTCTCTTCCAACCTGGTTGATTCTATTCTATTCTATAGAACAGCACATACATGAGAGGAATAAGCATTTTCAGATCTAAAAAGCCCTTTCTATATAAAAACTAAAATGTGTTTAAAAACTCTGATTCAAAACAACCTGCTCTCAAGCAACTAAGATTTATATCCAAAGGAATGAGGTACAAACACATACTCCAAGTATCCAACACTTTGTATAGTTGCTCAGATATGCTTGCTGCTTTTGGCAATGAGACACCACCAAGAAAAATAAGTGTATTGGAATTGTCTTTCCCTTAAAGGTTCCTCTTTCAACCCACTTACCAGAATACATGCTCTTACTTACCTGAATACACATGGAGACTGTAACAGCTGAATTGTTTCATCTGGTTTGCAATTAGAAATGTGTACATAGAGTCTGCAAGTTGTTGTGGGTAAGCCCTGCTCTTCTTTGATTATCTTGAGTGTGAAGAGCTTTGGAAGACAGCCGTACAACAGCTCTAGGAAAGAACAGAAGAAATGCTGACTCCAGACTCTACAGCTTACAGGCCACATAATGTAGAATCCTTTCTGCAAAATAAGCCACATAGCTAGTGGCAGCCTAATGCAGACAGGTACCTAACTCTCAACACTAAAAAATACAAGTGAGAATGGTGAGAAGTGTTTATATTGGCTTTCCATGGGTGTTTATCAGAAACAAATGCATATTGCCATTCTCCATCTAAACTGGACTGTGATTTTACTGTTCTCAGTTCCACAGAACACATGGATACTCAGATAGCAACCATGGCTTGATATGTCCATTTCCATCTCATCTGGCTGGGAGGTGGCTAGATCTGTATCACATTGCTAAGAGCTGCGCAAATGCTGCTTCCAGATTCAGCTGCTGCAAAACATTTTACATGAGTCTGAACAAAGAGATTCCAGCTGGTCCAGGCTGAAGCAACATGTTTGCTTCCTTCTCCCTTTCATCTCTAAGCTCATTCATGCTGAGAGCGGATATAATTGCTCTCTATAAATACATTCAGGTTAGGCACTAAAGCGAGAGAAACGATACTTAAGCAAATGGACAATGATGACACAAGGACAAATGATTACTAATGAGCAATGAATAGAATCAAGCCATAAATTAAAGTTTCTGGTTATCAGAAGACTGAAGTTCTGAAACACCTTTCCATTAAAGCAAAAAGGGAAAACAATAGAATTTTCATGTGAAGCTTACTAAGTATATAGACTATGAGATACAGTTGCTTACAACAGCAGAGGAATGTACTTGCTAATCCAAGAGACCCCTTCCACTCTTATGCAAATAGTGAACACAAATCCAAACTGTTGCCTGGATTTTATGTTAGTCTTCCGTTTTATTTTTATCCCAAGCCCTTTGGAATCTGACTTTTGTACTTTCAACCAAGGCTGATCTTGCAAAATCTTGTATTTAGTTCTTGTTGGTCAAATTTTAGAACGAACTTGTAATAATTTTCCTTTCTGTCTTGCCAGATATCTACTGCCTGAGGATGATCAACCTGACAGCTTATCCTCCTCAGCTTCCTTGATTGTCAATGAAACATTTTTGTCTCCTGTGTCTCTTTACTCCTTCACAGACATATCATAGTCATCATTCTACTCCAAACTTCACACATCTTCAGTCTTTGCAATGGACAACTATCTATCACCTAGTATGCTAAAGAGTAGGCAAGCTAAATAAGAGCACTAAATTCTGTTTTGGGAATTGTTCATGGGACTGACAACTAGCTTTTCTGAACTAGGCTGAACCACTCTGGCACAATCTTCTTCCTGTTTGTCACCCATGCTTATGTGCTGGATCTAATTTCTAACCCAGGCCTCTCATTAAGTTCATGTACTTCAGCTCTGTTTAACTTCCCATTCCAAAGCTGAAGATCTTCAACTTATTATATTCTATGCTAAGCTCTGAAATGTCCTTTTATTCTGGTTGAATACAGTTTTAATCTATCGTTATCCATGCATCTATCCATCCATCCAACCAGAATGTTGCTGCAAGAAATGTCTTCTTAGCCAATTGCCTGACCACCCTTCCTAGGAGTCTCCCAACTACATTTCCTTTTTACCAGCTGACACAAGATTTTCTCTTTAGCCTCTAAGATACTTATAAACTCACTTACTGTATCTCATCCATCCCTTAGATATGAGCTCTCTCTTGTAACCCACCCGTGCAGTGAGCCCTTACTCATCTACTTACCTGAGTTTTAGTTCCATTTATGGAATTCAAGCCATCATCTCCTGGGAGCAGCTCTCTGGCAACATCAAGTAGTCCCACTATTCTCCTTCAAAATGCTGATGTAAACACTTCTGCTTGCAATACCTTAAAAAAAAAAATTAGTCCACAATTACTAAGTTGCATCTCTATGATTATTGTTTATTATGACGATCAATGGGACTCAGCTGTTTCTTTGTACTTACTCCTACCTTGTTGCATTCATACTTTGCAAGTGGTCCAAGGAAAAGACTGGCCTATTAATCTATATTTATACAGGATTTAGTTCAGGGGCCTTCTGGCTCTTGACAAAGGCTTCTGCTGATGCTCACCTGTAACAACAACAAAAAAATACAGTTATGTCAGAAACACTCATTCTTTTGTTCCACCTACTGTTATTTTTATGCTGTTAGTGAAACTGACCCTCTGGGACTCCCTCTGTTCGCTGACATGGCTCATATTTTGTTTTAGTTTGTTGTTTGATTTTTTTTTTTCATCTAGAAGAGAAAAAGTAACATTGAACTGGATTAAAAAATAAGAATTTTTTAGTGAGAAGACCACAGAGGTAAGTTCAGGTCATCCATAGAGCAAATGAAGTATGTCCTACTCTGCTTGTAGTAAATTAGGAAGAAAAACAGTGGAGCCATGGTCTATTCCCAGGTCTTTTGCCCTTCTTGTGTGGCTACTTTGCTGATGAAGACAATTGGCTTCACCCTTTTGGGAGTCTATTTCCATTTGTGTATTGATTGCCTTTCAGATTACAACTAAAAGCTTTTATGGGAGGAACAGTAATTTCATATTTTGAAGTCCCCAGCACACTTTTTAAGTTCTACTGCAACATCTTTCACCACCATCTTTGATTTAGCTCAACTAACACAATTAGACCCTAAAAAGTGACTAGTCAAAATTGCCTCCTTGCTGAGGGGGAAATTGTGCCTTTATTTGGGAATAGTAGATATAGCACAGATCTCAGACTCAGCAGCTCCCATAGAGATGGTGAGAAAGGGCAGCCAGCAGCCAGCAGGACTTTAGAGGTGATAGAAACACTTTTTGGGTCCCGGCTGGAATTAACTGCATCTCAAAGTCAATTCAGCTGTAAATGGGCATGAAAATGACTATGTGCTTGCAAGAATTTGTAGGCAAGAACAGAGCTGTATACGACTCATTTTCACTTCTGTTCTAATCTAGCTAATTTGTACTTCCCCTCTTCTAAAGGTTATGCTTCTCATTTCTGCTCTGCACAACCTGGCTTACTGAGTACAAAACCTCCCAATCTTTTGTGGGGAGCTCACTATAAGAAAAGGTCTAGAAGACAGCTCCATCTCAAACTCTGGCCAAACCAGTCAGGTCACTCCCCTCCACAGTACAAAATGCTTATTCTAATATTTTTCTTGCTTTCCACATGGCATAATAAGAAAGAAGAAGGGGAAAACTTACTAAATATAATAGACTATTTGTCTTGGTAACACTGCACCACATATATCAAAAGCACTTCAGTGCCAGAATAATATAAGTTCAATAAGAGAATAAGTTCAAGGAGAAAATGCAGGCACATGGCAACCAATTTACCAAAAGAGGTTTGCCAGCCTGCCAACAGGGTCCAGGGATGACTCCTGGGCCCTTTTCCTTCCCTTATCCTTAGGTAAATGCTTGCAGGAAATTCATACTTGTGAGCTGGCAGAACTGCTGCTTCACAAGCTCTAGCAAACATAAACACTTATGTTTCGGCACATCTGTCATTGCAATACCTCCTGCTTTTCCAGAACTGAAGGATTAACTTTATTGTGCATTTGCTCAGCAGATCTGGTAACACAATATTGTACTTCTAAGCAGACAGATTACTCACAAGTTTCTGGATGCTACATCTTTAGAACCTTATTCTACTTAAAGATAAGTGTTGAATCTTGCAATCCATTCAGCTGATGTAAAAAACAGTCATACCAAGGGCCAGATGGATGCTATTTTTCCTCAGGTTATTTGGATATACCAAAGAAATGGTTTTATTATTATTATTTGCACCTTAATATTAAACAGATGCAGCTTGTTTGTAAAGACTGCTGCAAGCCATTTTTCTTTAGATTTATAAAATAAAACAATGAAAAGCAGAAGAAGTTTGTCTTGCATTAATCATGAAAGGAGAGACACTATATCAATATAGAAAATTACATGGGCTTTATATGAATTATGTATTAAGGAGTGTTTTATGAATCTGCAATGAAAACCTCATTCAACACTTCTAGAAAGCAAGACATCAATTAAGTTAGTTTATTTTGGGTAAGGGTAGAGTCAAATCTAGAAAAAGCATACTTATGTGTGTCTGTGTGGGCAGCTGAGCACATCAGACACACTTTATTAAACACTAAGTCACTTGCAGGAGCATTTTCCTGGAAAGACAGGTGCCATCTTATTTTCTGGCTCATTTTTCAGGATGCCCATCATCCTGTCCCAGGCTAGAGACTAATTATGAGAAGTGCTGAGTTCTCACAATTTCCACCTGACTCCATGGCAGCTGGGACCTCTGCTCTGCTGTACATTGTCCCTGCTGCCTAGCACTAGAAAAACTAAACATGTATCCATATCAAAGGAAGCAAAAACATGAGTGACATCCCTCAGAGCAATTTGCCTGCTAATCATTTAGGAAGCTTCTCCCATAACCCTGGTCTCTCCATTCAGTTGACCTCTTCTGTGGACTGTCTTGCCCTTTGACCTAAGGTGAACCTGAGCCTCCAAGTGACTTTAGCTGAAGTGTGTACTGGATATGATTGATTTCTTTGCAATTTATAGACATGGAGAAGTCTAATTGCAGGAGCTAGGAGATAAACTGTCTCCCTGAAGTAGAGGTACAATGAGGATGCCCACTCACTGAATGCATTCCTTTTCTACAACTGAGGGAAACTGGCCAAACTGATGAGCTATTTAAGTGTTTTGTGAATAGCCATCCTTGCAATGTGGAATATTTAATTATAAGGGGCATTGTTATAGCTGCTGACTATTAATTTCACTCTGCCTCCAGTTACATTATTAGAATACAAGGATTTCTTCTCAATCACAATATAAATCATCTTACATTATAAAACCTTAAGTTTGGATAATTTCTTGAAACATTCATTTTCTCTGGGCTCACAATTGCTAAACTGAGTTCCCATTCAAAAGCAATACTAGGATTATTGTTGTGAAAATTCAAAGAGGAAAATTTTAGACACTCAAGTGAATGACAAAAGTACAGTTTCCAAACTATAAAAGCAGGTTTTCAGCTTAATGCTTACAAGGACTCTATAGCCAACATGGAACAGATCTGTTCCATCTTAGCATGGAAATATTCTTAGCTGAGGAAGCAGCGTTTAGTTTTGCTGTGGAGGAAACTGGTTTTATTTGACTGACTTCTGAGAGTTGAAAATTGCCTCTGCTAAGCCTATTAGGCACACATTTTAAATGCACTTTAGAGTCCATGTTACCAACATGTCGAGTACCTTCTCTTCCCAGAGGCTTTAACAGGATAGAGGCTGTTGAGCATTTCTTCTCTTCATTGCATCACAGAATGCACCCAGAGGAGCAGTGGACTGTATGTGTTGATAGATGTTATTTTGCCATGTGGTCATGAATTAGTCCTTTTAGTCCATGAATTAGTGACTGGCCTGAACTTCCAAGTCTTATAATAAAAAGGACGTTCTTAATTCAGGTGCGGCCATGTGGTTTTTAGTACAGCACCATAACACAGTCCTTTGCTGCTTTTACAGAACAGTGTCTCTATCTCTATGTGCCTGAGTTATCTCTTCTACCCTCATAAAAATATTCGATGTGCTGAAAATCTAATTGATCATAGAAACAAAAGGTCCAGATTTCTGGATACAGACACTTCACTGACTCAGTAAGGATTCACAGACATCCTTCTAAATGAATCGAAGACACAGCCAAGCTCTTCTAGACCAACCTCAATATTAACGCCTCTCTAATGAGTATGTAGGCAGCGTGTAATCTGCATCTATGTGATCATATGTAATTTAGTTTAGTTTGACAGGAGTTTGCTTCAAGCAGTATGATGAAATGCCTGTAACATTATACAAAATAGAAATCAGTCAAGATGACTGAGTTTTACAATTGCCCCACGGCATGGTTTTGGGCAGGGGACCAAGAGGGACTTTGTGGATAATCACCAGTGTAACCCTGGAAGTACCAACTTTGTGTTAGATTCACAAAAAGATTACCACCTGTCTTTCCAGGGGGCTGCTGAAGATACTGGCCTCCTGTGCTCTGAAGATGAACATGATAAAGAGTAGTGACTTCCTTACAACATAGAAGACTTGGGTTGGGGTATAATTCCTGCTCTTTCAAAGACATCAAATATCAATTGAAATATGAAAGTCATTCTACCTATGTTCTGCATGCAGCATGGAAACAGAAGCCTTTCCTAGTAGGTGCTGGGGAAGATAACCACACAGACAGGAGTGTATTCATGGTGTGAGCACTGATACCTAAAGTCAAGTGTGCTGTCTGCTGAACTGTTGCTGGACATGCAGTCAGGGGAGAGAAGTTCTACTTGCTGCATCAGAAGAACTGACCAGTCAACATAGGGTAAGTGCACTCTCAACATCAATGTCTCAATGAATATTTAAAGTTAATTGAGATTCAGTCAGGTCATCTGCCAGACACTATGGTGAAATCTCTCCATCAATTATTTAGGAAGTCAAGGTCCCACAGATCTCCAGAGCAGATACTCTAAGATGTCTCTTTAAGTTACGTAGATAAGGCTAAAGATGACCCTTACAGATTTTATTGAGGTAGACACTATCAATACTGCAAAGGCAGAAGTTCTCAACTGCCCTAAAAGCTGCCAAGCACTTTGGTTTACTTTAACGTTTCATCATCTCATGCTTTTTCTATGGCTGTATTTGGCAGAGTTTTCCTACAAATTCTCTAGACCTGCCACCTAGTAATCAGGACTATAGACTCTGTTCTGCATTAATATTTCACCTCTGTATGTAATGATTATATCTATTCCAGTGGTGTACAACCACACTCGAGAGGGAAACCTAATGTGCCCAGCCATGACAACAGTGACTTACTATTAGTTTCATAAGAGAGATAGTTTCAATAGAGATAGGAGTCTGTTTTGCACAGTTGCTTTTTAATTTTTTTGTTCTTTTTTTGGGAAAAACAATTTAAATCTCTGTGCCAAAAAATTGTGGATGATGAAAACAGATGTGAACCTTTACTTTTCTGGCCATGCAGTTGGGAAAAGTGCTCCAAGAAACAGAGCTCTTCAACAGGGCAAAAAAAAAGACAGAAGATAGTAAACTCCTGTTGAAAATAACTGTTCATCTGGTTTCCATTTTGGATCATTATGAACCCTTTTCTTTTTATTTTTGCCCACTATCTTGAATACTGAACAGATTCAGGCTAAGGTCCTAGGGCTTTCCATGACACTACAGAATAAGCAAAATCTATAGTTAACAATGGACACCAAAGATAGTCTCCATGGAGCACTTACAGAAGCAGCACAAGAATCAAAGCCGTTGCTAAGAAATACAAATACTGCAACAGCAAAAGCTTTAAACTGTCTTGAAGACTCTGCCTAGTGAAAAGCATCCACTTTAGATGCTTCTGTATCCTCTCTAGCATAATGTCTCAAAACCTCACCTTCTAAATAATCACATTTTCAGAGAGGAACTATTTATCTCCATTTAGCACAAGGGGAGTTGAAGTTAACACACAGATTAAAGGTTTTATCTCCAAGGTATTTAGGTTCTTACAACCCAATTGCTTTCAATAGGAAGTTAGGAGCTTGAATACCTTTGGATTTTCTAGGTCTAGGTCACTCTCTGGAGTCCACAAGGCACTTATGCAGCAGAACATAGCAGGCAGGAAATTTTATGCAGATCTAGTTTTAACTCTAGTCTTCCAACTGCTGGTGAATATTCAATTAACTAGATTGTCATTCTTGTGTTTCACATCATTCTTATTTCCTACCCAGCTATGAATCCGCTATGGCAAAAATACTCTTCATATCTTTTTGCAAGTCAGAAGGACCTGTCACATTGATCTTCAGGAAAAGACTGGATGAGGCACTTAGTGCCATGGTCTACTTGATTGGACAGGGTGATAGGTTGGACTGGATGAGCTTTGAGATCTCTTCCAACCTGGTCGATTCTATGATTCTATGATGCTGTCACACATGTTGCTCTATCAAAGAGTTCAACATAACCTGCTAAATATTTTCATAAGTTTTTCTATTACCCAAATGGCTTGGTGGACACAACAATTGGTAAGGACATGGGCCACATAGAATTGTACTGGAGAGAGTAGCTGTCACTCTGTAACATTATAAACGTTTAAAACAGAGACATAAATCAGCACGTACTTCTGTCACGCTATCTCTTGGAATGTCTGTGGCATATTTTCCATCATCTCCAACTTGTTGTTGAATCTGTTTGTATTCCAGGGTGTTTTCTGTCTTTCCTCTGTATAATATATGCAATAAAGAGAGGTGTATTGCCAACATGTAAATGATTATAATAACTATTGTAACAGTAAAATTAGTATGTGCAATAACAACTATTTCAGTGAATGTACAGTTTGCATACAGTGCTTTATTTCCATCACCTTGCATGCCTAAGATTTTGCATGGGCAAGGATGCAGATTACTTATATTGTCTTTATCCTTTTTTGATATTCTGGTTTTGTAAGTTTACCAGAAGAACACTGAGTATAAAGGCTGACATTTCCTCCTTACCTCTGTTAGTCCTTGTAGGAGCAGACCATGATCTCCCATGCATCTGCAAGCCCCAGGTAGAAAACTCTTAACTTACATGCTTAAAATTAAGCAGTGTTGGGAGGTTTGTTGAATCAGCAAATACAGGCATACAGGCATACATTAGTTATTTGATGAAATTCTTAATATTTTTTTAATAACTTTGACGAGTGTAAATTTATTACTTGGCTTTATTTCAGTACTCTTTGCTTGGGTAATGTGTACTTTGAGATTATTTCCATTTTACCACACTGTAATGTGCACTAATCGTGTTTTATCTTGCTGTAAGTAAAGAGCTAGGGTATTGCACAGAACTGTTTGATCAGTATAGCATGATTTAAGAGTATGGTTATGCCTTTATTTGCCTCATAATCCTGCTTAATGTCTGCATGAATCATTATAGTAAGGTGCATGTTAATAATAGCTTCCACATATACATTTATATAGATATAAAAGCTAAAATATTTGCTGCCTTCTATTTCAGTACATTTAACTGTGTCACTGTATTTTTCCATTGATGCAAAACACCTAGAAAATATTTCATTTATCATATATGATTTTCCTATTCACTTATATCTCACTTCATGTGATGTCAACTTACATCACATGGTTTGAAAATCATGAGCCTCCTGGCCTTTAAAACTTTATGTGATAGAAAGGCCATATTTTCAGGCTTCCTTCTGACAATATCAGTAAGGTAAGCTCTTAAGAATAGGAAGGTATCTTGAAAACAGCTTATCACCAGATTAATTTCAAATCTCACGAGTCAACAGATCAAGCTGTCTCTTTGCACACGTAGAATATATGTATGGACTGTCTACCAGCAATTTTCCTGCACCCAAGTTGTGTCTCCTTCAAAACTGTGGGGCACTGGGGACAGAAGGTGGTTGTGTCTTAAGAGAACATTGCACAAATCCATCCAAGTGATCCTCTGTAATCTTTACTCTCCTTCACTATTTCCCTATTTTTTTCTTCCATATATTCCTCAGTCACAGTCAAAACTGAGCCCCATGTCAATATGCCTGTTCTTTCCTTGTGGGCTTGTGAAACACAAACATTTTACTCTCCAACAGGCCAGGGAGATTTTGGGTTGTCAGGCTTCTCTTAGAAACAGGTATTAAGAAATTGTGAATTCTTCTTTCCTCTCTACTGTATCATGAGCTAAAAATTGTAAAACTCTTCCAAAGTGTTAATACTGTGTCTTCACCTGATGCCAGTATTTATGGCCTCTTTGCTGGCTGTTTGCCATAACAGATTGCACACGTTGACCCCCGTCAGCAGACCACATGAGAGTCATACACTATTACACAAGCCTTCCACAGCCATGTTTCCCCAGATTGTAAACATCTCTCTCCATGATTTATTTCACCACCTTACTTTCTTTTTATTTGTCTTGAATGTGCTAGTCTAGATGTTGAAATGTTTCAATAATTATTTTGACATTGATGCAGCCTTGAATACCAAGGTGCAAAAGAGAGAGGAGAATCATGACTGAAAAAAACTAAGAGGTGTATAGTATAAATGCACAGGAACTTGATGAGAACACACATGTACTGTGTATTTGTACTGCCTCTCACCTCAGTATTAATGCACAGAGAGTATTGGATGTCTTACACATTACTTCTATCTTAGCCAAGACATGCTGTCCACTAAAGTATTGTCTACTACAGTGGATCCTCTGGAAAGTCAGCATTTCACTTTTGAAAGTCATTCAGTAACTTGTTTGATACCCTTCCCACCTTGACTTTGATAGAGAACTACTTAAAACAGAGGCCACATTTTAAATGATCTCAGTTTCTTTGTTAAGACCAGAAAGATGTGCTTTGGACCAAAATTCTGACCATGTAAGTCAAAGGAATTTAATCTATTAAGTTATGTAGGATAGGATTTTCTTAGATGATTTAGTGCAGGTAAGCTCTCAAAACCAGAGGTGTTTCACCTGCCTATTGGAGTTTATTGTGCAAGTCTTGCCCACTACTGAGAGCGGAGAATGAAATTTTTGCTAGTTATAGTAGAAACCACATATTTCATACCAATTATATTAGAAAATACAAATTAATAACTCATAGGAACATTAGATAACTGATAATAATAGCTGGTGTTCACATTACATAAAGTTTATCATCCACCCAAAGAGACTTCAAGAAAGATGTAGACCTCGATGATCTTAAAAGTCTTTTCCAGCCTTAGTGATTCTATAATCACAGAGCTTGGCCAAAAGAAATATATCCCCCCCAAAGGTGGATATATAAGGTCTATTTTAATTCCCACACATACCTACTTAGCAAATCTGAAATATTTTACAATGTGTCAGGGAAAGTAATTAACAAATCCAACCTCTTGTGCATTTACATTCCTGAAAACCAAAAACACAAAAAAGAACATAGGTTTAAAGCAATACTATCCCATGAAACAGGACTTGGTTCAAATTTCAACATGTAAGTTCAGACTTTCAGTAATTACTCCTTTTGTACATTGTGTGTCTATAATATATTATTTTAAGCTCACTGCTGTGCAGTGAATACGTGTAATAAGCATGTTTATTGGGATAAACCTGAATCCAAATCATTACATAATCAGTAGTACTGTGGATGATGTTTATTATTAAAGATTCACTCTCTAGTTTACCACTGAACCACATGTGAGTTTGGGTGTTAGCCTCAAACTAGCGCACCACCCCAGTCTTGTCAGCCTAAACCTGATCTCAGCTTTATGAATCTTGCTCCCTTTAATAGAAGCAGAGTAAAAAAATGCCTACTTTAATGACTTATAATGAGCTAGGCCCTGACAAGTGAAAAAAGATAGCGAGCTATGCATGGAATAACAAAAAGGCTCTCTTTCACAGTTCAAGACTAAAACTTACAAGCTCTTGAAAATATCCCGGATTAAGAGATCTAGCCTCTAGCTGATATATAAGTCACTCTTTCACCACAAATATTACTGCAAAAAAAATATCAGACACTAAAGATAGTTTGACTACAGATAAGAATTTATCTACAGGAAGACATCTAAAAAGGCCAGTTTATGTCCATGAAAGCAGGGGATATCTCCACCCTATACTGCAGAGAGATCATTCTTGAATGGAATTCCTTATTTGCTTTTCCAGGAAAACTCCCAGAATACTGGTAAAATTTCTCAAAGCACACCTTCCTCAATTCCATTATTACTTACAAACCAGCTCAGCTGAGCACAACTGATTTTCTCCTGTCTGGTGGTGCACTGAGTGGAAAGTAGTATACATCATTCTTTTCAATCACATTAGGAATATTACTGCTTTCTCAGTTTAATTCATTTTAATAGAACCTTGTATTAATTTTAATAGAACTTTTAGAATAATTAATTTTTTCCTGCTTAATCAAGGCACTATCTGCAATGAAATCAACCAAATAAGAATCAAATTATTTTCTCAGGCATCTGTACAGTACTGCAGTGATTCCAAATCGGTGATGAAAATCTTCCAATAGCTCAATTCAGATAGATGTTCAGCACCCATCATGTGGGACTTGGTGAGAGAAACACTGAATCTGTTTACCTTAAAAGCAAAGAATTTCACTCAATGCTATTGAGTAGGCTAAATAGTGAAACCTGATTTACTGATGGGTCTTTAAAAATCTCAAAATGTATGATCCAGTCAACGTGGACTCCAACCATCAAATAAGAAGCACCATACACTGATGGTTATTATTAAAGCCACATTTGCCTGCAAAGCCATTGAATTCTTCACATACTCCAGCTAAACTAGTTATTTGTCTTCACATCACTTTTAAAATATTCTTTTTTGTATGTATTTTAATAACTTGAAATGCACATTTCAAATAGCAGAGAAGAAATGTGGCTGTTTCTACCTCATTGATAAGTAGGTGATGGTTTACTGGTACATCCTATTTCTCACTTAATATGTGCCAATTCAAAATTGCTAGCTACATTAATTATTTTTTTCTATGCAGATGTTTCTGTTTTTCAACAAACTAGATGAAACCTCCTTTATCTGAATTGACATAGCAAGCAATTGCTAAGAGAATAAGTTTCTTGTTTTGCCTCCTACTGCCGCGGGACTGGGGAGATGACACTTGTGATCTTTGTCATTTACTGATTATAAAGCTTGATAAGAAAAGAGAAAAAGCTTTTAATGAGGTGAAACCACAATCCCTTCTTGAGCTACTGGGTAATTTAACTCTCATTGCTAATGCAGATAGATATATATACTTTTTTCCTTTTTTTTCATTTAGAAGGAGAATTCAAAATAAACACCAACTAGGCTAAATAAGACAGAATGGCAGAAGAATTATGTGATTTGAAAAGAGTTTCTCAGTAGTATTTACAGGATATCCTTGCTATGTAACAAACATTTATTCAGAAGAAAAAAGTGGCAGAGCAAGTAGACAGACATGCAGATTAGAGATAATCACTAAATTAGTTAAAGATATCACTTAGGAAAAGCGTATCAAATGAAGAGATCAGTATGAACAACAATGGTCAAAGCCAACCAAACAAAGACACAAGATATGAAAGACAAGGTTTTGCCCAGGAAGATAATGAGGTACATCAGCAAAGGAGTGAACAAAGCAGGTCCAAGATGACAAGAGAATAGAGGAACTCTGCTAATAACATTAGAGGACATAGTCAAGGATTGTCAAAGGAAGAAAGATGTTGCAGTGCCAAAGATAGGTAAAATGAAGGGGCAGCTGTCCAAGAAAGATGAGACCAAAAATGTCTGCATTTTTAGGAGAAAGAGACAGAAAAGAAGGCTAACTAAAATGGTGGTAAGATGAGAGCAGAGACAAGACAATAGATGTAAAAGAAGAGTAAATACATGAAATCTACCTGAGTTAGCTACCAAATTAAAGAAGTCAAGAAGCCGTAATGATGGTCACAAAGAAGGGAAGATATGAAGAGGGAAGCAGAAAAGATGGACATCAGCATGTGCTGTTTTCTTTGAAGAGGATGGCACAATCCTCCTTAGAGCTCAAAGGACATACAAAGGAAGTGAAAAGATTTATTGACTGAGTGTCATCCTTAGCTCACATACACACTTGTCCAACTGGAAAAAAGGTGAAAATATTGGTCTTATGTAATATCTCAATGAAGAAAAAGTAGAATATCAGCTCAGAGAAGAGCCCGCAGATGATAAGAATATCTAATAATATATTCCTGAAAACTCCTATAAAACAACAAAAAGAAACTTCCTAAGGATGTCAAAGTAATTTTGCACATACTTGGGGAAATAATCTTTAAATTCTTATTTGAGAACCTTTACATTGAAGCAAAGTTGGAAAAGAAAAGGATTAACTGTTCATATGGGTAAGTTTGAGCCCTTCTGTGCTGATTTTACAGATATTTGAGGGTTTCGCTTTTGTAACAGTTTTGTCTGGAAATCCAGTGAAGTCACAATCCTGTGTCTTGCTGCTAATTCATTTTCACACAGTTTATCACAACCTCATCAACACAGGACTTCAACAAAAAGACAAGCTATACCTGAAAAAAAGTCTTCTTTACATTCAAAAGGTCTTATTAATTGAGACATTGTTATTATGACAACCTAAATTACGGCAACATTAATATGCTTTCTCCAGTAAAACTTTTCTGCATGGAAATACAACCTAAAGACCACAAGGAAGGTTTTGCTCTACGAGCTCTATACACCGGTGTGCTTTCTGCAAGAATTATCTCTGTGCTTAGTCACACTGGGTAGCATACAAAGAAGAGATACAGAAAAAGAGATTAAATTATTAAATTTTCAAGGTCACACAGTAAATCAGATGCTCCAGGAAGACAGCAGTGGTGTGGCAACTTCAATGCCAGTTTCTAAGAGGGTGCTGGCATCTAGGCTGATGAAATTAAAGAAGGATCTCCCAGTGTTTGACACATCACTATTCTTTCCTTTAGACAGATCTTTCATGTGTTTCTCTCTTGCTCATGTTTCTTCTTTCTCCTTCCTCCTCTCCCCTCCCCTCTCCTCTCCTCTTCATCACTGGTTTAAGTTTCTATGTTGTACCATTCATCACTCCTGCCTGGGGCAGGAAAGCAGGAGAGAGGAAGAGATATAGTCTGCCCTTGATAAAAGTTTATCCCTAGTGAGCCCATGTCTCCAGTACCAAACTTCTGTTCACAGAAACTTGTAGCTCTATATGGAGACATGGAGAAACACACATCTGATCTGCATTTGCACAGGCAATTTATTTCCTCATAAGCACACTAATTTTTCATATGAAGTAGGTGCTCTGTTATGGAAGTTAAAATCAGAACCACAATAACTTGTTTATTTAGTCTTAGAAAAAAACTGTGTCAGCTTTCATACGCATTCGTGACACTTCTCTTACATTGCCAACCATCAGTAAAGTTAGTGATTGTCATTAGCAAAAGAATCAAACACTGACTGACAGTAAAAGCCAGTAAAATATTCACTTGTCAGTAAAGATGGCAAGATAATTTAGAACTTTTCATTGCTTTGGCATAAGTTCCTGGACTATTTGAGAACATCTAATATCAAACGGCTTTACTTATCATAGTTGAAATGATGGGTTCTATAAAAATTGACACATGTGACCATAAACAGAAGTAGTAAGGATCTCAAATTTCCTTCAAAAATGTACTCCAAATTGCATGAGGTAAGTCAAAGTTAAAAATCTAGATATGTGTGGAAAGACAGACTGCAAAGGGGTGAAGTGTCGACATAAGTTGTCTGGAAAATGGCATTGTTTAAATTGAGTCAATATTTTGAGGAGTACATTTTCCCTTTGCCCACTAAGGTTCATTTTCTAAATCTACAATTTAGGAACCTATGTCCTAAACCCTGTGAGAATGACACATTCTCTATCATTAAAGCATGGGTTGCACAGGCTTAAATACTGTAGTAACTGCTTCTACATCAGTACTTGTATTCCCTGTGACCATCACACGAATTAACAAGGCAAAGTTCATTTTCAGCACCACTGCTTGACTCATTACTACAGCCCTCCTAGTAAGTGAGGTGCTTCACAGGGGACCTGTAAAACAGCTGCCCTCTGGGTGTCTTGTTTTGGCGGCCTTTCCCATCTGTTTTACCTGTCTCCTCTTCTGAATAATTTATTTCACCATCTCCCTAAGTAGAGCACCTGGCCTAGGGCTAACTCTTTCACCTAAATTATTCAGAGCTGAAAACTCTTTGGTTTATACTCAGATAATGTAATGACTCAACAGGACAAAACCCTTAACTTTGGAGCAACTGTGAACATTTCCAGGCTCTGTAATCTGTTAGGAGCTTGAAAGGTTGGCTGTGTAAACTATGTACAAAAGCACCAAAGCACCACAGAAATCCTTCATCCTCAGACATCTCCTCTGAAGGCTCTTTCAGCAGTTGAAACTATCTAAAGTAGGGTTGTTTTAGCTTGCTGACTCTCAGTCCCATGGGAAGCCACAGGATGCCACGGTGTGTGTGCACTGCAGCTGGCTTGTCCCTAGTCTTTATTCAAGTCCCCATTAAAGCCACTGAAAACTGACTGTGAGGCTGGACTTTGTGTACATCTGTTCTCTTCACAAGCAGGTTTTTGTCCAGAAACACCAAAAGCCACCCCCGTGCAGAAAGTGTGTGCTCCATAGTTCACTATCTTTACCTCCTGAGCTAATTATGAGGTAAGACTTCTCTGCCTCTGCTCACAACAGGATGGAGAACTGCATACCACAGCAGAAAGGGGCTGTACAGGGTCCCTGCATTAAGATACCTCAGAGCAGGCAACTTGCTATCAGACTGAAAACCCAGTGCTAATTTCAGGTGCAAGTTTGACTACTCGGCTGTATTGGCTGTGAGCGAGACAAAGTTTTGGACTTTCTTAAGCACTTGTTCTATTTGTTTTCCCACAAAGGCACCTTTGAGCTTATGCTTTTAATTAAGTTCATAAATGGAGGAAGAGTTTTTAGGGGGCATGTTTCCAAGTGGTCTTACAACAGGAAATTAAAAAGCTGGTTGGTGCAATCTTTGTCTGCGTTACTCTGGGTTTACCTCAGTGTCACAAGGACAGGCATAGAAAAAAAAGAAAGCATTACTAAAATTAAGTTTTGAAAAATCAGTGCCTTGTCACTTCTGTTGACAGGGAATCACAAATATTCTGCACATTCATGTACACAAATCAGCACAGCGCTTTTGATAGAACAGGAAATAAATACAGTCATCTTTATCATATCATATTCAGACAAAGCTAATATTATTTTTGATTGGGATTTTGTCTGCATAAGTACCAAAGGATCTAGCACATTTTACAGTATCTAGCATTGTGTCCTTGCCATAGGGATAGGCATAGTGCCCATCACTGTAGCTCTTATAGGCACTATATGAACTGTTTCATTTGCCTCCGAGTAGTTCATCAAGTATCAGGTATATGCTTTTACCCCAGCTTTGGGAAATCAGGGTCATGGATTTCAAATGAAGTCCTTTGTACTCTCCAAGGGCAGTGAGAAAACACAATAGTACAGACAAAATCTAATCAAAGTATTTTGGCTTTCTGCCTCCTTTTTATTTCACAATGGGGAAAAAAAAAATCAAGGTGCGACTTGAATGCCGTCAGGAGTTCCCTTCCTGTGTGCGCTGTCTCTCGCCAGAAACGCGAGACTGACAGAATGATAAAATGCGATGCCAGGTCCTCTTGCCCATTCAAAGACCCTCCCTCAGGTATCAGGTGCCTTGCCTGAGCTTTGAGGTCAACCAGACACCTCCCCTGAGGCTTACCTGGGCTGAAGAATACATCTACCTGAAAATCCGCTCAGGTAGAGCAGCTGTTATCTGAGCTAGGATCAAAGTGCCCCTCTGTACTCCAGAAAAAAAACATCTTCCAAGCTGGTCTTCTTTCTCCATGATTCAAATGAATGTTGAATGAGTCTCTGGGGACAACAGTTGTTGTGCTGAGGAGCTAGCTGTCAGAAATACTTTATCATGAAAGTTCTGTTCCTTTCAAGGCTTTTTATTATTAATAGTCATTGCTGCAGGGGAGCATTAAACACAGACCCTATTTACTGTACAAATTGACATATTATAAGCCACAAAAGCCATCCTAGTGCTTTGCCACTTTACCTTGCTTTTCAGCCTGCTAACTCTAGGGAATCCTTTAACCTTTGTGTAGCTGGAATACAGAAAGTGAATTCTGGTCTAGTGTGGCCAGCTGGACTGCTCAGACCATCTAATTTTTGAGGGTCATTGTCTTATGGAGTGGATGAACTATGTGTATGTATCTGTGCCATATGAACGGTGAGACAGTATGCTCCACAGGGACACTGAGTTAGTCTACACAAAATTCAAAAGCATTTATCCCTCTGCGAGCAGGACACAGGACGTGTCCTACAGTAGCTCCTGGTTTTGTGCCAGATTTCCAGTAGCTCCTATAGCTTTCTGTTGCCTGCTGAGGGCAGTGCATTTCATGTGAAGCATAAGCATGTTTTCTGAAAGTAACAGCCTGGTTTCTTCAGCAGTAACACATGAAAGAAGTGAAAAAGTTGTTTTGTGGCAGAAGAAAACATGGTGTGATGAGCCCCAGTTGTAAGAAGCCAGCACTGTTCCAGCCCATTGTAGCTGTGGTACCGTAGGGAAATGAGACTTTACAAAGTCAGTTTTCAGTGCAGCATTGGGTTGTAGCAGACTATCAGGGCCAGTAGAAATGAACTCCAGCAATACGGCAACAGCCAAGGGCTTGATTTAAAAAGGCAATCTATTGCACTTGGTAGCACATAAGCCCTTAGCTTTGTACTTGCTGCCTTCTGTACTTTGGCATTAATGTGAAAATACCTCTCATGCTTCCTGACAAAGTCTTAAAATCATGCTGAGGAAAGACAGCCTTCTCCTGCAATCAGGCACATGGTCTTCCTCAAGCAGCCAGACACACTGCAAGGGGTACAGTGGTGGATGGACCATAAATCACAACTCAGTAAAGTCATGACCCTGCAAGAGGTGCCTGAGCAAGCTGCAACTCAGCAAGTCACAAAGCATCAGTTCAGTAAGTCATGATGTCACTACACCAGTCACGAGGCACAAAGAGATGACACAGCAGGTCTGGATGTGATGTGTTGAAAAGTCACAAAGAATCTTCTCAGCAAGGCATGAAATCAGCATGCAACAAGAGTGACTTGGCAAGTTTAAAGCAACTGAACACAGTTCTAGAGACCAATTTGAATGCAATGCAACCATGCTGAAGAGAGAGCACCATATGCGTTGAATGACCTCTGTGATGTATGCTCACAGACCAGTTCCCAAACAACAGGAGTGTGTCTTTAAACTCACAGTTACCACAAATTGATAGTGTCAGAAGAGACATGGGAAATCAGAGGGATGCGACAGTTCCATTGCTGCCACACTCTCTGAAGTGGTGTCCTCAGAAGAGGTTTGAAGCACAGGCCTGTAGAAGGTGCATGGGCAGGCCACTGAGCAGCTGCTATGTGCAGAGAGGGTGCTGTTCTCCGAGGCCGTTGATCTGGTCTCTCTCATGAATATTGCATTCAGCCCAAGATGCCAGACAGTAAAGGGGTAGAATTGTCTGCTTTTTAAAGTACAGAACGTGTACTCAGCAGTTCAGAAGTATTTTTTCCAGCCCACGGTATGCTAAAGACTGGTGCTTGGTACATTAAAGGATGCAAAAAAAAGTTGCACTGCTCAAGTACAGAACATAGCTGTGACTTTTTTGAATTAAGGAGTTTCTGACATTCAAAACTGTTAAGTGGTCTTCTGAGTAAAGTCCTTAACAGCAACTGAAACTGTAGCAAACTTGAGCCTTTTGTTAGATGGAGAGCATACTGGGTCTCTTCTTGTTACAATAATAAAAAACCCCAAACCAACCCGTAATTTTGTAACCAGACTTGGACAAGCTTCTGAGAAGGACCACACACCAGATTAGATTATTTAGATTTGTTGTGAGAATACTTGACATGTGTTCCTTTCCCATTCTCTGCCCAATCTTTGTTGTAGAAGTGGACTCATGTTGTGCCAGTTCAGATTAATATTATAACATGAAAGGGCTAGGTTTGTATCATTTTCCATGCCTGTTACATTCATTGATGTGGGAATAGAGTTATATTCTACCTGAGCCACTTTTTGGTTTATGGCCAGGATTAATAGAAGACAAATACTTCACAGTCCTAGGTGGATATAACACCTGCCCCTTGGCATTGAATAGCATGAGTGTCAAAGTATCTAAACCTTTTTTCAGGCTGCAAAATAATCTTCAGGTTACTTTAGAAGATCGTGGCATGTTCTCTATACTGACACCTCTGCTTCTTTAACAGGGCATAGCCCATGAGTTCTTGCCTGGGTGAAAATTCCACTAAGAATGTTATGCTAAGTATGTTATGACTCAAATATATATTTACTCAGTATATTTCTAGGAACATCATTGTCACAGAATGTAGATTTTGTTATGAAATTTCACTATGTCTTTAATGAACCTACTCAGTACCTCCTTTTAGTTACAGCTCCTCCTTGAGCACCTCACCTTATAACCATGAAGCAATGCAAGTCATAATTTGCAATATTCCCATAGTTTTCAGATAGGTGATGCTATTTGTAAAATTAACTACCACAGAATTTCTTCTTTTTCACATGCTATTTAAAAAAAATCTACTTCTTTGCCAGTGCTATTACAGCACAGTTTATTCACTAAAATCAAAACTATTGTTTTATTTATTTTAGATGTAACTCCAACTCAGCAAATGTCTAACTGTTTACATTTACACAAGCCCTTGGAAAGTGTTTCAAAATAATATAACAGGAAAACAGTTGATACAGTGCTTAGATAACATCAAAGAGTGGGTTGGGAACACAAACCACGATCCTTGTGAAAACTGATTCCTGGAGAACTGGCCAAGAGAGTTCTAAATGCAGTTCTTCCTTTTTGCTGAAATATACTGTTTGTTCTCATTCTTCAGGTAGAACCTGGCAAGTCTGTATTTGCATTTGTTGATCTTTCCCAACATAAATCTCTTCATTGTAGTCATATCAACAATATGTTTTCTTTAGTAATAAAATTTCTCACAATGTATGCTCTTTTAGACTCTGAGTGCAGTGCTTATCAAGTTATTGAGGTTAGAATTACAGGACATTTCAGTATAACATGGCAAAGGACAACGAAACCTTGCACAGGTGTAAGTAAGATCTCTCTGATCTCCTTTTGCCATCTACTAAAAAGAATACGAAGGTTATTGGAATAAGTCCTAATAAGCTTGTTGATACATCATTAACCAGGAGACATACATTGCTGTTTTAAACCTCTTTGAAGTAATCAACAGACCTAGTTTACTATTTTGTGGGAATTATGCCTAGATACACAACCGCTCCTCTCCTCTGATGGATACTCTAATTTATTTGACAAACCATCATCAAAGCTTAGGACACTACTCTTCATAAACATGAATTTTGATTTAATAAGACTTAGAGAAGTTTATAGAGGAAGGATTCAATGTGAGTTCCCTGTTTTATAGAGGAAGGATTCAAACAGAGTTCCCCATTTTTTGGGGAAAATAAATCTTACAAGCTCCCTACAAAGTTATACATGGTCTGTTTTTCACTTTACAGTTTCATAGCATAATAATTACTTTGCAAAAGCATGTGTGGGGAAATCACCTCTTGCCCAGACCCAATTCGGCCTGGACTAATTGTCAGGGGTGTGCCTTCCAAGTGTTATTTTGGAGGATGATGGAAAACCATCATTATCTTTTGGATACATTTTGTTCCTAAATTCCATTATAAATGTATATAAGTACAGACAAGACCTTACTAAAAAATTAGCACCTGCCTAAAAGAATACATGCAACTGAAATACAGTAACCAAGAAACACCAAGGTGATCCTTACCAACATGTCATAATCCAAGACTGTGTCTAAACAAAGTAACGCCAGCCAAACCTTTAGAGTTTACTATACTCATCACCACTTGGGAAGATATCAGCTGGGAGGCATTTGAATAGATGAACCTTTACTGAAGATCTCACAGATCTAGCCTGACACCATTACATAGGAGAAGTTGATTGGGGTTTGCTTCATAACTCAAAAGGACTGTAAATCACAAACATCAATAATTCCAGTTTGAGTTACTTACTGAAGAATCAAAATTCACCTCCAGACATGAGCAGGAAGTGCTCCTGGTCAAAATATTGGCCAGTCTGTGTTGGGGATTTAGAATCTCTCACACAAATAATGTCAACTCTTCCAGCTGTGTGGAGAGGTACCTTTCCAAGACCAAATATGGAAGTACCACCAAAAAAGGGTAATTATTCATATTTTGCTAGTGCAAACAATGCAGGTGACAATACCAGAAAACACACAGGTCATACACAAAGCTCTTACCATTCAAGAAGATAACCAAATTACAAAGCAGATGAATTCAGTATGTACTACTTCAGAAGTAACTAATAAATACTAAAGGCAGCACACTGAAAAGCTGGTTGTACACCCAGTAACAACACAGTAACAGATATTTATCTCCAATAATCTGTTGAATTATTTACTCCCTATCTTAACAGAAAGTGTCTGTCTGTGTGCATTTCATAAAATATGCAGAATGAACCAGTGGTCTAAAAAAGTATTTAAAAATACTCCACTTCTGCTTTTGGAAAATCAAATATGAAACTAGGAGTGTGAAAAAAAAAACAAAAAAAACAAAACTAAATAAGACAATTTAGAAAAGATTAAAAGCAATTGTTCCGTTACCTTGGCAACACAATCTAGGTGCAGCAAATCAACAAAGTTGATGTATTGTTTTGACATACATGCACATACTTCTAACATAAATAGCAACAGAGACTTAATAACAATAGGTTTTAAAATGAGGAACTGATGTCATTTTAAATGTGTCAATCAAAAAGAACCTATGAAAGTGTTTCTTCTATCAAACTGACATTAAGTATATGCTGGAATGGCTTTATAAGAGATAGCAGACTTCTGACAGGTCATACAGGAGATGCAGAATCTGTAATTACATTCTAGCTTCTTGGATTGTGTCCTTTACAATGCCTAACAAACTTTGAGAAGAAAATAAAACTTGAAGGCCATGATGTATCATTCATTTCTCTAAATGGGCAAGAAAACATATGCAGCATATCTGAGGATGGAGATGAAATATCAAACTGAAAGAATCTGCCTAGCCCTCAAAATAGATGCACTTAACCGCCTTACACTTTATTTTACGATTGCCTGGTGCCAGTTAAGTTCTGCAGTATGCATTCTTGAGGAGACTAAAACTTAACAGAAGAAGTGCAGAGGAAGACTGCTAATAGGATACAGAGTTTTTCACTTCCTAGTCGCTGGTTTGAATCTGGCCTGTGTTAGCAGAAACAGAAAACCATTATTTTTTTACAGATGTCAGAAGTTTTTATGGAAGGAGTTTATCAGCCACCTTACTCCAGAACATGAGGAGTGGTTACCCAAAAGCAATCCTCAAACCCAGAATTCTTCTTGACAGCCTCCAAGCAAACTGGCATCTTGCCCCTTTCCTAATCAGCATTGTCCCAGCCAATTCTTATGAGTGTTCAGCCAAAGACCATGCTACCATGGACTGTCCTTTGAATCAACAATGGGATTAGAGAACTTCAGTTCTAATTAAGCAACCTCTCCAAATGTCATTAATAAGTGAAATATTTTTGAGCACTTTTGTACATTTCTTCATGGGATCAACATCTTTCAGGAAAGCTAAGGTTGCACTGGCCTTTAGGTCTCCCCACTTCCAAAATCCCACCTTTAACAAAACAAAAAGCCCCAAACCAAATCAAATCAAAACCCCAAACTCTTTTGTCAGCACAGACAAATGATATACACATTCATAAAACTCAGAGATACAGAGGCAAGCACCTTATTTTGTCATTGGGCAGGATTAAGTTACCCATTCTGGCACATTATCTTTTTTTTTTCCCTTTGTCCAGATTTATATGACTCTCATCATAGCAAATGCTCAGAGTGAGGAATTTCCAACTGGAACACGTTGAAAATATAAAGGAAATAATCCACTATAAACAGCACTGAGAAGAAACAAGTGAATATGTAGAGTACAGTAGACTTCCTTGTCTGAATGTGAGTGATGTACTTTTGTCTAACTGCTATTATCTTTCTCTAAGAATTACTGAATTTTACTTGGAATTTTAATCTACATTTTGTTTGATTTCTTTTTCAAGAGGAGATAAGAACAGTGGTGGAGAGGACTGGGGATAAGGACAAGAAAGAACTGAACACGTGAAGAAGTTTGCAGCCATCCCATCAGGCTTGATGAAAACATGCTGAAGATTAACTGTTGCAGCACCATGCATTGAACCTGCTTGTTAATGGAGGCAGGAGACTGACAGGTTCCTTGTGCATCATATTCACAAGCTTTAAGTTGCCAGCCTTCTAGTAGAATCTGCCTACCCAAAACACCACTCAAGTGAAATACTGACAGCCACAGTCACTGCTGAAGTGAGACACTGACAGCCAGTCAAGACTTGACAGTAAAGTTACACAAACGTAGTCCTTAAAGCAGGTGTTTATCCATACATTACCACTTCCCATTGGCGCTGCTTGACTCTGCAACGTGTTTTACAGAGTGTAAAGTAAGGCAATGCCAGCTGATGATGCAAAGTTGATGTGTGCCATCAAAAGACCTTTTTCAAAGCATCTGTTTGTTAGAATTAATTTAGCAGGTCATCTTGAGTTGGAGCAGTAGTACTCAAACATTTCCAAATTCTGAATAATTGCTGACCTGTGTTTCTATAAACCAAATTAGAAACTACACTTTCTACAGCCTCCTGCCCTACATTTAAATCTCAATCCCACATTTTTAACATCTTCTGTGTCCTGCTTTTACCCATTATTTCTATATTAAGAATGGAAAGGACCTCTGGAGATTATCTATTCCAACCAAGAAGAAACTAATCTAACAGAACTCTTTGTGACTTGACTGGTAAGTTTTTTTCCTCTAGAAAACTGCATTTTCAATTGCTCTAAAAGTCAAGGCCCTAGAAGTGATAACTCAATGAAGGAGGTAAGACCAGACATCACTGCTGAGCAGGCACTGCGAAAGATAGATTTAGGAGGTCTAACAAACCAAAGTGCCAGCAGCACCAAATTGGCTGATTAACTATATCCATGAGTTACAATAGGCACAGGAGTGGCAAGTCCACCCTGATTGCCTCTATCCCTAGAGTCTTCTGCAGCAAAGGATGCTGAACTGCTGAGCTGAATATTCTGCAGGTATTACTCCATGCAACTGAGCAAAAAATCACTTCCCTTGAGCTCTTTCATTCCCCCATATCAGTATCTTAAGCTTTTCTAGCCTGCTTATCTGAGTGCATGGGAATCCACTGCTTTCTAGTTATTTCCATGACAATCCCTTAAGAATTT
The DNA here is from genome assembly GCA_013400475.1 of Tricholaema leucomelas. Taxonomy (NCBI): domain Eukaryota; kingdom Metazoa; phylum Chordata; class Aves; order Piciformes; family Lybiidae; genus Tricholaema lacrymosa; species Tricholaema leucomelas. The sequence continues at coordinate 58,090 of WAAF01006035.1, forward strand.
CCAGCAAGTAATGAAGCCTCCTTGGGCTGATTAAACTACCTGGAAACTCCCAAAGACAAAAGAGGCAAGTTCTAGTCCTATTGGATTCAAGGCAAATTTTGAACTCGAATGTCAATTCTTTGCTGTTATTTAAATTTAACTGTACAGAAAATTAAATCTTGCTGAAAAAGTGAATACGAAAATGCTCAGAAAGGAGAGAAAGCTTTGATGAAGTATTTAAAAAGGGATTTAGTGCACATTGGATGTTATTCTATTAGTAGTGGGTTTTGTAACCAACTCAGAACCAGAACAAAATGCCACATCTTCTTCTTTTATGAAAGAGTTGTTAAAAGAAATAAAGAAATCTCAAGAAAAAATAACCTGAATAACAGTGAACTAAAATCCTGAAACCATATAAAAGCCTGTTACATTTGTAGAGAGTTGTATTTTGTACACATTTTCCTAAGCCAAACACAAAGAAAGGGAATTCATACCTATGTCACTATGCTGGGGTTCTCCACTGTTCTTTGCAAGCTTAAAAAAAGCTAGACACAAACTTCACCTTCTGGATCTTTCCTCAAAATATTCCAGAAGCACAAAGACAACACAATGCTTCAGTCATTTATCAGTAGCAATGTTACTCAGGGTTTAGAAACTGCATTTTCTTTCTGGGAATCTTAAATACTTTGCAAACACCAAGCCTTACAACCCCTTTGTCAAGAGCACTGTTAGAACAGCAGACTAGGGTGGGCAAACAATATGCCTCCAAAGGAGACAAGTAAGGAGAGTAAGATTCAAGATGTCTGCTACATATATCTGCTTTTTACCTCAAGCAGATCAGTGAATATCTTTGGCCCAAAAGGTCAGTGTGGTTACTTCAGCAGTCATGCTAAGAGGAAACTAGATAAATTTCAAGACAAATGCCTGAATTCCTGCCTGTTCATAGGAAGAATCAATGAGAATACTGAGAATATGTTGCCAAGACACAACAGTGACTGTAGACTGAGAAATATCCAGAGTCATTATCTACACTAAAATTCGTGGTAGTCAGACCCACTCTTTAAACAATTTGATCTTATAATTTATGATATTATTGTAAAATAGTCAGTTACTTTCCTGAGCAGAAACACATCTTAATATTTTGAACATAAGGTTCTTACTGATGTAATTTATTTGTCTTTTCGATGAATCAAAGTGTAACAGTGTATAATAGTTGTAATTATCTTGTAAAAAAGGAAAAAAAGTCTAAAAGAACAATAGAACTCTTAGTGTGTTATCTACCCCTAATTGCAATCTCACCTAAGCTAAGGAACAAGACATTCTGTACTCAGTGGTGAGCAAGTGCCACTTATATTTTTGACTGCGTGTTCTTTATGCTTTTCCTTCCCAAACTAATTTGAGACATCTTGCAAAGCCCTATCTTTCCAGAAAGTTGAGCACTGTGTAACACGAGACATAACCCAACAGAAATGTAGGTCAATTTTTAACTGTCTTTCCTTGAATTGGACTTACATTTTACATGTAAAGGCCCACAGAGAAAAAAAAAATAATTTGTGTCTAATAGTCTTTGCAAGCCTGCTAGGCCTGTTATCTTAAAAGGCTTTCAATATGGAAATAATGGGATGTACTAAAACATGTAAAACAGAGTGGAAATGATGAGATAAAATGAGTCTGAGAAGTGTGGCAGGTCAGGAGAGCCAATGAAGGATGCTGAATAAAAGCACTTTTAGGTTAGGCAGCGGAAGGATGGGAAGGTGGTACCAATATTTCACATACAAAAAGGGGCACTTCACTAAAAGGGGCTGAAAAAGGAATTGCGTAAATAAATAAGTGCCTTGAAGTAAACAGTCCCCTTAGTCCTGGGTTCCTGACCCAATACTTGGTCTCTGCTTCCTTTCATAGACCTTTCTGACAGAGTAATTTCCTCCAGCTGAGCCCTTCCTGGGACTCTCTTGTAATCCCTGGAAGAGGGCAAACACTCCTAGTAGCTGAGAGGCAAAACATTAAGCTGTTCCTTCCTAGACACTGGAAGATTTGTACTTCAAACAGGGTGCGAAGACTCAGATTATTTTAAATTCTTTTTTTAAATTACAGAAATTAAAAAAAAAAAAGCTGGAGAAGATGAATTGGCTTTTGCTCTACTGCTCTAAAACTGGCCCATGGGGGAAAAAAAAATCTAACACAGATAAAACTACCTAGTCAATATTTTGGCTACTAACAAAATGTGGTAATTTTGGCTAGCCAAGAATTCTTCTCATTAATTCTAGCTTACCTACCAGGACTGAAAACCTCCAGTGCAAAGCAAAAGCAAGACCTCAATGAAATGGACAAACTTAATTATTCAAACAAGTCATTTCAAAGGACTATTAGCTGTAATCAAGAAAGGCAATTAGAAACACCACAGAGGTTAATAAAATCCTCTTTTGTTTGCAGGACTGTAGTAAGGCAGAGAACATTTCTTCTGGTACAAATTCCCAAAACTGACAAAATATGTTACAGAAATTGCCATTTATTCTTTCTAGGTGGTCGAAATCACTGAATCCAAGGCAGGCACAGAACACTTCCCTCCCAGTTTCTCATCAAAATTAAAACCAAGGCAGAATGATTGTCAGGCAGTGCTGTCTGCCTTGCAGAAGGTACTGCATTAGGAAGCTGACTGAGAGTGCCAAGCCGAGCTGTGCTTCTGCAGGTCTGAAACCTTGAAGTGTGTCAGGTACCTGGGGGATTCTACAACAAAGGCGAGGGGGGCGAACAGGGCTGTTCAGGTTGCACAACTGGGTGGAGAGCTCCTTGCCCTTAAATATGATGCTGTGAGAATGCAAACTTGGCTACAGCACCAGGTCAGACCTCCCAAATTAGCTGTCTTCAGTGACAGCAAAAGCACTGCCTTGTTCCCTTCATCAAGGCGCACTGCCCTGGCCAGCAAACTGGAAACCTGAACAAAGCCCTGGTGCTTTCCGGGGAGAAATGAAACATGCAGGCATCCATACACAGGGATTCTTTCAGTAGCTGAGGGGGCTTGGAAGAAAAAGAGTTGTTTTCCCTTTCTCTTGAGGGAAGTTAAAATAGGCTTTTTGTCAGAATAGTGAGCAAGGGTTTGGCTCTTGTGCTCCACCCATGGGTCTGCCTGACAGGGAAACTCTTCTCCTACCTGCATTACTTGAAGCAGCTTTAGTGATTTCTGCTAACTGACTCAAGACCCCCCCCCCCAAGATCTGACTTTCAGAAAGTGCAAGGTATCCAACACAATGAAAATCAGGTAATTTAAAGATAACTGAGAATTAGATCTCACAAAAAGCCAAACGACAATCCCTTGGTTACACTTTCTGTCTCATTGTTCCTATGGCTTCTTTCAACACCTTCACCTGAAACAAAGCCCTGGCTTTTGAAACCACCCAGATGCCGTGAGTGAGATACATATATTAAACCTTTGGGGATGAATCAAAAGAAAGAAAGAACAATTGTTTCTTCTAAGAATTTGAGGTGTTTAGAATCTGTTTCCCTCTGTATTCAGGGCATATTTATTCAGTTTTTTCAAAATCAAAGTCATATTCTTTTGATTTGTGGGAGGGGCTGCTGCAGCCAGGAACTGAAGCCTCCTTTTTATTGTTGCATAAAAGCTAAAGATATAATAACAATTAATAACATCAATTGACTGAAAGGAAGCTGTTTCTTCTGAACTCATAGGCAAGGTTATGTGGATAAGTTTCTAACTGCAGGTTCATATTTAGGTCACCCCTAGAGATGACATTCAGGCATGTTTGCAGCGTTACACTTGGTCTGTAGTGCTTTGGCAGAGGGGCACAGGTAGCAAATGGATCTCTAGGCTTGTGCCCTGACAGCATCTCTTTACAAGCCATCTTCTCTGAACAGCACCTGTCAGTGTTGCTCTTATTTAATCACCTTCAAACCTTATGGACAACAACACAGAGCAGTTTAGGAATAGAGCTGGGCTGGGAGCCCTAGTCCTGTGCTTCTATCCCATAGCCCTCCACTGCATCTCCCAAGGCCCTGCAACGGTTGAGAGTGCCAGTTTTCCCATAGTGCCTGGGATGCTACAAACTGGAAGAGTGAGGTTTGCTTCTAATTCCTTAAAACATCTGGTGGATTGGAATATGGATACTCTTGCTTCAGAGGACAGTGAATTAATGTCAGAATTTTTAACTCTGGATGATTTGTATACAAGTGAAAACAGATTCTTTTAAGACACATTCAGAAGTTAGAATTTCTAGCAGTTGACATCCAAATCAAGTCACTGCCTTATGTGTACGTACTTGTGTTGAGGTCCTTAACCCCTTACGTACACAAGGCCTAGATTAAAAGAGTGGCCCTATCTTGCTGCTAGCTTTTGACTACAAATGATACGAATGTATGCTTCATTTCCTGATATGAAGCACCTGAAATCACCTCCTCAGTTACTGTTCCCTCTTGACTTCAAATCTCTCTTCACTCACTTCTTCCAGACACCTTCAAAGGTAGTCCCCTGCCAGCTAAATGCAGCTTTGAACTCTCAAAAAACTTACAAAAGTCAATGGAAAGACTTAACTTTCAGTTGCTCTGTATTATTTGCTTTCTGAATTGCTGTCCAGCATTGCTAGCTTTATTTTGTAATTACTTTCAAAAATCACATTCTCTTTCAAGAGTTTTTTGCTTTAAACCATTAACACAATAGGACGTACATGAACCTTACAGGAGGAGAACTGGATGTTGCTCTACTCCAAAGCACACCTTTCTCAAGAACCACTCGTCAATGCTAATGGGCAAATTCAACACTGAATTTCCTACTTGCCCTGCTCCACTTTTTCCTATAAATGATGCAAATATGCAAGGACTTTTGAGATCCTCCACAGCCACTGGAGTGATTTCAGATTGATCATAAACATTTTGGCCAGAATATATTATGCTATTTTTGTTTCTAGGATGAGGCCAAGGATTTGTTGACCTACATGTTAGATAAACTGTTGTAAAAAATAGGCAAATGAAAACCAAGTCTAAAGTGTTTTTCAGAATAGTTGGATTCTACAATAAAGCAGTAAAATAAACATTTCTGTTTAAGGAAAAGCAGCTGGTAACTAACTCATTGGTTTCTCACCTGCAAATCTTCCTGTAAGTGCTCAAGTTCATCTAATACTCACTTTGGGCTGTATCTTGCATTCTGTTTGCTTAATTGTCTATGAAAGGATTAAGAAGGGACAGATTTGGACCATCCTCCTTTTATTTCTAATTACCACATTATATTGGACTCCTCTTGCCCATTCCCACATAAGAGACAGATCTTGGCCTGAAAGATCTTCACTCTAAGCATACAGGAGGAGGGGCAAGAGAGGTGTTACCAATTCCATTACAGTAGGGTCAGAGAACTCATAAGTGACTTTTCCAAGTTTATATGTATGCATATTAGGTGTAAACCAAGAAAACTAACACCAGCTTTCTGAGTCTCATCCCAGTGCCTTCACTGCATGATGTTCTTAGGTAGTTTGAAATGATAAGGCCTTTTTTCTAGTATCAGCTGTCCTGTATGCTTGGTGTATTTTTTTGCTAGCTGAAAGTCTTGGTTTTCATTATTTCTTTCCTCATTTTGTACAAATCATTATATATTTTCAAAAAAGAGAGGAAAGCTGCTGCAAAAGAGCTATGCTTTGGAGGACCCAGGGAATGCCTGAACCTCTCTGTGTTTAAGCTTGGTAGTTTAAGTCAGTTCTTCAAACTTTTAAACTCGTTCCAAATTTTCAGAACTGCTCAGCATGCAACTGAGAGAATGATTTGACCCCGAAGATCGGGGTGTTGTAAGTATTGTTCAAGAAAAATCCATCTGAAAAAGAGTCTAAAAAAGTATCAGGGACACTTTTAAAGTCTTTCTTTAAAAATAAAAATCACAAAACTACCTTTGTTGACTCCTGCTGCTAATGTGCTTTTATTCAGGCATTTGGAAACAATATTACTTTGCAGAGTAGACAGCCACTGTCAAGGGCAGTTTTCTCCTCTGTTATGCACTGTGAGTTTGTGAAGTAATAATGTGCATGGTGGAAGGTGGTGGAGAAAACATGCCCCTAATTGCACATAAAGGGAGAGTAATTCAAAATAGTTGGTAGCTTTAATGCTTCTGAAAATTTTAGTGAGGGAACTTTTAATTAAAGCCTGAAATAAATGTTCAACTTGTCGTGCCATATGAAGTTACTTCACAGACATTTCTCACCACACGGATTTAGCAGCTGCCATTCAGTATAACACCTATGTCTATCATTGTCTTCTTGAAGCTCTTTTCAGGCACTTCAAGTACATTATGGAAGAGCAATTTCCTTATTAATGAGCAAACTTGATTAAATTACTTAAGCAACAGACCCACTAAGAATTGAAGTCAGATGATGAACTGGGCGAGGATCCCTGCTCAAAAGCACAACTGAGGACAAGTAAGCTGGTACTCGGTTCTCCTTCCTTTAGGAAAGATTCAACCCACCCTTTTTATTGCTTTCAATGGATAAATATAGCTTCAACCAAATGCTATTCCTAGAAATACATGCACAAATAATGATGAGCCTTCTGAGAAAAAGATTTACTAACGAGGCATATTCTTAAAATGTACCAAACATTATGATACTAATTAAGCTTTCTTAAAAGAAGCAATACATTTTAAACGTTCAGGATGGCTGCGGTTTCTAGCAGTGGAAGTAGTACTCTACAACATAGTCTCCAGCTCAACATAAGTGAATTACAATTGCTTTTCTCTTTCCACTTGTGGAAGAAATCCAACAGTACATCATTAGCATTATTCCATATATGCCATGGGTGTTTTTAAAGGTCAATTTGTTTATAGAAATACTTCCATTGAGGATGAATGATGACACTATTTTGACCCTTCTGACCTTGATGAGCAGGAATGCACTTTTTAAGCATCCAGAGCCCCTCTTCACAATTTGTCTAATCCTACATCTCCCCTGCCCTTGCAGGCTATTTGCTGTTAGTGGCCACAATAGACAAGCAATAGTACCATTATAGGCTTCTCTAACAAAAGACTTTCATGATCATTTTCTAGTGGCTTGAAGATTGACAAGATCCCCTCCTGTTACCCAGATGCATTTTCCTCTCCTTCCCGGTGATTTCTTTTCTTGTTTCCAAGGAGGAAAGTGCCTCCCTGAGTAGCGACCTCTCTCTCTGCAGAGAGACCTGCTAGAAACAACAAACATCGCATGTTAAACCTCCTCCTAGAGGGCATTATGAAGAAATGGAGTGCTAGCTCTTCTTTGATAAGGTGTACACCCATGGCACAACTTAAGAATCAATTCAATTATAAAGACACAAAAATGCCTTTTGTAGAATGTTCCTGAGTGACTCTGGGGTAGAGAGCACAGCATATATACGAGTCTGACTTTGACAAAGTTATTTAAAGGGAAGAAGTTGTACGGAATTGCTCCAGCAGCCTGATTAACCAACCAGGCACTCATCTGCGGGTGAAAGCCTGAGCATGAAAATGAAAGCTGTCCCACTGGTTTTATTACATCAGCTCTGCTTCAGTGCAGTCGGAAGTTCTATTTTCTGGAGCTTTTGCTTACTTGCTGCACAACACCTGAGCTAGCCAAATGGTGTGCTTATTTGTCAGAGATGCAGAACACTGGTACCTCTCACTGATATGTAAGAGCATGTCTGATAATAAAGCCCTATACCGCTCAGGCTGGATACTCACAAACTGAGGTGCCCTTTCTCTGCCCCAGCCAGTTTTTGCTTTGGGGAGTTTCAGCTGTGTAGTCTTTGTGCCTCATTTGCAACAGGAGCAGGTAACAACACCAGCCTGCATGAGGATGTTTTCTGAGGGTTACAAGTATTTTGAGAACTCTCATAAATAATGGTGCAGATTAAAATAGTAATGCAAATGTTAAGTTTTATTTAATGTCTATGATTCATATGTAGAAAAAAAAAAGATGGAAGACCAGTGCTGACCTTTTCAAACGTGACACATGGCCAGGTAATGTGCTTTATAAGTGTTGCAGGTACTTTAACGTACTCTCTACAATATACAGAAAAATATCTGAAAGACATTTCAGTGTTTGCTTTTCATCTACTAAGAATAATCCCCCTGTATTGTCACTAGCAGAAGAGGCAGAACAATAAAGCCACAAAAAATGTTATTTCAAATCCTTGTGCCTCAGTCTCTCCTCTTGCTGCAGTCTCTGATATCAGAGGGTGGGGCTGCTCAGTGCCTGCAGGGTGAGTATTGCTTGATTCATCTTCTGTTAAAACTAGAGTGGGAATCAGCAAAGGATTTCACTGAAGACAAGATGAGTAAAGTAGATTTTGCTTAGATTTGAATTAGGCTTAACATGATATTTTATGAGACATACAGGAGGTCTGTACTCATCATGCAAGTTCATGGTTGAGCTTTGTATATGAAGTTGCTCCTATACATTCTGAAAATGTTTGAGATCTATTGTCAAAGGATTTCCATGTTGGTGGTTCAATGCTTTTGTTGTACATAAGACAATAAAGTAGGGTTGCAACTAAGAATCCACAGCAAGAATTTAGATCTAAGGATGAAGATCTAGACTCTGGAAATTGAAGACTATCCAGATTTTAGGATGAGTTACCGCTTTATTTCTGTACTTTCCTTTATTTGAGCAAGTGAATAAATTGAATGGGTCAAGAAACCCATTCTCAGTGGAAAGCTCAGTGAGAGAGTGATATCTAGTAACTATATAAATAGATTATACACAGTACTAAAGGGCAGAACAAATTGAACTGTTTCTAGAACTGCATCTTTGTCCTTCTCACTCTTTATGTTGGGACTGCAGTCTTTTCCTGGCTTCTCCCTCACCTCCAACCTACAGCATTTCCCATGGGACCTCCTGCAAGAAGACTTTCAAGATATCTTAGGGGTAGTGCTGCATGGGCAAAGTTTCAAATTCCACAGGGATTAAAAATCAGCTACTCTTTGGAGTTTCTAGATCTTTCGAATGGCAACCCAGTCCTCATTCAGCACTCATAATCAGTAGTTTTGCTCTTCATATGGTTGTCCTGACACTTGCTGCCTCTTAGTTTCTGGGAGATACAGAGCTACGATTGAGGTACAAGAGTACCTTTGCTCTTGGTGTGTAACATTGTTAAAGTCCCTCTGAGGCAAGTCCCTAATAGGCAGACTCAGCAATTTTTAACAGACAAGCACATGCCTTATCCTGAGAATTCCAGAAGAGTTCTTCAACTAAAGCCTTAGGAGTATGATTTTATAGCAATAGATTCATAAGAACATTTCTATCACTGTAAAGTTTTGGTTCTCCATAATTTCATGTGCAAAGTCCTAGCAGTGCTGGGTTAATGTTTTGACTTAATGATCTTAAGCATCATTTCTAACCAAAATTATTCTATGATTCTAATAAAATTCCAGAAATTTACAGGATACTTTATACCTTGCAGTTATACCTAGCAGCTATGTCACCATATGAAGACAAAACAGGACACTTGAAATGTCTCATAACTGCATCCCTTGAGTTTACCTTTATGCATGAGGTTTTGACTGTATATTGTGATATATGTGGTGTTTGTAAATGTCTCACATTTCCAGAAAGATGCTTTTTGCTGGTTAGAAGGGTGACAGTGTGTGTCTCAGAGCGGGTGTATTACTTTCTTTACTTAATACTTCCAAGCAAAACAGAGTGCTCTGAGGTCCCAGGGTTTTTTTACACATACTCTGTGACACCATTTCAAGAAACACACAGGTTTTGAGGAAACATCCAGGAACTGGTGTGAGGTCAACTCTATTGTCCTTATTTGCTTCTGTTCTCTCTAAAGCGTGTTTTTAATTGGAAAAGTCCGTTTCCAAATTAAGCTGATGAGCACTGACCTCTATCTCTAATGTTATGTGGGAAGAAAAGAAGGACTCATACCAGTCTAAGAGCAATCAAAGCAGTACCGAGTCCATTTGTTCTCACTTCTTTGGCAAAGACTGTTTGTACAAGAGTTACAATAAGGAAACGACAACAATATTTGTCACTGCAATTATCATTATCCCAAACATCATCTATTTATCCATGACTTCTCCTTTTACTGTTTGCTCATATGACCCTTTTAACCAAAAGGACATCAATGCACAAGGTAAACTTATTAACCAGCTACAGGCCATACTATGCTGTCTTATGAGGAGGCAACCAAGCTGTAAAGAAAAGCATGAGTCACTGTAAGCTGTGAGACACTAAGACTTTGATGCTGTAGGCAAAACAAGCTGCTTCATGCCAGTTTGCAAAATGTTTACATGGGAGCAAAGTTCTGCCAAAAAACATACAGGGAAGTTTGTGTAGTACAGCATAAAGACTAAAGAGTATCCTGTAATATGTGATGCTTATGACAACTCTGAGCTTTCATTTATCAGCAGTGACTTCCATACCTCCCTGTTAGATTTTGATCTTCATGGATCCTTTTCTAACACGTCAACTGCAAAGAATTGCCAAGGACAGCCTCAGCTTCTGTTCCTTTGTTAGTGCTGAGTTCAGAGACAACAGCTTTAGGTATGACAAGAAATAATTTGTCTCTCCAGCAAAACCATGTGTTGCTCCTATCCACTTGACCAGTTCCTTGGTGGCATTTTCCACATAGTTGCACAAGCTCACTTTTTTTTTTTTGCCAAGTGCCAAAGACCAGAGGAAGGAGCCATGCTAACTCCTGCAAAATCAGTCTGTGGCAGCATTATTCTCAGATAGGAGAGCAGACCTCTAAGTACTGGAAAAGTCTTAAGTCTTTCATCAGCCTCAACTTTCCCTGGGTTGAGGCATTTCTTTAGTAGTCTAACTACATGCAGCTACACTGCACCAGTGTGGAAATCTAAGGAGAATACAAGTAAAGAAAAGCACCACTGAAACCTTGAAAAGTAGAAAGTAACAAATATTCCAGCTGAAATTCGGCCTGGACACAAGTTATTGGGTGTAAGTGTGTGTTTACATTTCTTTGAAATGTTCCTAAACAACCCTTCTGTCTTAAAGGAAATTTTCCAAACCATGATGGGAAAATCTGTTTCAGATCACCTGTACTGGTTTTAAAACCAGGCATAACACTGCAGCTGGTTCTTTTATCCAGAAAAGGTGCAACTGTCATGCCAATTTTGAACTTCAGTCATGTTATTTTAAATCTGCATTAGTAAAGCCTGTAAGAAAACATGGCTCTGTTGTCCACATCTTGCATCTGGAGCAAAGTTATGCTAAAGTCTGATCCCTAAACCCTGTATGGAAATTATATCTGGTATGTTCTGCTCTTTGTAACATGGTACATGTGGATTTTTTTACTGTAGTGATAACACAGCTCTATAGCCCACCTGGTAAAAACATTATACATTAAAAAATGACAGTCAAGAGAAGCTGGTGCAAATACACCAGAATTACATAGGAAAAGGTTGCAATGTAAGGCTAGAAACAAACACCTACATTTATAGGCACTATCTGGAACCTGACTTTTAAACAAAAGTCTGTAGCTTACAGTGTAATTTTGAAGGCTTAGTACTGGGTTTTCAAGTTTGGAAACAGTTTAAGATTGCTGTAGTAAGGAAACAATATAAGATTGCTGACATTATGGAAGGTCTTACCAGTTGGTCTCCTACTACTCGATAATATTCTACAGATGCATGGAAAAGCATTATCAAAAGGCAATTCTATTCCACACACAACCTCTCAAATCACAGCCAAATGTGACTTCACATGTGTAATAAATTCAGGAACTTTTGCTACAGATGGCAGAAGTATTTATAAACCAGGTGAACAATACAGAGAGGTATCCAGATGAGACATTCATCTTACCTTGCCCCTTTGCAACAAGTAAAAGGTCTGACAGTGCTGCCACAGGAGATGCACTGATGGTACCTTGCAAGTGTAGTGCCTGGCGTTTGCATCACGCCAGAGATGAGACTCTGTGGCAGGGCAGATCAATAGTAGCACTGAACCTTATTATTTTTATCCTTCCTCATTTTATCCTAGGAAATGAGGACACAAGAGTTCAGCTTCTACTCTTACTCTTGAAAACCAAGGAGTCAATCTGGTGACATAGTGGGTGATGCTTTTTCTTGAAGCAGGTGTTTCTTTCTTAATTTTATCAGTGTCAAAGCAGAGTGAAAGTTCTTGACACTGAAATACCAGCTAAACCCACACTGTATAATGAGCATTTGTATGATAGAGTGTGAGGCTTCAAATGAGATTCCTCTTAGGATTATGCTTTTTTCAACAATGTCTGTTGTTTCAGGAGCTGACAGCACTCACAGGGGGCTCTGGGCACTGGATTTTGACAGCAGCCACAGCTAAGCCATGCACAATGGTGCAGCACCCAAAGCAAGACTGATAAACCCCAACCCCCTCACTCTTCTGACATTGAGCCCTAAAAGGCTTTCGATGGTTACTGTTGTGCTCTAATTGTTGCTATACTAAAAAAATCCAAACACTTAAATTTTCTTCTGCCACGTAAAGGCAAATTCTCTATTCGCCCATAAGTCTCTCACTTCGTCTTCTTAGAGAGTGCCAAAAAAAACCCCCTAAACCAACAAACAACAGCAAAAAACCCAACTAACATGTGAGAAAATGCAAAAAGTGCACAGTAGTATCTTCAATAACACAGATTCTAGTCCTTGGTTTCTCTCCATCTGAAGGATAAATATTACTTTTGAAGGTTTGCAATAGTAGCTATGAATCTGTGTATTTATTATATGACATAAACACACAGAAAATACCAACTGAAGTACTTAAAACCACTAAAACCACCTGACGGATGTCAAGATCATGGAAACAAAAAGGCCATGATTTTATAATGTGCTAATAAACAAATTGAGTTTTTCCAGGTATAACACATCAGTCAATTCCATTAAAGGAACTTTTTTTGTCTGTAGACCTTATTTTCATAACTTTAAAACTTTTAGTTGACACGGTGCCAGTTTCTAAGGGTAAAGACATCACCTGTCTTATTTCCAAGCTGACACAACATGTTTTAAGTAGATGAAGGCTCTGTTTCATTACATTAACAGTGTCTCTAGATGCTCTTTGATGCATCTCTCTAGTGCTCAGTAATTTAGTAACAGGTTGGAAATGAGCGAAGGGGTAAAATGAGACTCTGTTGCCAGAGCAACTACTGCACACCTCTAATTTTTGAATCAACAGATAGCAGAAGTTGATACTTTACTGCAGAGTATGAGGCAACTTCCAAAATATTCTATGAATTTATACTCATTTTGTTCAAGGAGTGGCGCATCTAAGAAAACAATTTTCTATAGACAGTCTAGATCTGCTGATATTGAGCTAAAATGCTAACAGGAAATGTTTCTCTCTATTTTGACCAAAAGCCTAGCCATCTACTCAAATGTAAAGCCCTAGAAATAACTTGCCAAGCTACTTTGTCTCTTAAAATTCTTGCTGACATTCTTATTTTAAAAAGATTTTTTTTTCCTAATGATGTGACAGCTCAAAATTTGCAGCCATGTGTGACAGAGAAACAATTTAAGAACAAAAAAACCGCAATCAAACAAACCAACCTCCCAGGCTTTCTCATTCAAATGACTGCAAAATGTGGAAACAAAATGACCGAGAGACAAGAAAGATCTCTGACTTCTCACTATTACAGATAGTAGAAGGAGCCAGGGCCAGGCTGCCTCAAGACATGCTTTGACCTTCTGTTTCCTGGATGGCTGGAGACTTTGTGCTTTACAACATTTCCTTTGAGCAGTTACTTTGCTGGGGCAGGGAGGGGGAGACACAACATGCATGTTTTTTTTGAGCCAGGTGAAAAAATAAATGCTTTGCCCTCAAGTTGCTGGTGGAGTCTAACAAAATGACCACATCTACAGAATGAGCTGAGCTTGGGCCTAATTGTGGCCTTGTGGTTAGTGTGGTTAGTGACTTATGCTTGGGTTTTGTGTTCCTTGACTGTCATATCAGGATGTAAACTCCTCCCATTTAATGAAAGACTCAGAAACTTCAGGTGAAAATGTAGTGACTCCTACCAAAATTTTTCCCTTGTGCAGAATGCACAATACTTAAACTTCATTTAAAAGTACATTGTCATCATCTCAGCTTCACAAACTCAGAAGCTGCTCAGAAGTGAAACAGAGTTCCTGACAATCTACTGAAAAACATATTTATTTTAAATTGCAGGTGCATGATTTTTCTGTCATCCCTCATCTCCCTAGCACATGCAACCATTTCCAGGACCTATAGCTGCTTCCATCAAAGACAGAGTTTTGCCGTTGCCTGCCTAGCTATTGAAATCTGTTTAGTATGGATACAGAATTCTGACATCCTGAGTAAGAGGATCTTTGCTGCCGTAATGACCACCCACACACGGAGTCATCTTGCCTCTTACCCACCATTTAGTCTGAGCCACTCTGCTCCCTTTATAACCTGTGGCTGTGCAGACAAAACCTCAGAAAGGGCAGTTCATCACCGCTATTTAGACATGTATCTCAGGATGGGATGCAATTCCCTAGAGAGGTATCTGTTTCTTTTCCTCAATAATAAAACACCTCACTGACTAGTTTAGACTCTGCAGACAGCTTTCAGGTGCTGGAGGTCAATGGAAGGAATCCCACTCAAAACTCAATGCAAAGGGAGTCAAGGCCCTGAAGGGTCAATGAGAGCAGACCCCAGTCCTCAGAAGAGCATCCTGAACATGGCATGCAACAAGCAAATGAATAACCTCTGCTGGTGGATAACTACATTGCTTTATAGACCTTATTTCCAAAGGTTAAATCTGTTTCCCCAAGGATAACAATGTGTCAATAGGTATTTAACTATGGGAGGCTGGGGAGAGAAGACTGAATAAACTCTCTAAACTCTGTTGTTTCATCCAGGACATACTTACAAAAGAGCCCTTCATGTCTCTATACATACTTGTGATGCTCACAGTAAAAATGGCAAGACACAGACACAGTTAATGACAGCCTGAAATTGGATGCACCAGCAGTGATTATTTGCATAGCAGGTTGCCCCTGTGACTGAACTAGACTCTTCCAAGAACTACCGAGCAGGATCACTGCTGCAGATAGTCACAGGAGACAAGACTTTTAGCATAAAATCTCACAGCTGATCTAATATTTTTTAGATGTTGGAATAGAATATATGGAAATACGATTTCACTTCCATGATCCCCTGCAATCTACTAGTTGAAAGATGGATTACACTACAGAATCAAATGCAGCCCTCCTGGCGCCAGCCTAGAGTAAGTAAGGTAGAATCTAGCCTCTGAGATTTAAAGTATTTGTGAAGAATTTTCAATTATTGCTAGTATCAGTCTGAGTACTGCAACAATTTGTATATGTCACAGAAAGGAAAACAAAGAACTACACATGTAGATGATCCTCTTGCCAAACTTAGCATGTGAATGTGTCTGAGAATCTGCTTGTATACCTTTAATGCATGGATGTAATCTCTTAAGAACATAACTCCTTCAAATTTCTTGATTTTCAATAAGGTTTTACTTTCCATGTTGTCTTTTAAGAGTGGGATGCATTAATAACAATGTAGACAGGCAAATACTTCTTTAAGCATTAAACTGTGATTCAAAAGGGAATTAAAATGTGAGATTTAGAGAGTATGTTTCCTAATATATCAACAGAGGAAGAGAGGGGGAAAAAGATCAGTATAGAATTATAGAATCAACCAAGTTAGAAGAGACCTCCAAGATCATCCAGTCCAACTTATCACCCAGCCCTATCCAATCAACTAGACCACTTCTGCTAATGTGGTTTTATGAACAAAGCAGCTAGTGAGCCTCACTAGCCTCAAGGAGTAGACACAATTGCACTGCATGCAAACATGAGAGTCAACCATGCAAGATATTCATGGAACTTGTGGCTATGGAACAAATAAGCAAATCCTAGAATTGTTCAAGTATTTCCCATCCATATCTCAGAGCAATGATAGTGTTTCCTGGGCAGTGTTCAATACATTTGCACTCTACTCTGTTCCACCTACATGCTGCGCTGATGACTTCAAAGATGAGCAGGTGGGGTGGCAAGTGTGAGAAGAATCTGTCTTCCTGCACTTTGACACAGGCCCCACTACAGAGAACAACCCCTGAAGGAATAAAAAAGAATCCTTCCAACCCTGAGGGAATCCCTCTGAGGATTTACCCCAGAAACAGTGTCAGCGTTAATGATACACAACAGCCCCTGAGTTAGTGCATTGGAACAGTGTTGGGAGGTAGTTATAATACCACAGGTGAGAGGGAAAAAAACCACAGCCAGAGTGCTGTTCCTTACCGAGCTGGTTTGGTACTATTGCTCAAACTCCATAAGATCCTTAAAAAAATAACAACCCACAAAGCAAAACACCTGTTCCATGCCCCTAGTTCAGGGCAAGCTTGGACAACAAACTGATTTATTTGCTTTGTAGACCTTTCAGACCACAGATTCATCGAAGACAAGAAAAGAAGATCCAGTCTGCCCCCTCTTGCTTAGAGAGGACTGCTTATGTGACTGCATTCAGCCACATCTGGGTAGTCTCTCTGAAAGTGATGCATGGCACAGATTTCACTGTGAGTCCAATTTGACTTAGACAGCTTTAAACATTGGTGGTAGTGTACATGAAGGAAAGAAGCTAGCTGGATCTAGAAGCAGTGGCAATTAGAATGAAACATCTTTGCACTAGTAAAATGAATATATTTGACATGAGAAATCAGTGAGAGACAAAGAGTGAAGTCCCTGATGTTACCATGACAGTGATTTTTCCAGGGGAGAATTACATTTAAATGGAATTAGGGAAAAAAAAAAATTACTTACATGGGAATAATAAAAATCTGAACCCTCATGAGTTGAATCAGTAACCTTTGAACAGCCATAGCCAGAAGACAGGGACTGGTATGAACTGAACAGCAGAGCCTGCATCACAGAGGGAAGAACAGTAGTGGAAGATTTCAGTTTTAGCCAGAACTGCATTTGGCAAAAATTCTCCTCCAATTCTGTTAAATCGTATGCTTGAATAAGTTACTCACCCAGGCCAGTAACATCTGTTCAGGAAAGGGGCCAACTCTAAAATGTGTTTTTTCATCCCACAAAGCAAAGTATAATCTAGGCTATAAATACACATGTTTTTATGATGCTGGATAAAGTATCTCATGAAGAAAAAAAAATCTTTAGTTTAAGATTTTTTTGTTTCTAGAGACATTACTCATCTGATCTTAGATCTTTTGCATATTCAGTAGTCTTGCTGCTTTCAGTGGGGTATTTTGGACTGCAGGATGTTTTGCCTGATCAAGCTTAGTCAGGCTTAGAAGTGTTCTTGCCCCCTTACTGGTTCAAAACTGCCCTGGTCCACTCTCCACTGATAGATTTTTGACATCATGTATAGTAAGAGCTGTCTAGGCTTTCTGACAGAACAACACAGACAAAAAAACACTCCAAAAGCTTCACTGTCATGTGAAACTAGTGGCAAACTGTGAAATAATTCAAAGCAAACAGAAAACAAGACACTGTCCTCTATAGATCTTGTTTGAGGTGCTTGACAATGTCAGTATATTTTAGTGAGACTCTTTCAAGCAGACACACACACACTGAAGACAAAGACAATTGAACCTCTAAAAAAAACATTTTTAAGTGATAGATGACCAAGGGATTTGCAAAAGCTGACCATGCAGTGGCTTGATAGCATGGAATGAAAGCAATCTACAAGTGCAAGTCTGTTTCTTTTGGCAGCAGAAGCACTTGCTAATGGATTCATCATTTTCTGTTAAGTGTGAACATCAAACAAAAAAACATTTAGGGAATTATTCATCTGAGTTTTCAACCCTACACTTGCCAGAGATGGAGGCTCTGTAACTTAGTGCTCCAGAGCTCAATTCTGATTCACGACTCCCAAGTTCAGAAATGAAGGCCTCATAAGACCCGGAAATTGGTGCAGCAGTCGTCGTCCTTCCTACCAGTGCCCTCAGTCTGCAATGATACAGAGGTTTGAGACTTAGCTTCAATTATTGACCCAACCATTAATGTAGCTGCTGACTACCTTTTCCCTGTTGATCTATCCAGTAACAAATTCTTACATAGCAGCTGCCTGTGGCAATAGCTCTCGAAGCTAGTTAGACCCGTAAAAGCCACAGAAATGCATCCACCAGTGAAGAATAAAATTGCTAGGACATTAATTGCAATGGGCAACAGAGAACTCAAAGAACACTTGAGGAGCAAGCAAGAAATAGTGTAGCAGAGGAAAAGGAAGAGGAAAAAAGCTATTAAAATGATACTTGGCCTCCTGTGAAAAGGTGCACAGAGCAGAGGCTGTTAAATGTGTTTGGTTGCTTCGCACACATCCAGGAACAAGGTGAAAACGACACCAATAAACAGATCATGGACTTAGTACACTTCAAAGCAAGAAGCACCTTCATCTTCTGTCTTTTCAAAAACATCTGAAGATAAGCAAGGTGAAGCTACAACAGTTCTGTCTCTACCATTTATTTTTTGTAGGGCACTCACATGCTGTCTAATGTGCTTCAGATGAGTATTTCTTCTTTAATACGTTGGAACTGGTGAGATGGGAATTTTGTCGATGGAAGGATGGAATAAAAGAAAAGGGCCTTACTGGAAATCACTCCACTGTTCACTAGCAAAATACTTTACTGTACAACAGTAATAGTTCATGTCAGGAGCTAAAATTATAGCATTACACTGAAATGTGTCATTAGGGTCAACTTGTTGCTGTCATTTTTTCTTTTTAAAAACTGACTCTCTACAGGACAATTTGTAGGAGATTTCAGACACCCAAAATATTACCTTAGCTCTACAGAATCATATTTTAGATGTCTTGGTTTCACTGATAGTTTCAACAAGGAATGCACGGAATGATCAAATCGCATATAGGTAGCGGCAATTATTGGTACATTTTAGATGAGCACAGTGTGAAGGATAAATCTAAGGGAAGATTAAGACACAAACACTGAGGGAGAAAAAGAAAAAATGGGGAAGATGGAGAAAAAAGCCTGAAAAGCAGGAAAGGACTATCTGTCTGCAGGAAACTTGTATTCTTATGTGAGGTGTGAGTGACCTAGTGTGGGCTGGAATGCTATCTCTGTGTGATCTATGGAATTTCTCTCTCAACTGTAGTAACTGAAGGAGAGTGAATTAAAGTCTTAAAGAGAAAAATCAATAAAGGAAAAAAACAAAAAAGGAAAATATAGAGAGCCTTTCAGTGCCTGCATAAAATGTCACTCAAATAATCATGGGAAGCAGCCCCAAATTTCCATGTTTGCAAAAGAAGTAACTTGTAAAGACAAACAAACAAGAAAAGATAATCTTTTCCCCTTTGTTTTGAACTATATTTGTGAGTCTCTCTACTGCATCACTAGAGATGACTGAATAGGTCACAGTGGGGTTTTTGCTGATGCTTCTGGCTCCTAAGTAAACTACGTGTTCCTCTTTTAGGATCTTGAGTATTACCCCAGTTTATCGGTTGGGATAGACAATATTTAGCCCCAAACTCCAGTGAAAATGTCCAAAGGATCATATCTGGTTCCTTGCAGCCTTGTCAAACAATAAAGGTCAGTGAAAAGGTTTACTCCAACCACCCTTTCCTGTGTTCAGTTTTATCTTTAATAGACAAGTCCTGCTCTCTGAGCATCTAACAGTCACCCTCTAATAAACCTTTGTAGGTTCCTTTGGTTTGAGCTGCACTGAACCCTGCTGTTCAGGTTCTTGCTATAAATCTGTAGCCCCTAAATAGAGCACCTCTCTTCTGAGACAAGGCTTTGTATACCTGCTGTCTGCAGCCAGCTAGAGTATTTCCCTTTTCCCTCCAGATTTATCTTAACCTTTTCCCCACCAGCTGCATGAAATGCGATATATCTTTCGTTAAATGTGGAGAAAAGTCTTTTCTCAAATGGAAGAATTTGCCACTTGTTTTCTGCTAGGCAGTCAAGGTCCTTTTCCAAATTCAAGGCATATGAGGAAAACTTAGAAAGTTTGAGGTTTGCCACAGCGGTTACTACAACAGTAATCAAAATAAACACACCAGCATGCCCATGTGTTCCCAGGTCTCATCCCTGCTTGCAACTTCAGGAAAGGCAATCTCTTCCAAGACTGATCATTTTTCAACCCCTCAAATGACAATGTCAGTGGTTCCTGCAGCACCACACATACAGTCATAAAATTAACTTCCACTTCCTCCTGCCTGCCAAAACACTGTTGAAGACCAAGAAGCCCAAGCCTAACAGGACAACTAACCTGGCAAAGACTAAAGGTGTATATGAACATTTGAGAATGGCTGCCAAAACAAAAGTAGATTTACTTAAAATCTAGAGAACAGATTTTGAACTCTACTTCCCTGGGCTGAGAATTACTTAACAGGGTGAAGAAAAAGAGTCAGTGAGAGAAGGAACTGCTATCTCTGGGTAAAGAAATTGAGATACAAGTTAGTCAAAACCATAAGACACTTAGAGGGGGGGAAAACTGTACGAGAAATTTCAACCAGAGAAAAGCTTTGTTTTCACACAAAGCAAAAGAATTCACAATGTTGCTTCTCATCAATAATCTACCATCTACCACTGCACCTGTTCAGGAGGAACTTATATACAAAATAAGCAGATTTACAATAGGGTCTTTTGTGTATCCATGGAATAATTCCTATTTCATAACACCAGAACACCACAAACCCCTGCTTATGCCTACAGGCCACTGCCTCATCACACAGCCTCCACACTATGCGTTACCTCATTTCTAACACAGGTGAAGTAACTTTTCACTTACTGCCCAAGGTCATACACCTGGTAAATGATTCAAGAAGAGAATATGACTCTTGGTCCTGCTCAATAACCTCTCAATGTGTGATAACAGAAATTTACAAGAACAGGGAAGGAAAAAAAAAAAAAAAAAAAAAGAAGAAGTGTGAGCAAGAAATAGAAATAAAAAAACCCAAACCTGAAAGAAGGTGGTGCAAAGTGAGCCTCACGTGACTTTTCAAAACCAACTGTTTAAATACACAAGTACTGCTGTTCCAATTGTTCCAATTTCATCACTTTACAAAGTCCAGGGGTCAAAAGCAGGTAAAATATGAATCAGGGGTCCCTAAGTTTTTATCAGATGCCTACATTACCAGGTGATGAAAAGCACCTGGGTGTTGGAGGTTTTGTTAATTTTTTTTTCTTTTGGAGTCTCTATAGCACACTGATATAATAAACTGTCTCAGTTTATTATATATATTATATATTAATATTATTATAATATATTAATATTACTATATTAATAAATTATTATATATTTTAATAACAAAATAAATAAATATTTATTTGTACATAATAAATTATTGGATTATTTACTATTGCTATCCACATTTTTTAAAGGTTTGGCTTGGAAATAGAGAAATATTCCCTAAAAGCAGCCAAGGTTTACATAGGACATACCTCCGCACTGGTCATGAGTAAATCTCAAGCATTTTCCAAAGCTGATGTTAAGGTATTTGAAGGTCACTAAAAAAAAAAACCCACAACTATTGTTGGGTTGTGACTTTTCCCTGGGTGACAGCTGTAGGTGCAGTCATTTCACTCTGTGAATCGCCAAACCAAATGTAGGCAGATAATTTTTTTCATTAATGCAATAATGTTACCGACCAACAGCCTCTAAAGAATAACCCTAAGGCTTTATAGAGAGTTGTGAATAAAGAAATGAAATCTAAAAGATAGTCACTGAAAAAATTCAAGGTGTTTTCATTAGTGTTTGCCCTGCCTTGCAGGTGGACATGTTGCCAGCATGCAGTGAGGGAGGCAAAGACCTGTAAGTAAAAGAGGAAAATAGTATGTGGACAAACTGCAGGCAGGTACGCCAGACTGTTTCTTAGAGCTGGGTGCTGTGTGTAGGACAGCAGACAACTGATGGATGTGCCAGGTAGATGAAGGCAATGTCTTAATTACCCATTTCAGTTCAGACTTTGGAAATACTAGTTTGCTGGGGAAAATAAGTGTTAATTAGAAACTCTCGTGACTGGATGCCGTAATTACATGCCTAATGGCTGATTGACTGGGTGACAGCATCTCGCCCCTGGAGTGTGTGTCACATAACCAAGCTGAAGGCTTTGTGGGATTGCTGACAAGCCCTTTCTCCTTCTCTCAAATGCTCTGTTAAACACATAAGGAATAAGCTCCCAGGTTAAAAGAAACTCAAGTGGCACACATGGAGCTAGTCTGCTACAAAGATTTCTCTGGTACTCACATTTCTCCCATGTGAGAGCTAGTAAAGCAAGGAGTGCAATTTATTGCTGGTAAAGAACAGGTTTACCAAACATATATTCAAACAAGTTAGGCAGGTTTTAATGTGATCTTTTCATATGTCATGACAACTTAAGAGCAAAGCAGTCACCACAGCAACTGTTACATCAGAGAGCTGAGCCAGCTGCTAGATACCGAGTACAGAACAGTTCTTGCACAGACAAACACAGCTACTAATGATTCAATGTGAGGTATCAGGCAGAGCTGGTATCAGGCCATATCTAAATTAAAATGGCAATATTTTTAATCCTGCTACGTTTTCCCATAGTAAACTTTTAAAGGTTTGTGTTGTGAATGTACATATATCATGTTTATCAGGTACAAAACAAGTAAAATATTAATAACTTTAGATTGGAAATCAGAAGGCTTCACACGTATGATTTTGAAATAATTTACCAGTGCAAATACTGGAAAGAATGATTTAAATTGTTTAAAATGCAGATTTATACATTTACTTGTTTTCAATTTAAAATCAGAAATTTTCCACTTTTTTTCCCTATGACAATATTTTCTTTCTAGTTTTCAGAGTGACACTCTGCAGGACCAGAGATCAGTTGCACAAGAGGGAGCAAGAGCAGTTCTGAAAGTCCTAAATCTGCCCCTGAATGCTAAAGTTGGCACCTTCAGCTGGCTGACTACTGGGGAGCCACATCAATTTGCTCAGGCTCTTAGGCTGTTTTAGCAAGCATGTTATTGGAACTGGGACTTTTCCATGTTTTAACAAACATGCATGTTCTGTTCTAATCACGTCCTACCCAAATATTCCCTCCCACCTCCAAGAAAGACTCTCTGAAACTAAAGAGATTTTGGGGCAAATGGAATATTAGAATGTGGGTGAGAAGATATGAGGGGCTGGTCAATGAGGCGCTTGAGGACAGGGGAAAGCTGGAAAAGTGAAAATATGGAAAGAGGGGAAAAGGAAGACATAAAAAGACAGTAAAAGAGCCACACTTGGGGAAACAGTTTGCCATTTGAAGCAAGGGGAATCAGGAAGGGAAAGTTTTTCCTCTTTTCTTACATGATACTTTGGTTCTGAAGGGTCACAGTAGGATGGCTTTGCATTTGCTGTGCACTAAAGGAGCAAAAGATCCTATCCCAGTGGGATAACCAGAATGAAAGTGAATTTATAGACCATAGCAACCCCCGTATTCATGTCTAAAACAAATCCCTCCTCTTAAGCGTTAGATTTAGCTGGAAACTCAAGATCAGCACCACTTCATAATCCCAGTACTAGTTCTCTATCTCAGCTCAGCATCCTCACAGCATCTTTCCAAGGAATAACCCTTTCTAGACCCCATCATTTGGACAGAAGCAGAAATAAGAATAAGAGTGATTTGTGCTAGCATGATCTGCTAAGACTCGATGACACTCTCATCCTGTCTCCTGATAGAAGAAATATACTAACTACAAAAGAAAGAACTAATAGAGATAAATGGTTGAGGTCACATGCAGCTTGTCCAGTTGTCTTTTGAATGGTGAAACACGAACACAAGCAGTACACTGTCAATTGGTTAAGCTAGAGATGGAGCCTGACTTCCCCTGGCTAAGCAGAGAGGTCTGCCTGAGCAAAGCAAGGTGGATGCAGCCCTCTAAGTAGCTTAGCCACTCAATATTAGTGAAGCCCTTGATTTCTAAACACTGAGCTGCACCGAATTTGAATGCTCCACTGATGACTGAATTGGTTAGGAATACAACTGAACAGCAGGCTGAATACCCAGCGAAGTATTGTGGGTAATTAGAGATTAATTACAATCCCATAGTTTGTATCATGGTTCAGGGTCAGTACGGGGTCAGTGCACATGGCAAACTTAGAGAGCTGTGACTAGATGGATGACGCCAGCTCGGAGTGGCTCAGCAAAGTGAAGCGTATAGAAATGAGGAGCCAGCAAGGCTGGGGAGTGGACTCACAGCCAGGGCACTGGCGACAGCGGTGACACTGGGTTGTGGGGCCTTCAGGCACTGAGAAAATGTTAACAAGCAGGAGAGAGAATACAGCTGCACTAACTATCCAACTGCAACCCTGACTTTTCCAATTAACCTTTTCCAAGCTTTCTAAGATTTGGGAAATCTGGGGCACTGTCCTGTTGTCAAAGAAAGCTTTTAAAGAAAGAAAAGTGGTGAGGAAAACTGGAAAAAAAAAAAAAAACCACAAAAAAAAGGAAAAAAAGGAAGCCTCTGCTATTTAATATGGCTATTACATTTTTATTTAAGGCTAAATCCAGAAAAAATGTTTTGTCAGACTGCAATGAGCTTTTCAGGAGATGGCATTCATAGGAAGTGCGGAATATACACTTGCAGCGCAAAGCCCATTTATCATCAAAATCCTTCCCCTCCCATTGCCAAGAACAATTTGTCATATTTTTATCAACAATTGAGATATGCAAATAGCCTAAGACAGCTGAAAAGGCAAATTCATAACCCAAATATGCAAAATAGTGATAATGTACTGAGCGAAAGATACAGAACAGAAGCGTTTGGTGGAGAGAGGAATAAATCAATATAAAACTCCCAAGTGGTCATTTTTGGCAGTTAATTATTTGCAGGAAGTTTTTCTCCTTTAAATAAATCCTTTTTTTTTTTTTTTTTAAAGATCATTAAACTAAAAAGATAGCTTGTGGCATTCAGAGGATGGTGAAGAGGAGACTGGTTCTTGCAAGGGACAGCTGGTATGTGGAGGATATACCCGTTCTCTTGTGTGCCCCCAGCCGTATCTGCAGGTGGCTACTGCTGCTGTGCCTTACTGAATGAGGATCTGTGTAAATTCCCAAACATATGAACATCAGTTCCTTTCTGTACAACAAGGGAGTATTTTCCCTTCTGCTGGGATTTGAGTTCCAGAGGCATCTGTGCATTTGCCCAATTCCTGCCCAGAGCTAGGAAGTATTGCCAATTATTCTTTATCATTTCAAGGATGGTAGTAATATTTATGCTACTTCAATAACAGATAAAATATTTTTTTATTTCCTTTTCAGCACTGGCTCTCTGGATGTGAGGTGATTCAGAAGGGTAAAAATCCTGAGTGCACTGAAAAAAATGTTTTAGAATTTGCCTCCATATGTATCAGCGCTTTTAATACAAAAGCAGGTTTCTAGAATTACCTAAGTTGGCAACTGAAAACAGTGGAGAAATTAAGTGAATTGACCTAGTTAATGCAAGTGGCAGCAGCAGAGATGAAATGAGATGATTACCAGTTCTGACTCCTGGACCATCATCCTTGCCACCAATCCACATTGATAATAACTCATTAAAAGCATCATCATTTTCATCTCCCAAAATCTTAAGGGTAATCTTAAGCGTGGTTCCGTCTTCAGATGTCTAAATCAGAGGTGTAAGCCTATAAAGAACTCTGACTCCTGAACTGGAACAGGCAGAAACAACCAGAGCAGCTGATTGCAGGAGCACAAATGTAGAAGAAAATAATGAGTAGTTTGCTTGTCCAGAGGGCTAGGAAAGGCAGAACCTCCTAAGGATGAGGTTGGCCAGTTGTGAAATAGCAGGGCAGGTATGTGCAGGAGCAGAAATGTTGAAACACAGTAGCTGACAAACCAGAAGTGATAGCGATAGCAATCTGTCTAGCACTTTCTGAGTCAGCTATCACCTGAGCATCCAGAGGTCCAAAGAGTATTTTCTCCATTCTGTACTCTGCTTGAATGCTGCACAGTTTACACAAAAGGATTTCACACCTCAAAATAACTCATATTTGAATTTCTCAGCTATAAATACCAGTTCACCCTGTCAGTTTTATCAGATGAGCATCACAGCTATTCTGTTTTATTTATAAGGACTTCTCTTACGCTCTCCCCAATGACGGACGATTTTTGCCTTCTTTCATCCCAGGGTTACCTAGCCCCACAGAGCCATTACAGTGCAAAATCAAAGAGCTATTCTTCTGTGTTTATCATTCTAAAAATGAATCAAAAGTACATGAAGTGCAATTTGAAATGCTTCCTTTGAAAATGCCTCTTTTCCAGCAATACAAATATATTCACACATCTAAACATGCTATCCATGGCTCCAGGAATCGGGGGATTTCCCGACACTAAGCACTAAGGCTAAGTGCATTAGCACTCAACACAGTGGGAGTGCCCAACCTGCCTGTGCCAAGAAATTAAACCAAATGCTACATTTCTGCTTACGTATGGCTCTGATCTAGGAGGTGAAGGTTTGAAGTGACAGTTCAAGGAACATGGCTCTCCAGTTCCCTCCAGTACATCACAAATTAATCTACAATTAAACAGAACTGCTGAGTGGCTGAGATGGTGATGCTCCCACTCCAGAGATCAGTACAGGTTGTCCTTTTGTATTTCCTTACCACATCACTGCATTCAAAGCTCAAACTAAACAAGGACAGTCATCGAGACAAAACACCTTGAGCATTCCAAGGACACAAATGGCACATACAAGTAACATTTGATATCAGAGAGTTTCTTCTACAAAAGAGTAAGAGACTGTGTCTATAGGTCTAGGTCTATAGGGTCAAACTTTCCAGATTTAGAAAGAATCGGTCCACACTAAAGCCTAAAAA
The DNA here is from genome assembly GCA_013400475.1 of Tricholaema leucomelas. NCBI lineage: Eukaryota > Metazoa > Chordata > Aves > Piciformes > Lybiidae > Tricholaema lacrymosa > Tricholaema leucomelas. The sequence goes on from WAAF01006035.1 coordinate 84,782, forward strand.
CTTGTTATGGTACCAAAGTGCAAAATGCTGTCTTATTTTCTTTTAAAAGAACTTCAAATAATCCATTTCCCTGTGAACCTCTCAACTTCACAGGATACCAAGAAAACCCGACTAGTAACTCTTACTGACTTTAATAGAAAGTAATTATTGTCTGCAAATAGCAATTACTTCACATTAAATATGTTATCTGTTGTCTTCAATTTCCCTCTAATGCAGACAGTGACCTACTTTACCTATGCAGAAATCCAGCCCTGATTCATTCTTTGTCTCCTGGAGCTGCCATGGGAAAGATGTATTTCTGGCCCAATCCCAAATCACAGTTGCAGCTGAGTGTCATAGTGGATTTAAACATATTTATTGTATACATGTAGGAATTCTTTTGGTTAATCGTCTTCCTCTATATCAGGGATGGTGAGCCAGTTGACCAGAACAAACCCACAATTCTTGCCAGGATCTGTCTTTACCTATAGAGAGTGATTCCCCAGGGGTGCAAGAGAGTAAAGGTTGTAGAGCATAGATGGACATCTGCATTTCTTCTAGGATTCTTTGTTCTTTTCATGCAAACCTTTTAATCTATAACAGAACAAGAAAAAGCATGGGCCAAAAGTGTTTGTCCCTTTGTAATAAATCATAAGCTCCCAATGATGCTACAATTACTCCCCGATTTCCAAAAAGAATTGAGAACATCCTCAAAGCAAAGATTTATCCCACAACAGATCCTGACAACAAATTAGCAGAATTCAAGCAACAGTAAGGGAACAATGTCTTGGAACCAGACAGTTAATGCAGTTCAAGTATCCAGAGAGAATTTGTAGAGCAATGAAGAACTGTAATTATCTAATGATTTTCCATAATTTTCCATAGAACTGTGCATTTAGAAGCAGTTTCTGAGAGGCTGTGAAGGGACATAACCTTTTGTAAGCACTATACCTGCTCATGCCAGTCTCATTTTCTCTGTGTTTTTCTTTGTGATACTACTGTTGGCTCTGCAAGTGTACTTGTGGCTGAAACATTTAACATTCCAGATCAGCACTCATATTTATGAGTCAACAGAAAAATATGGCAAAACTGGCAGTATGCAATAGTTTCAGAAAAATAATCATTGATCTATGCCTGTGCTTTCAAAGTGGAGCAGGCTCCTGTAGAGCAGAGAACCATAAGGCTGTACTCAGATATGTAAATCTGCAGAGAAAAAACAAAGCCCAAACTCAGAGCAGACTGACTGATACACCTGATATGGTAGAGCAAGTGTCAAGGAATCATATAACCATAGCATTATTAATGTTGGAAAAGGCCATCATTAAGATCATTAAGACCAACATTAACCCAACTACCATGACCACTAAACTATCCTAAAGCACCACATCTACCTGATTCTTGAACACCTCCACAGACTGCGACTCCACCACCTCCCTGGACAGCCTGTTCCAGTGCCTCATCACTCTTTCAGTAAAGAAATTTTTCGTATTATCCAATCTAAACCTCCCCTGGCTCAAGTTAAGCCCATTTCCTCTCATTCTATTGCTAGTTATTTGGGAGAGGAAGGCAACACCAGTCTTACTACAACCACCTTTCTGGTAGTTTTAGAGTGCAATAAAGTCTTCCCTTGGCCTTCTCTTCACTAGACTAAACAAGGCATTGTCTACTCTAAGGTCTCAGATGCAAGCACAAGAAAAGTATTTCCTCAACAAATGAATCAGAAGAATAATTTAATTAAAATACAAAAAGGATTAGCTGTGCCACACCTTGGAATCTGGAGACAACCAGCTGAGCCAACACAGTACAACAGAACACCCTGTCATTGGCTCTTGATAACCTACACAGACCTCATAAGCAGACTCTTTTCTACCTTTGCAGCTTTTTTGGAGACTGTTATCCTAACAGATGGTCTCAGTGGATTAGAACAAAAATTGTTTTGAAACTTTCTGATACAATAAGAAATTTCCTAGATGATGGAAATTCTTAATTTCATTTGGTTCTACAGGCAAAAGGCAGATGTGTAGAAGGTAAGAGAAAGCAGGCACAGCTGAGCATTGGATCATGTAAATTGAGAAAACTCACCACAATATATGTCTTACACTCTTTTTTTAAAGGAAGACTCATTGTACCAAGAAAAGTTGCATCAGTCATTAAACACAAACTTTAAAGAACGTGCAACAGTAAAATTCTCTGAGCTCTACTTAGTCTTTCACTACAGACTTGTCTGGTTCGAATTCCTACTCCCATGCAAAATGAACCAGTATATTTTTTTTCATGTATACATGATCACATTGATATATTATTAAAACAAGTTAATCACTACTGTGGAAAGAAGTAGTATAAAATAATTAATAAATAATTTGAAAGTAAGCAGCATATCCATATTTTACCATCCCTCATTCAACTCTACAACTAATAAACTTTATTAATCATCCCTGTTGACCAGCCAGTGGTTGACTGTGTTACTTGAGCCTTCCCAGACCATATTTCAGAAATTTAAGAAAGACAACTCATGTTTCATGGAAGTAATTAGACAGGCCCAATGGCTAATTATCTGGGAACATTGCAAGGATGACTGATTGTCATTTACTTACTATGAGATGAGGGATAATTTTTCCAGAAATAGATCTTCTTGGTACATTTATGCAAAAAATCATTAACAGAGAGGTGAGAGGCCTGGTGATAGCATCCAAATCTGAGTTTACCATGTTACTGGTAACATTTGTGATCCTATTCTATCAATCTTGTCATAATAGTTTTCACACATCCTTCCACCATCCTAACCCTGATCACTTGCAATTGTGCCACTAATTTCAACAAGGATAGGGTTTTAATGCAGCAGTGCAAAAAGAGAAAAGATAAAGACAGAGTCTTCAAGAAGTCAGAGAAGAAAACTGATGGATCCTCCATTCTTATCGGTAAGTTAATGCCCAAGTTAAGGCCCTTTGGCATTGTGGTAGTGGTATCTTCTGAGATATGACCTCAGCATGTAGTCAGATTTGTGGTTAAACTCAAATTTGCATTACCATATTCTGAAATTGCAGCACTTCTTCATTTATTTATTCATTCATACCATTTCATTTAAATGCCGTTCTTGAGAGCCAACAAAGTTTAAAAACCTAAAGGAGTTTTTGTCCAATGGTAAAACAGTCACATACTTCTCTTCATCAGGTATTTATTACAAACTCCTGAAATTCAATTTAGTAATTTCAGATCCAAGCCAATTCCCATTGGAAATTTTTTACTCATTTCAATGTAAGTTGGTTCGAAGCACCGGAAAACAGCTTGTTGTCTGATATTACTTTCTACTTCACTTTTGCAGATGGCATACTATCAGAAAAAAATTCAGACAAAATCACTCTTCCATCTGCTTCTCTCTTTTGCAGGCATTTAAGCAGAACTTACTTATTTTAATCTTTCTATTTGATTGACATTTTCTGAGTGGGAGAATGACATACAGTACTAGTTCACAGTTCTTTAATGGCCAATTGAGAAATTAAAGAAAATCATGATCTCTGAAAGAATTGCTGCCCCAGTAAGATTAATACTGCAAACACTAATTACTTCCTTATTATCTTTTTCTGTATGACAGAAGCATCTAGTGACATTACTTTGTAGGCAAAAATCACTGACAGCTGCCATCATTAATCCCAGTTCAAACTTAGTCTAGGAAAGTCTTACATTCTTATTACTGGGAATTTGATCAAATAAAGGCAAGCTCATCACTTCCAGCACAGTCCACAGATAACTCATTTTTTCACTTAGCATTTTATGTTTCTGTAACAAATACTTACGTTACTGAAAGCAAAAATAGCTTATGAAGAACAGACACTTGAATGGAACTCCGTGGGTGTGATACTGGTGTTTGTCATGGGTAATTTTATTTACTGTTCTTACCAACACACTATTATCTTAACAAACATTAATGAAAACCAGAGAAAGACATTTGTTTCATCTACCACTTCTAACACTTCAACAAACCTACAGCGCATTTAGAGGTGTCTGAATAACCAGATACCTCTCTACTGGTAAAATATTCCCACTCTCAGAGATAGGAGAGTTTGCATCTCAGCAGCAAGATGCACCCATCCAGCTGGCGCCTGCTCTGGCTTTTGCCCAGATATAATTTCAAACTTCTCAGAACCACATGTGAAAAACCCTATTTCTGCTCTCAGAATTCAGGAAAAAACATGAGTAATTTCAATTATATATCCTCATGGATTTCAGTTTACAATCCAAACACAAAAGGTAAGAGCACTGAGGAAAAGGAGGTCACAGAGAAATTTACAGACAAAGCAGAAACAGAAATTGACCTGTAGCAGGGATCAGTTCTCATGGTGGTGAATTTGTGCCCCAAATTGATTAGAAGTCTTTGGACTTCAATGCTGTTGCTGAAGTGCTCTAAAAATGACAGTGAAAGACAACTCCATCTAATAAAAAAAATGTTTATGTTTTACTTTTGCATGTACAGTTTCTGTGTAACTGCATGGACAGAGAAGCATGGGACACTTTTATTCTATGCTGGTCAAATAAAGTATTTTTAATTACCGAAAAATAGAAAGGGGAAATTAAAAAACAAAAGGCAATAGGCTTTAAAAAAAAATCTCCTAAAAAATGAGAGTAAATTACTTCATGCTTGCAAAATGTACCTATTCAATTACCTGCCTTTTTTTTTTCTTAGTGGTCCACTAACTCACTTTTTTCTTCCATCCCTCATCATTTTCATGCCAGTGCAAGTACAAAATTTTTCTTACCTATTGGCAAATGCTCATGACAATTTTGTAAGGCTGAGTGATTCATTTGCACTGTGGTATTCATACACCACAGATAGGCTTCATAAAACCTTCAATGATTATAGTTAATAAAAGTGAGCTCCAGTGACAGCAAAATACACTGAAGGTGCAATTAGAGACTATGTATCAGGTGAGTAATGAATATGAAGCTAATTAAAATTCTACTACTCCCCACAAAAAATGGCTGCTGAAGTGTGATTCAGTCCTCCTAATCATTCTGTAAAATATTATACATTGGACATATAAATAAATCCTTAGGCAGTTCATTACCTACTTTGTACAGTGGAATAAATTTCAATCTTTCCAAAGTTATGGACATTTTACCCTATTTCTAAAAGCCAGCCATAATTCAACAGTGAGGATAGCAAAGAGGACTCTAAATACCTATTTCTGAGTATTTGCTAATCATGTCTCCTTCCTATACTGTCAATAAGGCTGAATTAACTGGGCTTGGCAAAAAGAAAACAAAATAGTGACTGGGCAAGCAATTTTAAGCCAACAATTTATTGGGTAGACTTTGGCATCATTTTCTCTTTGAAAGTCTCTATGACTGTTAAACCTGGAAACACAGGTCATATCATGTAACTCTGAAAAAATTTCCCAGATGAGTATGGAAATTCAGAGCTGAAGGTGCCTCCCTGCTAGGCACACTCTGCCAGAAACAGCTTTTGTGAACTTAGAGGGATCATAGAATCACAAAATGCCAGGGGTTGGAATGGACCTCTGGAGTGGAGTAGGTGCTGTCTACTTTGACCTCAAAAGCCTTGCTGAGGTCGCAGTAGACAATATCCATTGCTCTCTCATCTACCCAGCACATAGAATTAGTCAGGGTTGGAAGGGACCACAAGCATCATCTAGGTCCAACCCCCCTGCCATGGCCAGGGACACCCTACCCTAAATCAGGCTGGCCAGAGCCCCATCCAGCCTGGCCTTAAACACCTCCAGGGA
>WAAF01006035.1:90793-160804 GCA_013400475.1 Tricholaema leucomelas
GCCTGTATTTGTGCTTGGGATTGCCTCAACCCAGATGCAGGACCTTGCACTTGGTCTTGTTGAACCTCATGAGGTTGGCTGGTGCCCACCTCTGCAGCCTGTACAGGACCCTCTGGATGGCATCCTTGCCCTCCAGAGTGTCTGCTGCACCACACAGCTTGGTGTTGTCAGCAAAATTGCTGAGGATGCACTCAATGCCACTGTCCATGTCTCCTTAGTGAATCCATGATGACTGCCTGATAATCTTTTCTTCCATGTACTTTGAGATAACCTCCAGAATGAACTGTCCCATCACCTTTCCAGATATGGAGGCAAGGCTAACCACCCTGTGGTTTCCTGGGCTCTCCCTCTTGTCCTTTTTGAACACTGGAGTGACTGATTTACCTTCAATCCTCCCCCTCCATTCTCCAATATGATACATTTTATTCTTCCATTGCCTATCAGGACCTTATACACAGATGTTGCAGAAGTAAACCATAATAGGATGGGAAGTGCTTCAATGCCTTTGCAACTCATTTTTCAGGCTTAGATATTCATACTTATTTTAGGTTAAAAAAAAGAAAGTCAGGTTGCATGTCTTAGGGCATGAGTACCATTATCAACTGACCATATTTTATGCTCATGGTGACACCGATCTTCATTTCACAGCAGACATATCTCACAGAATCACAGAAACATTCCAGTTGGAAAAGACCCCCAGGGTCATCAAGTCTAACCATTACCCCTACTCTGCAAAGTTCACCCTTAAACCATATCCTCAAGTACCACATCTCAGCAAGATACATCAAGGTAGCCACTGTTTTTACAGTGCTCTGAATATCAGAGCAGGTTCTACTCATCATGTGAAGCTGCATCTCAGACGTGTCCTCATAAAGAAGTACCAGAGAAAGAAGTCTGCTAGGAAGTATCTCACTCCAGTCCCAGATCACACCCTCTGGAGTGACCAGCAGGTAATATACGTGCACTTCATCACATGTTTCAGCACTTCAACACATCTTCTACTGCAACACTCCAAGAGTATGGTTTAACAAATTGGGAGTCCAGAAGGCTGGGATGCTCATTTGCATCTAAACACTGACTTTTGAAACTGTTAGACAGGCACGGTACTTATCTAACTCAGGGCCATACTGACTCACTGTCTCTGCTCCCACACAGCATGTATCCTCGGAAACAAGAAGCACAAGAGTTATGTGACAAAGCAGCACAACCTGCAGAGGAAAGTCTCCAGAAGTCAAGTGGAGCAATTGCATGTCAGCCCTCACTCTTGCAGAAGTTAATTCAGGTCTTGTTTAACTCTGAGTCATACACCCTGAGGTTGGATATTTCATTAAGGCTGAAAGTCTGCCTTAAACCTGTATGCACTGCTACAGCAGGAATATGGGAGTCACATCAGGCACAGCTGTGCCCTTCTAATCCTCTCCTATCTCATAATTAGTGCTCTACCTGGGGTAGGCACTGGATTGCTTTGGAAAAGAGGAAACAATGTGAGAAGCATTACTCAGGCAAGTCCAGATGTTTCCATCAGTATCTGGAGGCATACATCTGTGACAGATATTTTCCAAAAATTGTCTCCCAAACACATCAGAGCTATGGAAAGAAACCTTTCTAAGTGATGGCAGTGCTCTCCCATTTATGAGAATGCACAGTCTGAATACATGTCCTTTCTGCTCCTAATGAGTGCAACCTAGCAGTCACTTGTGACCCACCTCAAGGACATCTCTACAAAGGTAGTGGTCAATTAACTATCATCTTCCTTCAATGTCATCACAGTCTTGTCACTGGCAATTTCACTTAGTGGATTAGAGCTCTGATACTGGACAGAGAATGAGACAAGAATCAATGTTTAATCACCTGTGGAAAATATTCTTTCTTCCCTCTAGGTAACGAATGTCACCGAAACAAGGCTGGACTGTAGATATAGCCACAGTGACATCAGATACACTCTAAACATTTTTTAGATCACATAGAATCATAGAATCAACCAGCCTGGAAGAGACCTTCAAGATCACCCAGTCCAACTCATCACCCAGCCCTATCCAACCAACTAGACCATGGCATTAAGTGCCTCATCCAATCTTGAACACCTTCAAGGAAGGTGACTCCCCACAGGTTGTTTACATTACATTGTATTACAATGGACACTCTTAAGGCAATTGACATTTCATTAAAGGTTAACTAGTTCTAATAAATGAGGTCTGATCCTTTGCTTTGAGATATGTAGATCAGGCTTATTTTGTTATGGCCACTGACATACTGGGAGCTAGTATGAGTGAGTTCCTAGTTGGAAGACTAGTTGTGGCCATGTAGAAAAATGTTGCTGCACCGCTGCTGAAGGAGCAGTCTACCTTTGACTGGGATCCACACAGATACTTATTTCCCCTTTTCTTCCTATAGAATGCCTAGAAGTATATTACACAAAATGTGTTTTCTGTACTAGCATCCTATTATCACATTTTCTTTCATGCACATTCACATTGCAACTCTTTCTTCTGGGACTCTCCATGCCTCTCTTAGCAGCACCACTGCAGTGACAACCACAGCTCAACTAAAAGGAGAGCTCCAGGTCCTCCCCCCACCATAGTCCCCAAGTGTTAATCTGGGTTTAAAGCTCTGTAAAGTCTGATGAAAAGGGGAAAAAATGAATTAAAAAAACCACTGGGCTAAAAGCTGTGAGAGAGCCAGTTCTAAATAACGCTCCTAAGTATTGCGCAAGGATAAGAAACTAGGATCACTGGAGCACTGTCAGTTGTTACACAGTGTCTTAAAGCAGATTTAAAGGAAAGATAGGAAACAGGTTCTGGACCTATCAAAGGACAATTTTGTCTGAAGAGTGAAAATACATGAAGCAAAACTTCATTGCAGAGGCACTTTCTCTGTAGCACTTACTCCAAACAAGGAGCATGAAGAGGATACTTTCCTACGAATTGTTAGAATTGCTCACCGCCAGTTACTGATTTGAAAAGCTCCAGTAGTCAATAAAGCTACAAAGATGTCACTAAAGGGCATTTGTGAAAGAAGCCAGTGGCCTGTGTTAGCTTTCTTCTCAATGATAATGCACAAGAAGGAAGAAAAAAAATCAGCCCACCACAGTTTGAACCTCAGAGCATTGGCTGAATAGCTTTGCCTTCACTTGGTCTCTGCCTTTGACTTCTTATTCACAGGTATAATGGCAGTCCTGGCCTGTCTGAGGTCAAAGGAAACCCTAAAGCCTGGACTTACCTTGGCCTTGTAACTTCTGAGACTTCCAGGATTGTCATCTCACACAGAACTGGCAAGCATTATACCCCGGATTCACAAGCAAATATGGTGTCAAATCTCTGCAAAACTGCAGATGGCCACATTCTGAGCAGGAATTAGGGTAGAGCAGGCAATAAAGCAGACAGCAAGAGTTTCATTTCTGTTTGTATTATCTAAGAGAGGGACAAAGAATAAACCCAAATGTTGTTCCTTTCCTGGAGTGCTTATTTTTTACATACTGCAATACTTTGCAGTGTTTGCTGAGAAAAAGATAAGCAGAGATAAGTTTAATTTCATAAGTAAGATTGGTTTCATTTTGCCAAACCTGCAAGAATTATGTTCTTTGGTCCCACCCCTTGATTTCCCTCTGAATTTACCATCCCATAATAATTTAAATTTGCCAAGAACTATTTGGTGAAAATGAAACACTTAAATTTCTGCTCACCTTGCCAGTTGCCCTGCCCTTTGCCAATAACAAAAGGTTTTAAGATAGAAACTGGACTATTTAACCTTCATTAATCATTCATACTGTTCAAACACATCATCCAGTAACTGAAGAGGGGTTAATGGTAGCTAAGCTTGAGGCTGTTGTCAAAAGTAGGTTTAACTTTCTATGAACTCACTGGACACAAAGAATGCAGCCTGCTCACTATTCTGAATGTCACCAGCTCACGGCAAACTGATGACTACTAATGGTAATTAAATACCTCTGCAGCTATTTGTACCAATAACAAAGAGTTACTGTCAGAACTTGAATGAGGTCCATCTGCCCATTTTTAAAGAATGTTAACATTCTGTAAGTGATAAAGCAGATGGCAACCCAAAAAGGGGAGACAAAACTGAACTTCTGTATTATAGCACTTTTCTGGATCTGCTCTGGATTCCCTAATGTTTCTCCTCTGCAGAAGTTTAAGACTTCCATACATATCTGTTGTTTCATGGCAAATTTTCCCACTATTTGCTTTTACCACAGGTTGTAAATCCTGAGGCACTCAATCCTCAGTAAGTGGAAGGGCCATTCTACTTCTGCTCTGTCCATCCTCACTTCACCATGGACATATGTAACATGGTATCAGTCAAATTTGAATAGAAGATGAAGACAGAGCTACTTATCTACCTTTTTTTGGTAGGCTCCAAACTACACAACAGACATTTGTGTATATCTGCAAGAGTGGTGCAAAGGTTTCTTTGAATTAATCCTGTGCAGTTTGACTGTCACAGCATTTGTGAGTAGAAATGGAAAAGAGCTTTCATTTCCCACACTTTTAAAATTATAGTACATATTCTTCTAAAACCTGTAACTCTAGGATTTATGCTCAGTTCAGGGGAATTATTTAGACTGAATCCTTCTGAGTTTGCCCAGTTAGTTTCATCTGCAGATAGGTTAAACATTCAACCATTTAGTGGCTCTCTATACTAATTGAGTAGGCAGTCTCCAGCAGCATGCAAAGCTTTGATGGGGCTGGACTGTTTCCCACTGCAGAATAAACACTTTACCCAAGTGACTCCTTGGTGACAGCAGCTGGGGTACGACAGGGAAATTCAAAACTTCTGCACTTATTCACTGTTCTTATCGGCACAATGTTAACAGACAAATTTATGCAAATTAGAGAAAAAACCACTTGTTTCACCTGCCACATCTAATAACTCAGCAATCCTGCAGTGCATTCAGAGGTGCCTCAACAACCAGATATCGCTCTGCGGGTGGAAAGTTCCCACTCTTTGCGCAACCATTTCCACATACAACACCAGGAGTGCTGGCTATGCCCCACCACTACCACCTTCTTCTGTACAGCTTAAATACATCTCTGATGTCTAACCTGAAAAGACTACTGTCTCTGTGTGGTCACCCCGACAAACTTCTGTATAGATTCGGTATTGTCACAAAAGAACATAATTTTTACTACCATTTTACAAATACAGTATCTGATTTCTCAAGAATGTTTTACTATAGCAAATAATACTACTGATTACAACTATCTTTTCAGCTAACATAAAAAAATAAATAACTTCCCTCCTTGCATTTCAGCATCTTTACAGTATCTTCTTCCCACATAGGGAACTAGTAAAAATAAAATTGAAAACATCTGTTAAATGACTGTGTTTGATTGTAATATTTCTATTTTCAAGAGAATATTTCTATTTTCAAGAGATGGAGCAGTATTACAATCACTACTTTAAATACTCTTCACATTTCTTAAACTCCTGCGCTATTTTCTGATAATTATTCATACTTTTCATGACATTTTTAAGGAAAGGTTAAGAACATTTTTTCTTGAATTAAAAAAAAATAAAGCAATTGTTCTCTGAATCAGGTTTTGAAAGTCCCTAGAGAAGAATCCACAACCTCTCTGGGCAGTCTGTTCCAGTGCTCTACCACCCTCACCAGAAAGAAGTTTCTTCTCATGTTGAGGTGGAACTTCCTTGTGTTCCAGCTTATACCTGCTGTTTCTTGTCCTATTACCAGGCACCACCAAAAAGAGACTGGCACCTTCATTTTGACACTCACCCCTCAGACATGTGCAGATACAGGTAAATCCCCTCTCAGCCTTCTCTTCTCAAGACTAAACAGCCCCAGTTCTCTCAATCTTTCTGAGACCTGCACTCATCCTCACAGCTCTCCATTGGACTCTCTCCAGCAATTAGGAAGCCAAAAACTGGATACAGTATTCCAGGTGTGCTTTCACCAGTGCAGAGTAGGGAGGGGAGGAGAACCTCCCTGGACCTTCTGGACACACTTTTCTTAACGCACCTCAGGATGCTGTTGGCCCTCTTGGCCACAAGTGCACATTGCTGTCCCCTAGATAACTTGCTGTCCAAGGTCTTTCTCTGTGGAACTGCTTTTCAGCAGTATGACCCCTAGTCTGCACTGGTGCTTGGTGTTACTCGTCCTGAGACACAGGACTCAGCACTTGCCCTTGTGGAACTTGATGAGGTTCCACTTCACCTAGCTCTCCAGCCAGCCCAGATGGCAGCAGAGCCTTCCAAAGTGTCAGCCACCCCACCCAGTTCCCTGACAGCATAATGCAGATCTTTGATATTGTAGGTCCACGTCACCCTAGCAGACTGGCAGACAGTATGTAGCTAACATTAAACTGTACATCCACAAAAGCTACATTATTTCACCTAAATCGACTTGAAGTAAGCTGATGAAATTTACAAGCATAGATCACTCTGACAGAGAGAAGAGATGTTGATGGTGATCAGCAGATGAACCAACTTCACAGACAGCTCATTTTACAGCAGATTTTTTTTCACCTTCATTTGTGTTTGGCTCTCCTGCTGTATATTTCTTGATACAGGTTTAGAAACATAAAACATAGTAAAGTTTTCAGCTGTCCTGGTGAAACAAGTACACATCCATACAGTCACCCAGATGCTCACAGGGAATGCAGCTGTGACCTGGCTGGGTTTCACTGCCCTTCAAAGACAGACTCCGTGGATCTTAACTCTTTTCCAGAGGACAGCCCCCTCCCTCAACCAGTTTTTATGGGGCAAAGGTGTTGTCTCAGACAGGTTATAATGGACCCACAGCCTCCAAGCACTACACAGCCCTCACTATACTGCACACTCAGACTGCACAGGATTTTGGAGACACGCTGGAGAGAATTCAGACCCTGCTACTTCAAAAAGACCCCCAGGCACTAGAACTAAAGGAGAATCACACTTCACATACCCTGAAGCACAGCTGACTTTCTACTTAGGGAAGAGCAAAATTTTTTTTTTTTTTTAAGTTAACTGATCTTTTTGATCACCAAAGGTTCATTTCTGAGATCAGACTGAGCTCCCTGTGAGGATCTGGACAGCTTCAGATCCTAGCCAGCAATATGACAGTGAGAATTACTAAGCAGATAATGATCCAAAAGCAGGAGCACACCTCCCCTCTGCTGACATCAGTAAAACTTACTGAGATGTTAAACCGTAGGCATTGTGCATCAGGCCTGCCTGATACTGTAAGTAATCATTCCAGAGTTAGATACATTATATACTTATTAAACTTCCTCTGAACAAACATCACAATCTGCTCACAGCCTTCCCTATCCAGTCAAAGACTGGTGCATGAAGGAGGTGCTGAGAACACTTGCCTTCATAAACGTCAAAGCTGAGAGAGGGAATCACACTTCTGCAAATTTCAGAGAACACATCTCTCCCCAGCTCTGAGAACTCTCCCTGTGGGGAGGATAAAACCCAACACTCCAGAAGACTAAACCTACAGAATCACCTCCTCCTTGGGGAACCAATCATATCAAATCTTCACATTGATTTCCTTGATTAACCAGCTCAAATACTGGGTGGATAGCTGCGAAGCTGTAACAAAGGCATGCACCAGCCAGACACAAGGCAGCCAAATGAAGTTCCAGAACTACTTTAGTGAATTTCTCCCTGTGATTAGATTGATTAATGTGCTGATAAGCAGTTGTTTCATTAGGAACAAACTGTCGATTCGTCTGCAGGATCTGTATCCACAGTGCTCCTGAACGGCTTTTGAGACTCATTTGCAAAGCTATCAGGCTCATTGCAGATAAACACTGTGTTTAATACTGGTTTTGCTGGAAGACATTTGTAAATGACATTGTTAATCTCTCCTTGAAGGAAAGAAGCATTTGTCTGTTTTACAAAAGTGAACTTGTAACGTGACACATTTTTTGGTGACAGAGAAGCAGAAGGGCACAATACTTTTGTCTCTGCGCTTTCAAGTGAACGATGAGACTTATTTCTCTGGACTGGGAAAAATAAATAAACACTTTCCCTAAAGTAGCAATAAGAAATTAATCACACAGTTTACAAGAGCCCTGTTCACCTTCACACCGCTTTCTGTGCTCTCGTGCTAGCTGGAATTTAGTCTTTCAGTTCTGCAGACTATCAAGATACCATTTGCTGCTATTTAAACTGCACAGGATAGTTCAAATAAGGTCCCCCCTGCACTTACCTAGAGTGACCTATCAAAACTAAATATCTAACTTAACCCTGTGATGAAAGATCTAAAATTTCTGAAACAAGTTTGTGTTCTTTCCTCTGCTGTTTTGTGCACCTGTGCTGACCTACCAAGCACTAAGAAGCTGAGTGTCCTTTCAGTATGTCCAATTCTTTTTAGGTATCATTATTTATCCTCACTGATATTGTTATTCTACTGATAGCATATTTGAGACTAGCGAGAGAGATTTGAGGTAATCGTTTTAACAGTGTACAAGTCCTGTGTGCTTAGAATTATCTCCCCTTTTCCCCAACCACTTTACCTGGTCTGATCAAAGCCATTAACCCCTCCCTAAAGCCCTTGATGCTCTGGTGCCCTGAGACTAACAGTACACCACCCTACAGATAGTTTCACTTTCAAAATGCCTACTCAAATAGCTCCTAATGGTGCAATAGAATAGCTCACACACATCTCTCCATAGAAGAATGTTATTTCAAGAACATTTTTAAAAACATTTGCAAAATAGCTCTGGTTCCTTTAAAAAAATTCTGGCATGTTTATTTTACCAACTTGCTTGTTGGAATTCTAACATTGTATTGACATGATAAACCTTCATGAAATCAGACTTGCAAGGCTATACATCACAAGTAGTCTTTTGATACCCACTGTCAAGGAATGTGCAAGAAACAGAAGACAAAACAAATACAGAAGAAAAGTAAGTGTCTCAGGAGTAGGATAGGAAACCCAAATGGAAAACCAAACAGACAAGAAAAATCAGCAATTGTTAAACAAAGGATATGTGTGGCTGCATTAGTCATCATTTGAGGGTTCACCTGGTACCCACCTGCCTAATCTCTGAACTAGGTTCAGCAGTGTCAGGCATCTGCTCTTTAAGACAAAAAAAATCTTTGTAGGTGCATGTGGAGGTTCCCTGGTTGCATACAGCCCCAGTAACACATTCAGAGGTATAAAATCAGAAAATGGTAATGCAGATGAGAAAAGCCAAGTGAGGCAAGGGATACATTCTTGCAATGAAAGAAAATCCTGGAACAGGTTGCCCTGGGAGGTGGTGGAAGCCCCATCCCTGGAAGTGTTTAAGGCCAGGTTGGATGAGGCTCTGGCCAGCCTGATCTAGGGTAGGGTGTCCCTAGCCATGGCAATGGAGTTGGAACTAGATGATCCTTGTGGTCCTTTCCAAACCTGACTGATTCTATGAAAATGTTGGACTACAGGAATTTATTCTGGACATAAAAATAGATGGTTATTTCTGACTAGAGTGATGACTTACATGTGAAACTCATTAACAAAATCACATATTACATGGTGAAGCATCTCCTGTCATAATTCCATCACAAGTTACATGTGCATGTTCTATTAGTAGGTGTAAAGTTGCTCGTTGGAGTTATTACTGAGTTTATTCACTACATTCATTTCTGAACAGCTCTCTTGATAGCAAAATGACAGGTTTTCCCCAAAACATCAATGCAATTAATACCAATCATGCAGAGATCAATGCTGAAGAATAGGCAGCACCATACAGATTTATCAGNCCACTTCTACCATCAGCTACGTTTATAGTTCACACTCTGTTTGTACAAAGAGATGAACTTTTACATAAAGCAAAATAAGAGATCATGCACATCACAGGCAACAGCTATGCAAGTTCCTGCCATTATTAGAGAATAGACCTTGAGATGGAGAGGGGTTAGTTCAGTCTCTATGGCCCACTCGGTCCCTTCCTTCCTTTGGTTGATACTGCACATAAGTAAAAGCAATGGCTATAAAGACAATAGGTATTTCAGTGAGAAATTGAACATGAGACCACAAGACATCTCTCACATTGAGCCCTTCTGAACTATCGCACTGTGGAAAGGGGCATTTCACAGGAAGCTTCAAACACAGGACTTGGCAAATGACTATGAAATTCTAGCACGCTGAGTTACCTAATGGACTTACAGAGACACTAGCAGTAGAGTCACATCACTTGACTTTAAGACCATAATTCAGTCAGACATCTCAGCTATCCCCTTCTAATCACAGGTTCCTCCGCGGAATAAATCAAGGCACTAAAGTCCTGCTCCATAGGGTCATCCAGAACCCTCTCTTCTCTAACTTCAGAGGAGATATAGAGTGACAGACTAACTTAGCCAGCTGAGACAGGTGCCTAAAGCTGGAGTATAAATATCTCCCTTATGTGGGGTACTTTTACAAATGGGTTTCTAGAACTATTAATTCTAAAAATTTACAGTTTCCTGGTTCTTAGTGCTACTTGCTATTTAATATATAGGATGGTTTTCCTTTCACTCCAGGATTTAGCAGAGATTGTTTTTTTTCTGTGGACAAGAATTTTCTCTTTCTGACTTACTTTTGTTACAAACTCAAGATGAAGAATTCTCTGGCTGCAGAAAGTCACCCTGGATTGAGACTGAAAGGTACAGCTCACAAAGAAGGAAGTACTGGCCACTACTGGAGAAAATCTTCTCAGAGATCTCGAGTGATGTGGACTGAGGAACAGAGAAATCTGTTATAATGCACAGGTTCACCAACATGCACTGCAGTAGAGACATCTCAGAGAAAATCCATAAGAAAAGAGCAGTTTCTCCTCTACCTGTTTCCATTCAGGCCATTAAATTGTAGGGAGCAGGATGTGGAAGGGAAGAAATGCTGCTATCCCACATTACAGACACAAAACCAAGTGAAAAGTTCAGGATTACACAAAACTTGCTGCAGATCAGGCAGTGCTACAACTTGGAGACCAACAGCCATGCTCTGAGTGATGCATCGTTCTTCCTCTTCTGAGTTCTCCTGGACATCCATCTGCCTTTGTGCAGCCACACTCAATGGCACACATTAAATCAACCTGCATAAGGCGGACCTTAGAGCCTTTGCATTTTCTGCAGAGCAAAATACCCTGAAAGCAGCACCCTATGGCAGGTCTGCCACTAAGCTGGCTGAAACAAAAGAAAATTAAATTAGAAGGAAAGTATTTCTACAGGTACTCCAAGGAGTCCAGGGGATTACTGTGCCTTCTAAGCAACACTCTCAATTGGCAATTTCTCAAGCACAGTGAGCATGACCACTACTTAGCTCTTTGTGCATAAGCTAACACCAAGAAAGTGCTAGTCCTGTTACTGACATGACCAGTGCTTTGGAGGGATCCTTGAATACAGCTATGTCTCTTGTTGGTTAATGAGGGCTTTGAAAAATTGCTCATCTTGGCTGGTACAAAAACAAGCATTCATGGAATGAAAACCTTCCCCCTTTAGCTGAAAAGCTCTATGTAAGCAAAAGGTTGTTTCGTGTTTGACACTGTTTAGCTAAGCGTGGCAATGAGTGAAGTTTTCTTCCCCTTTACAGAGCCTGGTATTTAGACGCACACTCTTTTGTGCTAAAAATAACAAAGGGAGTATTTGGAAGAAATCAGAATAGATGAGCTGATACATTATTGATAGAAGTTTCAAGCAGCCTGCCACTCTGTTTTGTAACGTGGTTGAGTCTCAATTTTTAATGAAGCAACCTATGAAAATCTGAAGGGGTGAAAAGATGACCTCTAAATGATACTGCACACAAGTTCCCATCAGATAGCTGAACTGCCCTCTTTCACATCCCATCAGAGTTTTACCTCAGCTTGACCCTGGAGTTTACAGGCAAAAGAGACAATACCCTGACTCAGACAGGAAAGGTAGCATTAGAGAAATGCACAACTCTAAAAGAGGACTAAACAAACTATCCTTTTCTGCTATTGTGCAGAGTTTCTGTCATGTGCTTATTGACTAATACTCCATCCTATTAGAAACACACCTCCAATTCATTGAGAATGTGTTTACTAAAACATTCTTCATAATGAAAAAAACCATAGAAATCATACCACTAAGAACATCAAAAGCAGAACAGCATGACTAGGAGGTACAGTGAATGCCCACAACAGATGAGCACAAACAAATTCTGGAGCATTTGTTCTCAATGACGTGAGAATGGAGAAGTTAATGCAATTGACTTTTGTATGGGGCTAAGTTTTCCTCCAAAATATTCCACTGCCGTTTTGACTGTGATTCCTTATTCCCTATGGCTGAGATAACATCTTCAAACTGCAGTCAGAGAAACTGCTCTTCCTTCTTCTATCCTCATTTTCTCAAAAATAGTAAGAAAGCACATATAATTAACTCTCTCTCATTCAATTATCTCCCAGTCTGATAAGGATCTGATATATGTTTCTGTTTACCAAAATACTAACACTTCCACTACAAAGACTCATTACTTTGTGTCTGCTGCCCTGTACACAAAATGGTGTCCTGGAGTAAAGTGACATAGGTGATAAAAAGGTGACATGGGGTTGTATTCAAGGGCTCACTACAGAAGGGGAGAAAAGAATTAAAGGAAACAGCTTTCATAAAAAAAAGAATTATTTGTTCATAGGTCAAAGAGGTAAACAGAAATGATTTAGCCACACAGTATGTAAAAAAAAAAAAAGAGAAGTTTAGCACACTTCACAGAGAACATTAAGTCACAAATACACTCCTTTAGATAGCAAAAGACATTTTGTCACACTAGCATTCTTGAATCAACTCTAAGGAAGGCAGTGGGATCATACCTGCAGATTCTAAAAGGAACTGGCTGCATATGGCTCTCTACCCAGGCAGACAAACTGTCCTTATTCAGTTCACATTCTCAGAAACATCATGAGTTGGTGTCATAGTGCAAAACTGTTCATCTGACTTTGATGTCACTTTTAGCTCTTGAATCAGTATTTTAACATACATATTTAATATCTATTATTGTATGTTGAATAGAACTATACATTTCCATATTGCTCCGCTCCTTAGGAGAAAGAAATTGAAATACTATGGAGCACTCACTGTCACTTCCTAAGTTAAGGTACAACAACAACATCCTATAACCCTCCCATTTCATAATTCACAAGTGTGAAAAGATATTCCTAACATTTTACTCAAAGCATATCACTTGTTGTCAGTAATCACTTCACAACAGAGGATAATCACTTTCCAATGGAAGAACAAGGAGAAGAAATAGAAAGAAAAGGAATAGAACAATACTTGTCACTGGAGAAAAGAAATTAGAAAGAAAATGTCAAAATTAGAGCCTTTATCTCCTCTGAGTTATATTACTGTAAATCCACCACAAGCAGAAGGACTTTTGCTAAATGTTGTGTTCAGAAATCACCTGGCTTTCCAAAGTGACCTACATTCAAAGTCATGCTTTATCACAAGACCCCTCTTCTTGCCAGGCTTCTGAACTCAGCTCCAGCAGGATATCTTTTCTTTCTCTAATTTGTTTTAACCACTACATTTATTGGCCTCTTGGGCTGGGATTCACAAGCCATCTCTTTTTAAATATTAAGCACCAAATTAAAACTCTTGTTTTGCTACCTAGCAGAATGGAAGAATGAACTTGTAATTAAAAGGGTTGAACTCTGGCTTTAATTCCTCAGTTGAACATGGGATACTAGTATGACTTCAGACACTTACCAAATCTCTCCCCAGTTCAATTTCTTGTCATAAAACAAATGGTTATATTATCCATGTGGACATGCCACAAAGCTTTGCACAGCCTCTAGCTGCCCATTGCAATGACATCTCAAAGGCAGTGGTAGGCTGCAGCGATGACTTGGATTCCCTTCCTGCAAGCTGTCCCACATTCCTTAGTGGTTAGGCCTACTACAAAAATCAGTTTATATGATTCCCTTCAACTAGAATGAGATAATATTTACAAAATATTCCAGTTGATTGGACAGGGCTGGGTGCTAGGTTGGACTGGATGATCTTGGAGGTCTCTTCCAACCTGGCTGATTCTATGATTCTATGAAAATGGGAGCTGGAGTACGACCCTCAAATCCACTGGATCGGTCAGAACAAGATCTGCTCTACACACAGCTTATTGCACTTCTCTGCATCACTATCAAAATTCTTAGTGATTGCACCATACTACAAATGTTTTGTTTCAAGCAAACCACTATATGATATGGCCTGTTATCATTAGAGTGTCACAGCAGTGAAGCTGACTCAGGCTTGAAATAAATCTCACTAGAATTGGCCCCAGAGGCAAACTCTGTATCCCCTACAAACCACACTGCAAGCCCTGAGATGCTCCTGCAGCCTATACCCTCATGACTAACACAGGGCTCCCTCCCAGGACAATTTGTGGTGGGCACAGACAACTGAACATGAGCAAGGGCTGCAAGCTGAACAACACTGCTCCATCAGCCTGGCATCTGGCATTTCCTCCTCTTCCCCTGATGCTTTTAGAGGGTTAACTTTCTCACAATCGGATATTGGGACAATCTAGAGTTTCAGGCCCACAGTCCACCCAGCAGCTTGAAGCGAGGGAGTTAAGCATGATGCCCCTGATAATTTGTGTGTTTCTCATGCAGTTCTGTTTACCTCAGAGAATAGCTCAGATTCATGTGGTGGCTCATCTGTTTGTTTCCCAGGAGTGTCCTCCTCATCAGGTACAAATGACTTGTTGTTTCCCAGTCCTGTCTGCCTCCTTGGTGACGGATAGATGAGAACCGTTCCCTGTGCTCTGGGACTCTAATGTGATCTGGGTCGAGCCTGTGGCAGGCGGGGGTGGAGTGGGGGGAGAGGAGTGCAGGGAAGGGGCAGTTAACACTATGAGAACTAAAATCTCTTTGTAGATGAGCATGTTTGTGTGCATTTCCAACCTAGCTGGAACTCTCTGCCAGCTGCTTCACCATCCCTGAGTCAGGGGAACAATGGTTCAGGAACAGTGCTGGCAGAAAAGAAAGATCTAAAAATAGATCTTCAGAAAGCTAAAATCAGAGGGGGCAAGGTCTTGAGAAAGCCTGATTTGCTTTTATTTTAGCAACAGGTTTGTTTTCTGAAAAAGTCAAAAGTCACCATGTTTATTGCCTTGAACTTCACAGACACTCCTGAAGGCCTGATTTTACCCTCCCTTAAAGGCAGATGAAGCGTCAGCGTTACTTGCTGACATTTACAGTTAAGCAACATGTTAGCAAAGTCACAATCCAGTGGTTTGCAGGATGCCTGCCTGATAACAGAGGATGCAATTGTATTTATAAAGCTCTCTTACATTCCCTTTCACTTTTTCTTTAGAAACTTACTTTTATAGGCGGTCTTGATCTGGCAGTTAGATTTAACCAGGTATCATATCAACATTTTTTCCTTTTGATTCAAATAGTTTCAGGTGCTCTGAACTCCAGGCAAATTCAGCTCCATGCACAGAGAAGCCAAATTTCACCAGGATTAAGACTGAAATTGTACATTTCTGGGAACATCACTTTCTACAGAAAAGAAATCTTAAATTGACCCTGTTTCTGTCATATCTGGCTAAAGCTGCACCAAAAAAAGTCCACAAACTCCTTAACAAACCCAAGTAAGAGCTCCATCTTGGCTCTTAATGATATCCACGAGTTGTGCTGATGACAGAAGAGATAGCAGGGTTGGGATCCCAGTTAATTAACCTCCACTTTGAAAGTGTGTGCAGAAAACATTTCACACAATTCTCCTTGTCTCAATCAAGTGGCTCAACAAATAAATGCAGGTCTGGGAAGATGCACCCACTAGATTTTTGGCAGCCTCTATGGCTTGCCTGCATTCACTACTGGTGTGACTGAATGGAAATCCTGTTGATTTCATTTTCATCTTTCTCTCTCACATTTTGAAAATAGAATCTATGATTTCCCATCATTTCCACTTAGATAAAAATATGTTGTGAAAGGTAATTTTATTGCTGAGAAATAATCTTCCTAATGTCAGCCATTATTTCACTCTCAGTGTGACAACTAGGGTAAGTGTTGGAAATCACTGCATGTTTCAGCTAAAGTATCTTGACAACACAAACGAAGAAGAAAAAGGTAGTCTTTTTGTTAATGAAAACTGTGCTGTTATTTTGGTCTATAATGGAGAGATTCATGTAAATGATTGCCTGTTGTCTATACCAAAGAAAAATAGAAGGAAAAAAAAAAAGAGGGGAAAAAAAAGAAAGAGGGAGGAAAAAAAGAGACAAGCAGGAAAAGCAGTTTCCTTCCTTCTTCCTTGAATTTGTTCATATCTTTACAGTCAACAGTCCGTTCACAACATTTTGGCTGTGATATAACTAGAATCATAGAATCGTAGAATCAGGGTTGGAAAGGCCCACAAGGATCACCCAGTTCCAGCCCTCCTGCCATGGGCAGGGACATCTTACCCTAGATCAGGCTGGCCAGAGCCCCATCCAGGGATGGGACCTCAACCACCTCCCTGGGCAACCCATTCCAGGCTCTCACCACTCTCATGCTGAATAACTTCCTCCTCACCTCCACTCTGAACCTACCCATCTCCAACTTCGCTCCATTCCCCCTAGTCCTGTCACTACCCGATAGCCTAAAAGGTCCCTCCCCAGCTTTTTTGTAGGCCCTCTTCAGATACTGAAAGGCCACAATGAAGTAATATGGGAGCCTCCTCTTCTCCAGACTGAACAGCCCCAACTCTTTCAGTTTGTCCTCATAGATGAGGTGCTGCAGCCCTCTGATCATCCCAGTGGCCCTTCTCTGGACACACTCCAGCATGCCTACATCCCTCTTGTAATGGGGGCTCCAGAACTGGAAGCAGTACTCCAGTTGGGGTCTCACCAGAGTGGAGTAGAGGAGGAGAATCACCTCCCTCGACCTGCCGGCCGCACTTCTCCTGATGGAATTCTCATAGGATCCCTTATTAAAATAAATCAAAATCCATCACTGGAGTGGAGCTAGTAGCTTTGCAATAACTAGGGAAACTACTGACATTTTAGTCGTTCACTGAGTAAACATTGTCCTATTTATAGATCTATAGGCATTTGGTATGTAATATTATACAGTAAAATCATCCTAGCTCTTGCCTCTATCGTTAGCACAACCACCTGTATGTCAATTTATAGTGGAGGATTCCTTCCTTTGGGGATGGAGAGACAGATTGATATCACTTCCTCCTATTATCCCTCAGGGCTCCAGTGCAATGCCACATTTCTCTCTTTCCTCCACTGCACCTGCAGACAAATTGTCAGCAGGTGCAAAATTCAAGTTCAGAGACAGGGAGAAAGAAACCTGTTAATAAAGATGATTTGATGGCTTTTGCCCAACTTGGAAGTTGGTTAGAGGAAAAAAAAAATTCTGCAGCCTGCTCTCCCTTTGCACCCAGTAAACATAGACAGTGCTGCTAACTCCCTAATTTTCAAATACCTTTAGCAATCAGGTCTGTACAGTCCAAGCAACAGGACTGTGAAAAAATTGAAACACAAACGAACTGTCAGTGAGAAAAACAGAAGTCTGCAGCATCTTCAGTAAAGATATTTCAGTATCTTGGAATTCTGCTTACTTCCTTTGTCAATTACTGTTGTCAGTAATTTATTCATGTCTTAAAATTCTAGGTCATCAGATCTGCCCTTTGCAATCATATGGCAATATCTTATATTTATGCTTTGCATGCAGTGGAGAATTTCTGATGAAGTTTTCCAGCGTAATTTTCCAACTATCAGAAACTCCAGACAGTGCTTCAAGCAGATGGAACATGTAAAAATTTTGCTTCTTAGATTTATAGATTGAAATGATGAATGCTGGTGTTACATTTGGGCAATGCTTACTCACACAAATAGTCTTTTCTAATGGAAATAGCTTCATTTAAGAGGGAGTGAGTAAAGACTTTGCTGAATTGGATGAGAATTCCCTCAATCTATTCCTGGTACAGATCTCGCTTGCTGGAAGAAAAACAACCAAAAACAACTTAAGGAACACTTCTAGAATTTCAAGAGATTGAGGGACACAAATCATTGGACAACAGTGACTCACTGCATTGCAGTTCTGTAGAACAACAAGAAGTCCCCAGGACCCTGATTTCATCAAAGTTACCCTGAGTTGCCCACTAGGGAAAATATGGAGCAAAACCACTCTGGCTTAGTTGTCTATCTGATGCTGCTGCCAAACATACATATTAATTACCTACAAAATGTACAATGTAGGCCAATGAAAGTGCAATAATTTTATGTGAAGAGTTTGTAACGGTTCTGCTGGCAGCTTGGTCAGGGTAAAGCTGTCAGGCCTCCTGCTTTGCTTTCCAGCTATTTTTTTTTATTACTGGAGCAGTGAGAGATATTGTGCAGATTCAGCAGGTGAGAGAGGGAAACCAATAAACATGCACTGATTCATCTGAAGTTGTTCTATAGGCTTTTCCTTCTTACAGGTAAACCAAAGTCAAGCAATCTGAAAAACTCTGGGCAGCAAGATGGAAGTATTTCCCAACTTCATTTGAAGCTCCATGAGGATAGGGTCCATTGTACCTTATCAAGACTGCATCCCTTTCTTACGTTTTACCACAGCTGTATTAGGTAACCGGCAGGGATCTAATTACCATTTACCAGCTTGGTAGTCTTTAGCCTATCAAAGCCTTCCATCAAATTTATTTGTCTATGCTAATTTAATTTAAAAGTAGAGACAACTCTTTCCTTCAAAGCATCACCCTTTCCCATCTGAGCTTGGTAGCACTGAATGCTACTTCTCTGGCACAAAAATGAACATTACAAGGTCTTCCAGAAGCTGTCAGAATCTTCTAATGTCCAGAAGATTTCCTAAGGCCCTGAAAGTAAGTTTGAATCTCTTCCTCTGCCCAAACATGTACATGGCTCCTGAGCTCAGAAGTGGCCTAGCAGATAGGGAATTTCCCACAGAAATAAGAAGTTATAGTAGAGACAGGTAAAAATCCAGTTTCCCTCGGGATATTTTCCAGCATCAACGGGCTGCATCTGTAGGGACATGTAGCTAAATTGAGGGAGCCTTCACAATAAGAACATAACAATGAGGCACAGGTATCCTCCACTGAAGTGGGACGTTCACAGAGATCCAAAGCATCCCAGGGATGTGCTCATTTGTGGCCCATTGACCTGCCCGTTCTCCAAAGCCTAGACAAAGCTGTCGGCCTAGGAGGCTCATTGCCTGCCTGCACACAAATAACTTAGTTGCTCATCTGCAATTTAACCCAAGCGCCCCAGCTTGATGGAAATTAAATTCATTATTTCCAGTTTCTCAGGCTTCCTGTCCCTTTTTCTGCTGTAAGCAGAATCCCTGTTCTCATGCCAAAGCCCCTTCCTCCCTTTCTCCTCCCTCTCCTCTCTGATCCACAGCTTTTTGCTCCTAGCTCTTGTTGCAGTCCATGGAATCAGCCTCAGATACTGATACAAATCAGTCTTCCTGCTAAGTCTTTAGGAGCAGTAATTTTAGGGCATACACACTTCTGAATAGGCACACAAACCAGAAATTACAGCTACAGACAGAGCAGCATTGACCTGTGTTTGTCTACGCATTGCAGCCCAATTTGCCTGTTGTGGGAAAGGGAAAAGGATGATCAGCCTGTGAAACAATATTTGCATGCAACATACAGCAACAGGGTGGAAAGCTCTGAATTTGCACCAGAGGCAATTTACCAGTACTTTCCAATTTAACTGCTGGGAAGGCAGAGGGCAGGTGGTGAGCAGGCAAAAACAGCCTAGGCACTGGGAGCATGAACAGTATGTGCAACAGCACTGCTACCTTGTGCAGAGCAAGCATCTCCCTCAAAAATATTTATGTTCTGTCCTCTCTGCCACCACCAGTATGGTAGGAAAATGGCCCATGAAAATATTTTCTCATGCATCATCTTTCCAGAGTCCTGCAGAAGCTGAGGCCTGGCTCTACCATTGTGTTACATGTGACTAACGTTAACTAGACCACTTGTACCAGTAGTGAAAAGAGCAAAACAAGGATTAATGATTTTTCATCCACAATTATGGCAAAAATTTAAACATCAATTTGCTTCTGCTTTCTCTTAACACCAAGGTATCATGTTTAGATGTCTCAGTTATTCATGGGAGGTGAATTTAGACATCCATCCAACTCAGGTAGTGGTGTGTGGTAAAGGTTAAACCAGAATAAACAAGAGATATATTTCTGTACAAGAAAGTACATAAGTACTTAAACCAGCGGTGGAAAAGTCTTTCCCAATATATACTCCCTGCTGAGATTAAGTGGTATTTCTTGAGGTTCACATTTTAGTACCAATAATCAGCCTTTATAAGTGTAAAGGACATAGAAATATATGGGCAATTTTTAGCTTTGCCAAAAAATTAGATAAGAAAGAAGAATGAAAGGAGTAAAGACTTCAGCTCCCTTTGAAATTCCATGGGAACTGGGCACCCAGCATCGTGCTCTGAAATGTCTGTCTCCATTTTTTTTCCAGTTTCTTTGGGATTCATTTCTTTTTAGTATATTTGGAAAAATAGCAGCCTTGTTTACAAACCCTGCTGAGAGAGGGCTGAGACAAAAATCTGTTTGCACTCAGGGGAGGTTATACCATAGCACTGGAGGCAGTAGAGAGCACACCTCAGCAAAGGACTGATCCCAACCTCTGACACCAGCTGATTCAAGGCAACTTTTTGGTTTTGGCAGTGCTGATGACTAGCGACACTTGTCAGCAGCCACTCTACCAGGCCTCACAAAAAGAGTAAACCAAAATGCTTCCTATATGTAACAGTTCAAAACCCTTAAAGGATTGGGCACACTTTTTAGAGACAAGAGGAGGTTTGGGGACAAAGTATCACTATTCATTATTTGTTATACAAAACCCAAGCTCTCACAGTTCTTATCCATAAAATATGCAATATAGTTGCAGGGAGCAACTGTCCTATTTTTTTCATGAGGCATGTTTACGTGTGGGTGGATAACTGGAAGAGCAATAGGTTGATTTGGCATGATGATGGAATACTTTGCAGGTATGGTTAAAAACCCCTAAACCACATCAATTACCAAGGGCAGCCTGCTGTTCTGCAGGACAAAGTCTTTACAATCCACCCCAGAGAACCGAGAAACTACCAACAGCGTTTGGCACCTGTGTGAGTACGTCATGGAGCAACTACTTCATGAAGCATGTTTATTCAGCAGTTGACTTGGGCTGGGTTGAAAAAGTTCCAGTCTGCTTATGGACTAACTGATCAGGAAAAGAACCTAATTTTCACAGTAAATAATTTACTGTAGCATATTTGCTCAGTGTCACACAGGATCTTCCCTGCTCCAACCTTACAAGTTGGCAATATTCCATGGTCTTTGCAGAATCTTCAAATTGACTACCACAATTATTCTTTTTGAAAGGAGGGAAAGAGGATGTTTTTCCCCTCACTCCCAGTCCCCATTCTCCCATCCCCCCCTTTTATTTTTCAGAATCAACTATTTCCTTTGAATGGAAGACAAAGCTAACAGGTTTGGAGGAACATATTTTCATGTTCTTTTTTTAGAAGTCTGTTTCTGAGAAAGAAAATTCTACTTTTCCAGTCTATATTTAAACTTGAAAAAGTACGGTTGCCTAAAACTGGCCATTTGTCTACTTTCTCATGCTAATGTCCTGTTTATAATTGACACCTTTACTGCCTGCTGCTGTATCAGTTTCACTTCCCCAGAGAAAGAAAAACCAGATCCTGTGACTAGTGCACTGGATTGATAATCTAGCCTAATGCTGACAGATAAATGCACTAATTTTCTTCTGTGGTTGGCTCCACATTGCAGAGTAAATCTGCTTCTAACAACTGCCTCAATAGGCCCTGTAACCTGTCCAAAAGATGATGTCAAGTGCTACAAGGGCCTAGGGCTAGTATGGCAGGTAAGAGTTACCACTAGGATAAAGTTACAGGCGAGGTTTTGAATGAGAGGGTTATTTTAAATGAAAGTCTGGATGGAAATTCAGATTGCTTTTTTAAAAGTTGAAAGAGTAAAGGAATAAAGCAACTTATATAAATTTGGGGTTTACACTTACAGCATGAAAATCAGCATGTTCTTATCAGAAGTTAAAGCTACTGAAACCCACAAGAAACACAAAGAGTTTGTGTTTTACTACAGTGGGTAGTGGTGCACAGGAAAGTGATGTGCCTTGCCCTGCCTTTGCTGGATTTGCACAGGCTCTGTGTAGTACCGGGAGACCATTCCTAACTCAGAATCTGAGTACTAGCAGTGCCCCCTGAGCAGAGGATACTGGTGCCCACTCCAGCCTCCTGTGTTCCCAAAGTATCCAGTGCAGGCAGGTACCACAGGGCTGATTCTAGATGCTGCATAGTGCAGACATTGGTGATTCTGTCAAAGGCTTACTGGAGATGTTAACTACACTGATAGAGAAACAGAGGACTTGTCATTTTTAATCTACTTCCAATAATGGAGGACAAAAAAAGGCAATGAATAACAATTAACTTTTTTAATTCCATATCAAATATTTGGGTCATTTCTGAGAGCATCAGGAGCAGCTGCAGAACCTGTAAGGTATCAGTGTTGCTTTGCTCTTACTGTTTTTCTTGTTGAATTTCAGGATCACTATGCTGGTTGCTACCAATTTATAGCACTTCGATGTTCATTTATCATTTTGACCAAAAGAGCAACTTTGGTGGACATTTATCGATTCCTTCTTTGGAAAAGATCACAAGCAATAGCTTTTTAAATAAAAAGGGTCTTTGGGTTACATGGATAACCCTGGCACTGAGGGATATGTCTCTCATTCTGCTCTCATGTCTAAAATGTTCAATCAGCTCCCACTCCCCTAACCTGAAACAAAAATAAAACCTCATTTTAATCACATCTTTTTCTCCTGATTTTTCTCTCCCCACCTCCTGACCTTTCCATGTGAAGAGGATCACGCAGAACATTTCAGCTTTTCTTAGGCTAACTTTTGCTCACTTTGAATAGCACTTATATAGGTCAATAGCATCACTTCCCCTTTCACCCCCCTCCCCATCACGGAAGAAATACAACATCTAATCTCTTTAGTTAACAGGACTCTTTTTGTTTGTTTGTTTATGGCACAGGAAGTTTGATATTTAAAAGAAACAGAATATTCAAAGAGACACTGACTTTATAGTCTCTGCTTCAGAGGGTCTTTTTCATATTTGTACGGCACCAAGCACATCTGGCTCCGAGATTGGCTTCTTAGTGTTAATTTAATATAAGTAACAGTAACAGTAGGAGGACTTTGACCACAAACTAGAGGATTAACAATGGTAGATCAACTTTTACTACAGAATACAAGAGGGAAATATGCCTTATTAAAAGTGTGTACTACAGAATGCACAACTGCCCTGTACAGTGTAGGTAAAGTGTAGCAAGTCCCTGTCTGAACATAGTCGGTCATTGGTTTGGTTGCATTCTAATATGTTATTGTTATGGTCACAAGGAGGCAATAAAATCCTTGTAGGAGGACACAGAGAGAAAATAATTGTTGATAGCAACAAAGGTGTACATATTTTGTGCATTTTCTGAAATTTTTCACAGTTGATATACATTTATCTTCCCCCCACCCTTTTTCTTTTCTGAGTATTTCTGAATGCTCCACTTTCCTGAGCAGAGTAAGCTAAAAGTTTTGGTAACATTTCAGACTGACTGTTTATCTTTTAATTCTGTATGACTATTCAGTGAACCCAGTCCTGCTCCTGTGGAAGTCTAATGAGAGCTTCGGTACTGCATTCCATGGGAACTGATGGAGCCTCCAACTACTGACTTTGTAAGGCTTCACCCATGCAAAACCCTGCTGGCACAAGTAATGCATAAGAGTAAAAATAAAAATTCTGCCTCTCTGAGCCTCTCTGAAATGCTTACCCATGGCTGGTTTGTTAATACAGCAGTTGAAAGGTGAAAGGACACCCACTCGTTCTGAAAGGTGCGGAAACAGGACTGTAATGTCTTCACTAGCTGTTAGCTTTGAAGATATTTAGACATAAATCAATTTTGTCCCAAATTAGAGTCTAAAGGAAAGACTCATCAGAAACTGGAACAAAGTCTTGCATTGTGCTCTATGAAATACTTGTCGAGATTTTTCACTAGAGGGCACTGCCACATCATCACCAAAAGGCACCAAGGACAAAGGACAAGAGTGGCCTGGTTGGTTAACTTGCACACTCTCTGAAGAGATAACTGTTTTATGGTTTGAGAAACAAATTTTAATTGCATCATAGATTTTTTTTTTTTATAAATACAATAATAGTGGGACTTTTATAATCTGCCGTGTATTAAACAGCTAGTACATGGAGCCATTACACCATAAGTTCTGACCCTCTAGCCTGTAGAGCTCATTAAAAATAGTCCACACTAAGTTAGCAGTTCTCATCAAAACAATTCAAGGAGGCTGTATTTGAGAATTACACTTCTGAATTAGCACAACAAATAAGGAATAATATGGGGCACAAGGCAAAGGAAACTTACACTTGGGCTGCTTCCTTTCTATGTATTCAGTACTACTCACAGTAGTGAATACAGCCCAAATGAGGTTAGGGGAAGAGCCGAAACTGGGAATCACAGAGGGAAAACAGAGAGAAATATAAGGGAACTGTGCTTTTCTCCCAAACAGACATTACTTGCAACCACCTGTGATAACTGCCTAACTGCATTTATTAAAATAAATATGCCTCACTGAAAGGAAGATGCAAAAAGATTTAAACATTTCATGTTTAGGTTGTTTGTTTTTAAAGTGTTTTCTCTGATGGGAATGCAATGCTTGTTCCACTCAAGTGCTAGAGGATAAATACAAATGAAGACTTTCTTTCAATGCTTCTGGCTGAGAGAGAACACTGAGGTCACTTTAAAGGTGACTAGTT
Organism: Tricholaema leucomelas; assembly: GCA_013400475.1. Taxonomy (NCBI): domain Eukaryota; kingdom Metazoa; phylum Chordata; class Aves; order Piciformes; family Lybiidae; genus Tricholaema lacrymosa; species Tricholaema leucomelas. Next base: position 115,548 of record WAAF01006035.1, read on the forward strand.
TTTAGTTTGAAAACGGTGGGTCCTCTGTTTCTTAAGAAACTCTTCGCTTTGCAGTCCATTGGTGTGCACCTGAAAACTTCCCACTGAATTCCAGGGGAAATTTGGCTGCTGAGGAATGCGGGATTGGGCTCTGGAATGGCAATCGCATACAGAGAACTTAAGAATGCACACAAATTTAACCCTTCAATGGAGCTAGTCACAGGCTTAAAACCGTTCATTCATTTATTACCCTGTTACGTACGGGAGACAGCAAGAAATACTCTTGTGATATTACAAAATTATAAAGGAAAAAAAACACAGTGAAGTGGTCTGGGCTTTTATGAATCCATGTGCTACATACTAATATCTAGTTTCTTGAGCCTTCATCTGATGTAAATCTGATTTCTGAAAGCTCTTGAAACTTGTTATCTCATTTAGGGTGCAATCCAACTCCCTTTAACCAGATAAGAATTCAGCAATTTATAATTGCAGTTAGAGGCACGTCCATGATTGTAGAGCCCCAGCAAATTCCTGCACTGTGCTTAGAACTATGCAAGTACTTCATTAATGAAACAATATTGCTAAATTTAACTTAAATATACATCTATTGAAATTATTAAAACTATCCTGCTATCCTGGAATCTATCCATCAGATAGAGAAGTAGACTACTAAAATGATCTCGTTTAAACGGGGCTGGGAGAACAGCGGAGGTGTTTCTGACTAGGAGGCCTCCTATGTCAGATAGCAACGGACATCAACAAAAGTTGCTTATCAGCTGTAGACAAAACGGCAGCAAAGCAGGGTTAGGGGGTTGTCTATGGGGCCAGAATGTCTGAACTCTACCAAGTGCTGCTCAGGAAAACAGCTTCAAGGCCAGATGTGTTAATTGGGAAGAGAGTCCAGCAGCTGAGAGGGGATCCTGTGACCCGTAGGATCAGCACCAAGCCCCATAATATCTCACTATGACTCTTCATTATAGGAGCAATAACAGATCTCTTGGCTAAGAAGAAAGTGCATCTAGGGTGATATTTAAAAAAGAAGTTGTGTCCCAAGGTTTTAGCAATTGAATGTTACCCTATTCTGGGTTATGGAAACCTAGCCCTGTGCAGACAAGCCTGGTAAGCAATGAGTGAGCAGAATGCAATGTCTTACCTAATATAAACAGATTATTTTGCATTATGGCAGATTTAGGAATATAAAATGTTCACTGCAGCTAGTTAAAGGGCTTACCATAATTACTCTACTACTACTATTGCTACAAGATTCCCTGACTGGTGGATGTTGCTTGGCTTCCAGACTCTGTTTGCGGGGGGTTGCTGGATATGGAAAGGAGGATATTTGAGGACAGATCCTCCATACATGGTGCTACAGACATTCCATGTCATACAACAGTTCATAACTCACTTAATCCAGGCTGAGAACACACCTTAGAAACACACCGAATCCAAAACATGAAAGGGAGCCTTTGCCTCCCTCCTCCCTTTCCAGGTAAGCAGCAGTTCTAGCAGCACAAGAATGTGAAACAGGGAAGAAACTAGCTAGCCTAAAATCAACAGCAAAACATCACTAGATGTCAGAGGGCTTGGAGTTTCACTTGAGACAGTACTTGCTGAGCATTGAAAACTGAGTAATTTCCTTTGCCTGGACCTGCATCTCAAAATGGAGGTCACAAGCTCACAAGCTGAATGCAACTAAGCATTCATCTGGGGCATGATCATCTGGAACATGAAACTCAGTCATTTATATAGAAGTAAGATACTTTGCAATCCAAGATGAAAACTCTAGCTTCAAGCAAGCCAAGTCTTTTATCTGGAAAGACAGATGTAGGTTCAAATTTAATTACCAATTCATATATCAATTCAAGATCATCCCAAAAAGTAGAATCCAAACACTCCCAAAATTCAGACAAGAATTCGAGTTTGGGCTCGAAAGCAGGTCTGCATGTTCAAATAGATAGTCAAAGACAACCTGCCTTCTTTTGTCAGACAACCATTTCCTTAACTCTGCCAGCAGCGCTTCAGACTGTCTGATGTTTCATGTAGAATCGTGGGTTTTGTTAAACATAGAATTAAAGGGGGAGGAGGGGAAATCCTTAACCCAATATCTTTGGGATTTTTGGTTTTGTTTTGCAACTTTTCTGTTTCTGTAAAGAGCACCAAGTAATCTGTTGATGAGAGAAGGAAAAATATATTTAAGCAAGGAAAACATGCTGCTACAGTAAAACTGTGTCAGATTCTATTAATTCAGTTTTTCATTGTCTGATATTTCCAGGCACAGTGGGCTTTTTGGTAGACCTCTGAGCTCTGTTTTCTAACAGAGGCATAGCACAGGGCCTGTCAGGAAAAGGCAGTGCTCTCATTGTTACACACCTCAAAGAGACAATATAATCCTCATGTCTTCAGAAGGGCCAGTACCGAACCCCAAAACAACAGCCCTGTCTTCCTTTAAAAGGGTGAGCAAAGCTCCGTCAAAGCCTTGTTAGTGCATGCCTATGAATTATTCCCTCATCCTATGGCTGATCACACTATATTAATATCGTGGGCACATTCTGCTTTGTTAGCAATACTGAATTCCACTGCGGCACTAATGAAGAACCAGCCCTCATGTAAGATGTGATATCTCCAGTATATGTCTATTCTGCTATGAAATTGTTTCCTTTTGTCAAGAGTATTATGAGACTACTAACTGGAAAATATTTAAACACAACACAAGGAGGAAAATGTCTCTCTTTTGGGAAAGATGCACGAGCACACGGTAATGTAATTCCAATACAAACAAATTCATCTTCTCAATATTAAGCATCTGTCCTTGGTGTGTTCTTTATCTGTAGGGATTGAAGTGGGGAGAAGTTTTGGCAGCCCCTCGTTCCATTCACACCATTTTGCAAAGTTCATCTAAGTAGCATCATAGTTTACCTCTTGGTTTAGGTGAAACTGGATCTCTCCCAGCTTGATACTGAATTTCACAAGTAGCGAAACCAAGAATAACAACAGGTTTGTTTGTATCACTTTGGAAGCATCCCATGAGGACAAGGGCAAGCACAACTCCCAGTTCAGCCTCAATAATATCTATCTACCTATCTGAAGGAATATGTCTCTGAGATTGCATGTCCCTCAACATCAGCAGTAGTGAAATAAATAATAAAGTCTCTGTAGAGAGAAAAAACACGGAAGGTCAGCTGCACCTGTATCTCAGAAAAACCTCTACTGTTACTTTTCTGAGCAACACAAATTCCAATCTAAATGCCTCAAAGATAAAAACAGAACTGGTACCAATCAATGCATCCAATCCTATTGTCCCTTTGCCCAACAATTTTTGCACAAAAAGTTTTTCCAAAACTAAATTAATTCTGAAACTGATCCAAAGCTTTCCAAAACCATTAAGGTTCTTTCCATGTGTCTCAAATGGGTTTCAGTCTGCTCTGTTGAGTCAGTAATATTTAAAATTGGAAGGTCTGATTTAACACATAGTTAAGGATTTCAGAGCATGTAAATAGAAACCAGTGGTCTTCAATGCTGTCCAAGCTCTTCCCTCAGGTCAGCTGAAGTCCCAGCTTTCCCTAGGTCAGCAGAAGTCCCAACACTGAGTGGGTTTTAAAATTCCTCCATGCACTTAAATTTAGCCAGATTAATTCTTCAATACTGGAAAAAAGACTACACATCACTATACAGACCCTGATCCCTTCTAGTTTACATGAGTATATGCTTGCCAGTCTTAGTGGGATTATTACTTGGTATCCACTTCCGATTTTGGAGTTGAATATCGAGATTTGATATTCATCGCAGACTGCTTACATATATACTTCCTTACTGATTCTGTAGTAGTTCTTGCTGTGGATGATTTGAGTTCATTGCATTCCAAACCACTTCTTTTTCCTTCATTATTATTATTATATCATTTTGTGAAGTAAAACTCAATAATAATTTTAAATAAGCTTGTGTATTCTACTTCATCAGTGCTGACAGACAAAATGTCACATATTTCTTCTTTTTTTTTTTTGTTAAGAAGTTACTATTTTCTCTCAGTTGCATAATCCTAACACAAAGTAAAGAGTATTTGAGAGTTTGTTTAAAATTATTCAGTTTCATTATACTGCTGCAAGTGGTACCGACAGCAAAACCACTGGTTTGCCTAAAATACAATGAAACATAAAGGATTTCTTTTCTTGCATATGGAAACTGCGCAGGCTACCTTATTTCATTTGTTAGTCTCACACAAATAACCTCACTACCTCAAATTTCATTCTATTTCTATCAACTCTACAGCAAACTCACACTATTTTTGCATACAATATTTTTAGTTCTCCTACATTAGCAGACAGTCCTCTCTCCTGTTTGTTACTGATGGCTAAATTCCATATCAAAGGCCAATTTGTCTCCCTGCTCTTTGATAACAGTCTACAGGAATCCAACACACAGAATCCGGTCTCGTCTTGTTCAGGGCACAGATGAATTAGAAGAGTCTAGCATTAAACAAAAATCATAGACGAGAACTATAACCAGAAGAAATCTTTTCAAATTTTCATAATTACAACTATAGAAGTTCTCAACTATTTATGAACTAGAGTTAAAATCTTAAAATATTTTCTCCAGCAAAGGAGAAAACCTCAGCCCTGGCTATTCCCTGAGGATGTTAATCTCAGTTCTGCCACTATACCAGTCAAATAGGAAGAGATCAACTGCAATGAAAGGGCCAGTATGCAAGTAATTTTTAAGATGTCATGCATGCAGACCCAGCTGCTCAGCCACTGTGGTTGTTAGTGTTTGGCCTTTTGCCACCAACTGACAGTCAAGCATAAAATGAACCATAAGGGTTAAATCACATCTACTTATAGACCAAACTTACTAGCCCAAGGCATACTGCAATGATGGCCAAGAAGAGCAAGAGCAAAAGGTATCAGACTTTTGCTGTAACCCTTGCAGTAGGAAAATGGCAAGCTGATCATGTAGTATTCCTCCTAAGCAAGTGTCCAACAAATTGCTCACGAAACCCAGAACAGTTTGGCAGAACCACATTCTTGCTATCTGCTTGACCTGGCTGTGTGTGTGTTAAAATTGCTGTTAAAAACGTGTGCCACATAGATAAAAATTAATCAGTGGTTTCAACAGCTCTTTTTTTGCCTAATACCCTCTCTCTTTGTGTCAAAAGTTTGCTTTGTTGGCACACTTTTGACAAAGACAGAACCTGGGTTATGGATAACACACGCACATACATATCTTACCTGCTGTATAAGTGATTTAGCCAACAAATAATAATAGTACTAGCAGTAGCAATAATATCAGTTACTTTCTAATGTGGCACATCAAAATCTGAACAAAATACTTCAAATGGACAAAGATCATCTGGAGAGTTTGCAGCTCTAGACTAAATAGTTTAGGACTTTCCTAGTGTAGAAGACTCTATATAAATATTCATAGAGGCAGGAGACTTGAGCCACTCTGCAATTGTTGTGTAAATATTCATAGAGGCAGGAGACTTGAGCCACTCTGCAATTGTTGTCCTAGACTGTAGTCAGGAAACCTTCAGAACTAATAAAAACGAATGAATTCTTCCTTTCTATCAGGAAGCATCCAATCAAAAAGATCTTATCTTGTCCACACTATTTTATACAGTACCTACACTAGCACTTTGTCTATCGCTCCTGCAGATCCAGAACAGTACCCAAAACACTGCTATGATTCTTTATTTGAAACAAAATTCAAACCCCTAAATAAACCACACTGGCTCAGGATTACATGAGAATGATGTTTTTTGACCAGGCTACTCTACTTTTCCAGACACTCAATTATATAAGACTATTAAATAGGTAAAGAACATTCAGTTCACAATCACAGTCCCAGGTAACAATGGAAGGAGTAGTAATACAGACATCTGACACCAAGAAAGGTACACATGGGTAACAAGAAGATGTGCTCTTGTGCTTACACGTCCCATTCATCACTTATTGAAGAACACTCACAGGAGATCACATCGGCTTCTTGTTAACATCAAGAACCCCTGAGCTCTCTGCACCTCACCCTTTCTTCTCCCTCTGCCATACAGCAAGCAGACAGACATAAATGCACACTGATTGTTGATTTTTAAAGCTGAGCAGCAAGTAGGTGCCATGTGGCTAGGAAGTGGGTCTGAGATAACACTACAATAATTGGAAAACCCATAAGTGAGACAAGCTGCTGCTTCCTTTGCACAGCCAGCTCAGCTTTCACACCTGAAGGCTGTTTTCTTTTTAGCCCAATTTGAGGAGAGACATTTCTTGCAGTGGACCATAGTCAGTCAGATGACACCTTCCTTGCATAAAAAGAGCCCTGCGGTTGATTGCAGGAACCAGTGAAACCAGAAAAACTTCAGTGGCCAGTGGAATATACTGCAATACTTCTGCTGTAGTAATGGCCAACTATGGCAAGGATGATGAGATCTTATAGGACCAAGCAAAAAGGCTTAGATGGGAGTTTGATTGGAAGGAAACACACAGTAATGCTAAACCAATTCAGGAAACATTTTGTTGTTGTTGTTTGAAAGTAGATGCATGGCAGAGCAAATATGAAGTACTATCACCGTAACTACAAATTAACGTCCATTTACTTGCTTTCAATATTTCAACATTAAAACACCTGAAACCCAGTAGTCACAAATAATTCAGACCAAAGAACATAAATAGTCATAGCCAGATTAGAGATGTTTCTATAACCATAAAGATATGACAGATATTAGTGAATGAATAGCTACTATACTCAGGCTGTTGAAAAACCCATTTTAAAATTATCCATAGGGTCCAAAATCACTGAGACATACAACAGAAATGTGTGCAAAACAGACCTGTATTTAATCCTCGTGTCTGTGACAGGCAGAGATCATCAGAGGAATGCTCTTATAAATAAAAGGGACTCATGTTGTTAAGCTTCTCTCCTCACTCCAGGACAGGTAAATCTCAAAAGAGAAATGTGTGTCCTCTGAAAGTGCTGGAGATTATATGAAGAACCAGAGAAAAAGCAGAAGCTATACTGGCCCAAAAAGATGCAGAGGCAGCAAACAGCACTAATGTTTCTGTGGCTGCAGAGCCGAACGCAACTTGTCCTCTCTCATTATGACTGAGTGGGATCAGTTCGTATAAACTTGGGATGTTCATGTAGAAAGAGGTTATTACATGACCTCTGATTCATGGTAACTGTCTGTGCATGTGCTCTAAGCTTGCAGCTCAGGTAACTGGAATTAGCTAATTCTTCTTTCACTCAGAGCAGAGGGCTAAGCCAGCATCAATTACTTCACATTTTTCAGGAGCTAAAAGCGTACGTGTAAGACTGTGGTAGATCAGTTGATGTGTAGGAAATGTTTACCATATATAAGCTTTCACTTGTGTTTATGTTTTGGGTTCCTTTCTATACTGACTCAGGGATATTTTTTTAGTTTAGTTCTTTACACATGTTAAAAAGGAGTCCTTGGCACATATACTGGGGAAAAAAAAAAATCATGGATGGTTGATAGAATTTTTTTTCCAGCTATAGCAGATGCGAGACAAGATATCACTTCTCCCCCAAACTTTGCCTTTTTAGCAAAGGCAAGTTACTACATATTCAGACTGTGCTCTCACCTGTAGGGTGCTCTCTCTCATCATCTGGGCTTCTCCCTGCTTGGGCTCAGCTCTGCTTCACTTCAAATCTGGGTTTGCAACCTGTGCTCACAGGGTTGATCAAACTTCAGCTAACTGTGCCAGACCATCTCTCCACTTCTCATCAGTTTCTCCTATTTCAGCAAGTAAGACACTTTAATGCTGCCTCAAATCAGACTGATTTCCAGTGCCAATTATATAGCGCATTGATAGCAACCACCTGCCAATGCTGTCTTTTGGTTGGTATCTGACAGACATTGGATGTGAGGGGCTATGCTGTGCTCTAGCTTGGGAGATAAATCCTATCAGCAGGACTCGTTCAGTACTTAGAGTTTCATTAGCTCTGAATCATCAGAATAATATTGCTCCACAAAGCAATTTCTAAAAACAGAAGCTCAAAATTTAAGAATATTCTCCCCAGGCTGACATTTATCATTCAAATTTATCTTCTTTGTGATCTTTCTCATTTGTTAATCTGAACATACTGTGTAAAACTGGGGAAACTGAGAGAAGAAAGAAAAAAAACCATTTCACCAATGTTGCATAGAAGGACAGAAGAAAATCCAGAAATAGAAAGCACAAATCTTGTACTTTCACATAAAGAATTACTCTGACAGGTCCTATCTAAATACCAACAAAATTAATATCTAAAATTAATTGTAACCCAGCAGCGTGTGGCCCTAAGTGAATGAACTGACCACAGAGAAGTTTAAAGACATGTACAAACGTATCTGCTTTTTTTCCCTTCCCAGAATAATCTATTAATTTGAGTTGTAACTTATTCTTTCCAAATCTCCATGCCTGAAGAAACACTCAGATTATTCTCTTCTAATGTCTATGCATTATAAAGAAAGATTTTCATCACATCATCATTTAAAATTAAACCTAGTAAGACAGAAACCAGAGGATTCACTGATCTTCTAGCTCCTTCGAATTTGTGGGCAAATGCACACAATTATATTACAATGCTTTCATATAATAGAAAACGTACCTTGAAGATACCTTAAAATAAACCAAGCTCGACTGTGTTGGTGAGCTATTGTAATGAAAAATTAACATGTTTGGGAAAGTCTAATTTGCATTACACAGTGTCTGTAATCAAATTACCTCTAAATGTTATGCCATGTCACACTGTGTTTGAGATGTTGCTGTCAGAAATGCATACATATGCTTTGCAGTTTGAGTCAACCTAGCTTCCTTTTAAGCGATCATGTATGTCTCTGAGCCATTTCAGCCAAACGGTGGCAAAATACAGAGGTTGGCAATTCAATTTCATTCAACCTTTCAAGAAGGAAAGAGCAGATAAGCTGTGCTTGTTCATGTCAATGATAATATTCAGCACAGCCTAAATCTAATTCAATAGTTTCGCTCCCGCTCCCTTTTCACATTGTCATTTCCGAACCCAGTCCCCCACCGCCCCCTCCTCGCTCCAGTTGTAGCAAAACTTTCAGAAGTGCTTAACGCATGGCCACAGCCACCACCCCAGCAGATGCTGCCATGGCTTAAAAGCAACCTGAGGTTTTGTGCATGGGGACAGGCTAGGCCAGCTCAGGTGGTGGCTGCCGGACACCATCTCCTGTGACCTCATTGCAGCCACAGATGTTTACTGCACTTTCTGCGGTCTGCGAAAAGCAGAGCAGTAAAGTAGGCCAGCTTGCGGGAAGGCTGCTACCCACAATTCATGGAAAAATGCTGGATAGTTCCCATTAGGTTGTGGTCGGCTAGGAAACGGCAACTTATTAATCTTGTGTCAGAGGGCCAGCTGCAAGCCTGGCAGTTACCATATTTCACCACCAACTCCATGTCTGGACAGGCATTGTCTTTTTTATGAAAAACTCCACAAATCAGCTGCTTTTTTCCCCCCTCTACGTGCAGAAACGGAGCTCAGGGGTTGAGGTGGCTCTGGCGCATCATCCACACGGCGGTCAGGTTTGCTAATTCAGAGCGACTGCTTAGTTTCCAAGTTTAATGATATTCCCTCAGCATATCACTATGGTTGCCTGGCGACCGGATTTGAGCTAGGCCTCTCATTTGATTCCCACACATCAGACCCTGAAAAGCACTTTTTTTCCTCCCTCCGCTTTTGATTCTGGCTCCTCTGAAACCCTTCCCCCTGCGGTGTCGGTATGGGTGGGCAGCGCAGTGGCAGAACAAGGCCAGGGGTGACGAGAGGCCTGAAGGCTCCTGGTCACACATCAAGGCCTGGAAACAAAGCCGCCAGGAGCCCTTCCTGACAAACACAAATTCCCTTCAGAAAAAGCAAATTTGGTCTTCCCTTCATAGCGTGGGTGTCATTTTAAGACTTTCCTTAGACACTTTACTAAATCTGACGCTTTCCATTGTTTTTCAGGCCATTTCTTACAAAAGGCTTCCTATTATCAACAAGTTGCTATTGGAGTAAGCAAACAGCTTGTGAAGGCCTGAAATAATCTAATAAGCAACGGGCTTGTGTGCTTTATGTACCCACATCTTTATAGGATACAAAGTTTGTTTGGGTAAATAATTTTCCACTTTAGTATGCTTAGTTTTAATTAAAGTACACTTTTTAAGTGGATGTTTTTGCTTAGCTCTGCACTCTCCCCCAGACATATATACAAAGTCACTCTACAAAGTACAGCATAGCCATAAATACATTTTTCATAAGCTGTTGTAGCCCAGACAAAAGAATTTTTCAAACACTCTCTTTTCTGGTGCAGTTACAGGTCTGGTCAATAAGATGTGTACAAGAGATACATAGACTTTCTTATCCTTCTTTTGGCTAAGACTGGAGGGCTTCACAGTTAAAGGACTGACTTCACTGGAAGTTAGATCAGCTTACACCAGCTTAAGGTTTAGTCCTGAATCTTTAATGTGCTGTGGCAAAAAAAAGAAATGTTGTTACTCATAACAAATGTTCCTAAATGAGTTCTATGAACAAAATGCAGAATTATTTCTGCAACTAAAAAAATTATCACACTAAAATAACGTAAATCAGATGGGGAAAGAAGAAACAATGCCAGGTATATATTTAATACATAACATAAATAATTGCCAAAGATTACCATGGAGGAAAATACAATTAGCTGAATAACTTACTAAAAGTTTAATATGAGCACTCTAGAAATAGTTGAAATGCAATGTCCTGCTTGGTTTTTTTTCTTTGCATGGATTTCAGATAATTCCCTTTACAGTCTGTTGATGGATATGAAAATTCATAGCTATTTGTCATAAACTACTACTTAGATGTCTACCAGCACTGAGCACAGTCTCACTAAAGTTAATGGCAATGCATCAACAACAGGAGCAGATCAAACCTTGTTAGCCTATACAGTACTTCATCTCTTGTATTGATTGCAGTCTTGTGTTACTTAGAGATCCTCAAAAATCAAGTTACTTAGTTTCAGGAGAAATTTAGCTCATTATTTTTTTCAAGAAGTTCATAGCTCTTGTGTTTGAAGGAAACACAAATTGTTGTTCAAAAACACCTAGGCAATTGATACTTCCTTCTGTTTAGAGGTTTTGGGTTTGAGGTTTTCTGATTTTTCATAAAGCCTCCACATTGCAAGATGGGACATGCTGTTTCCCTGTATATATCAAGATCTGTCAGTCTCAATTATCCCTGAAGAGAGATACTGAGCTATCACAGCTTAGGACAAGAATGTATTTGGCATGAACTGTCCAGACAATGACCACTTCATGTGCAGAGTACCATTTCAGTATCACATGGTGAAATAAAAGAAAATAGTATAATGACAATATGGAATCATGTTAGTTTACAGTGGGATGGTGCAGTGGGATTTCATTGTGCTTTTCCTCTCTTCCTCTATCCTCAGCTGATCACCTGCTTGTCAGTAATGTCATCTCACTACAACATATGGAGGACCTTTCAAATGATTATCTCACAAAGGATCATCATTCTGTGATCCAGGCTGAAGAGCAGAGCAGACTACTGAGCATAACCTTTTCTGCATCGCATCAGTAGAAGCACTACATTCTTATTCACACTATTCTTGGCTTTCCTGTCCTCCAAGGAGTACAGAGCTGTGTCTGCTATAGCCAAGCCTAATAACATTAGGGTTACCTCACACCTTACATGTTTCACACTACCTGTTACAACAGTATGCTATGCCATTCATTGCTTGATGCATCCTCATTTGAGGGTCTCAGATGAGCAGAAATTCAGTTTCAGAAAGGGGACTTACAATTTGAAATAGTCACATTAGAAAATCTGCTGAGGATAAGGAAAAAAAAAAAACCCAAACCAAACAAAGATTAAAAAAAAAAGGCAGCTCAGAAATGCAGAGTATATGTTCCTAGAGCTCTGCAGCCACGCAGAAAAGTCTCAAAAGCTAGTAATGCGTTTCTACTCTGTGTGTCAAATGAATTTTCCAAGCAATTGTAGACATATGAAACAAAGAGTATAATTCATGGCAGACAATTCTGCTGATGTGAGCTATCATCTCTGAACACTAACTCCTACAAGACAGAAAGCAAGTTCTGGTGCAGGAGTTTTGCAGATTTATGCTGAGACAAATTCCGCTCGGTTACCTCAATAACAACAGTATCAGAGAAGTGACCTCATTTTCACACTGCTAGGAATGAGAATTTTGTCTACTGCTCAACATTTCTGGGGAATTCAATTAAACCATTGTCAGCATATTGAAACACTTCAAAATACATTTAAACTACTCTCACTCTAAATGTAGCTCAAATGCAGCTTATGAAATGTATGCTCACAGGAACATAGTACCCATTACTATCTGCAAATTTCCCTTTTGGAAGAACAGAGATCTGATTTTTTGATAGAGCTAAAAGCAGAACTTCTAACCTCTCTCTCCCCCTTAATCCAGAGTGGGTATCAGATCCTTACTCCTTACTCATCAACAACTAAGCCTTCACAAGTTAACAGATTTCAACTCAGTAGTTTTTTTAAACTTCTTTTTAAATCAATCATTTGCAATAGCTGTTATCATTGAAGATCCACTACCTGCTGCAACGTTTCTCACTTACTTATTAAGTTGTTAAGGAAGCTGCTTTGTACAGTACACTCCTGACAAGTTAAAAAAGGATGTTTTCAGATTAGTGTTCAAGCTTCATTTTTCTTCTTGCTGAAAGTTTTAATTAATACATTAAACACATTGTAGCTGTGCAGATGGGTAAAGGAGATATCTATTTATACATTCTATTGATTCAGTTATTCTAATGTTTAGTAGCATTATACTATACATGCAACAAGAACATGGTGCCCTTTGAGAATTGCTTCCATATTGTTGAGTCTAAATTGAAATACACACACACAAAATCCCATCTGCAATAATGGGATGTACACCACATTAAATTACCCTCTTCTACCCACTGGAACCACTTTCAAGAAAGAAAAGTAAACGTTCAATACTACTTTGCTGCTAGAAGGCAGGCTGTTGGTGCACTCTGCAAAATAAGATTGCCCTGTAGTTATCGCACACCGCTCCAGCTCTGGGCAGAGCACCCCAAAAAGGCAAATTTGTCAAATAAGTGCTTTATCTGAAAGATTTCTTCTCTCCTATTCCAAGGAGCTAAGACATTAACACCACTTACATTTTTTGTTGCTGTTCTTTTGCTGTAACACACTATTGTTTTGCACTTGGATTTTCACTGTAGGTCAAAAGTTTGGTGTGGAAAGCATATTGGGAACTGTGATATTAGACTCTGGATTTTTCTTTTCTGTTATTTAATTGCATGGTTTTCAGTGAACACTGGGCACTGAATTTGATAGCCTAGGCAAGCTCTTCTCTTCCCTATGATCCTAAATGAAAGTCAGCCACATCAAACTGGCCAAGAGACTGAATGAGTATACAGATTTACTACTTACAGTCTCTGTCCATGGAATCTTTTAGTTGTCTAAAAATCCTCTTAGCCATAAAAAAGATAATTATTTATTTTACCTTTAACAAAAATGTAGTCAGAATTTTATTATCAAAGCAGACATCATCAGCTTCAGGGTTGCTCCCTCAAAAAAAGAAAAAAAGTAGTTCTGGGCACACTGTCTATATTTAAGCATGTATTGCTATTCATGGTATTTTTAGAGCTCCACATTTTAGAAAAAAATTCTGTGCTGGCTGAATGATAGGAAATAAAACTGACCAACTACCAAAGGGAAAGACCATGCCCATCATCAGGCATCCAAAGGTAAGGGACTGAAAAAGTAGCACGTCAGAATTCTCCCATCAGAATCCTCATATTTTAGTAAGGAAGAAAAGTCTAAAAACTCTTTAGCTAAAACGTGACTTTGACTTCGATGTAATTTGGTTTAGGTTACAGAAAGTTTGACCCAATTTCCACTGATTTGGGATCCAACCGCTAATGAATCAGAAGCAGAACCAAGAATAGATCTAAGGAGTTCTGACTCACAAGCCACCTCTTTCTGAAAACACCCACTCTCTCCCAATCAGACAGACGTCCCTTGTTTCTAAATAAATGCATTTAGTTACAAAATGGATTTATTTTTAGAAAAATTTCTCCTAGTGACAAAATTGTCCATTCAGTTTATGACAAAATACACTCCATTGCATAAGACATGCACTAGTGCATAAAATTGTCACACATATATAACATCTAGATTGAAATTACAAAACATCCAGAGAAGCTCATGTGCCACTGTCTGAACACTCCCATTTCTCTTCTTCACTTTTCTTTCACCCACTTAGAACACAGTTGTTTGTCTAAACACTACCAAAAGCAACACACACACAAATCAATTGCATTCAAATCACATCGAAATGCAAAAAACAGTTACCCACATCAACTCAGTACAATTTTGTCACCCTCATGGGGCAGAAGCATCTGTGACAGAATCAGCTGCCTCCCTGACCAGAGTTTAAACTCTTAGTTTAGACCATTGAGGGACTTTCATATCTAGAGCATAGTGCTCCCGAGCATGAGCTATGCCAACCTTTAGCAGAACATCTGCGTTATGCAAGCAGATGAAGAATAAATCCTGAAATGGTTCCCATTCCTTATGTTACTGCAGATATCTCGAATCAGAAATCTTTCATCTGCATGTGTCGTTAAATTAAGATCTGTGAGTGATGCACAGAATTAAAATGAAGATAAAATTATCTCACTGTGGCTTAATTATCTCAATTATCTGAGTGGAATAGTGCACTGGCTGCCCCGATGCAGAACAAGCTACTCTGGATAATAAATAGCAAGTCAAATCACTGCATAAAATTGGAAAAGAAACTAATACCAAGGATAAAGGACATTTTAATTTTCTGTCCGTCACTCTCCCACCTTCACTTTCATCTTCTAGACTCAGAAAGGAAAATATCTTACCTTGGCAAAAACCTGAAGTTCTGTCCTAAATAATGCATGTATATTTTAAGCACAACCTAACTGTAATAGAAATCTCACAGAAAAAGCATTGTTTCTAACTACGAGTTGCTAAATAATTTGGAGTGCCTAGGAAAGTTTTGAATTAGTTTCCAAATACACAGGAAGCCTCCTTACTGCCTCTGCTCCTTTCTGAAAAGTTTCCAAAATAAAATAACCTTTATAATGCATAGAAAATCTGTAAACATGTTTAACAAAGTTTGGTTTGGTTGCAAGTATTTGTCACAGACAGAGAAAATCACTTATTCCAGATTTGTGCCACAGCCTCCCCAGTAGCAGGCCCCTGGCTGTTCAGTTTCCAGTCCTATGTTTTAACCATGGGACTGTCTCTTTCTCTGACACTTATTCAAAGACCAGAATGTGCTTGTAGTCAAAACCTTCCCAATAGAGGGCAAACACACATAAAAGCATTGTTTTTCTTTTAATGTCATTATATTCAGTACATTATAGAAACCAAGGATAGATAGGGAAAAGAAGGTGGGAGGCAATGTATGCTACCAGTAAATGCTGAATTGCTCCAATAGGTCTGCAGATATTTTCCTATCTAGCAAGTTTTCATGCAAGCAAAAGATTTCCAAAGCTTCCTATAATTTCTAGTGACTACTCTATGTGAATGAATGCTTATGCATATTCTATGCAGTGGCTACTCAGAGCAGATTTCTTTCAAGCGTGGGTTTGTACCTAACTCCTGTTATGTCTTCACAGCAGTGACACTCAGAGGAACTGTAACAACGATCTATTTCTTGTAGTATGGATCTAGAATGGAGAATAAATGTCTTTAATACCAATCTAGTCTTGACCTCCTCAAAGAGACAGCCTAAGTCAATGACATTTCCTCTGACATGATCAGAAGTAGGCCCAAAAGGAAGACAAGCTATGGTACAACACCAGAATATATTCACGAAGAGATGAGTTTTCCCACTAAAGAGATCTTATCTGTTAAATTTTCATGATTAACAAAAAACTTGAGCAAACATATTTCTCTGTAACGTTCATTCTTTACACCAAAATTCATCTCACTAAATATCTGGTCCCTTTCACATCTTTTGGTTCGAACCAAAATTTTTAACCAATTTGATTAAAACCAATGCATCAACCAGACAAAATCCTTAAATGAGCAGAGATTGCTACAGATAGAAGAGAGGGGGTTCCTGTATACTTTCTGTGACTGGAAGAACAAGTGTTTCAACAGGAAAATGAGGAGGCAAAATAGGAGTAAAGCACTATGTAGGTGGCCCCAGGTCAGTGTTCAGCAGACTTAGCTGCACAGAATATACAATGCAGGATTTGGTCAAGGCAGGGCACAGAGCTAGTGGAGAGGCTAGATTGTGGATCCTCCTAACTACATTCATTGGTAGTATTTTGGAAGCTGTGGCAGTTTCAAAAGGATTGCCCAGATTAAGCTTGATCCATGTAGGAGATACACACTCAGGAGCATCCTTGTCAGTGAAATGATGAATTTCCCTCTTGTGTAAATTCTGAGGTTTTGGGGGTTTTAGTTTGTGGATTATTGTGGGATACATGAAAAGCAGCTCTAGAGAGATTGCTATAGCTCATAAGGACAGTAAGCAGGCTTTGAATTAACATGTTCACTATTAATGGGACAAAGGAAGGAAGTGACTTTACAAGAAGACAGACCTATCATGAAAGTGTCTTGAACAAAATGGAAAAGTGCTGCAACAACGCAGATGTTCAGGGCAAACTTAAAAACAGAGCTTCATACATCACAAAGCAGACTACAGATGGAGGATCCACTCAGTGTAGCACCAAGGTCTAGACTTGTTAGGAATGTAAGTAGTCCCTTTTTAGGCTTATGTGCTTTGTAGAAACAAGACCAAAACATTAAGCCTCTTCAATACATTGAACTTGAAATACATAATGGGACATGAATATAGCTGAGGTCACAATTGAAAACTGTGGAAAGTCACTTTGTGCAGAAGTTAGGAAGACAGGAGTTTGAAGCTATACTCCAGTGGCTGAGATGAGCAATTATGTTTATATAAAGGAATTACTGAGCTTATTAAAACTTTGCAAGTTTCTCTTGTCTGTGGGTCATCTGACTGCTACGCAGCAAATAGAACTGAGGTTTTCTTTTTCCCAATTAATGAATAAATAAGAACTTACTATGAAGTACCAGCTTAATTTTAACAGGCATTATCAGAGGCCTTGTAAGTCTGAGGGGGGTATTTTACCTAAAGTCTTGCACACCCATTTCAGTACCAGGCACATGATCTATATTTTTTTCTTTTGGTCTAATTTATATTAAGCACTGATTCACCATGTGTGCAGTGGTAGAAGTCACTGGGAGTTCTGCCACTGATTTAAAGAGAAACAAAACCAGGTAGATAAGCATATCTTGGCTACTGTTAAAGTAATGCTACAAAATATAAACAAAAAACCCTTAAAATATTTCATAGCTTAGTTAATACTATTTGTGTTTATGACTATTAACTCTTAGAAAACAAATCCCAGAGCAACCTACAGAAGAATAAATTCTTTATACAATAAGTTTATTTTAAATTAGTTTGTCTTTTAAATTATTAAAAAAAGGTGAGTCAAAACACATTTTTTCTTCAAGCACTGATAATTAATAACTGAATATTTGTATGGGTGCAGTCCCTCTCTTAGAATAAATCTGTAACCAGCAATTTCCAAAATGCTATCTAAATGCCCTGGGCCAGCAAAGCAACAGTTTGCTGCAGTAGGGCTGACCTGATTTACAATGACTTAAAGTGTTGCCCACAGCGTTGTAGCTAATCCATGTAAGTATTTCTACAGCCTCTATCTCAGAGGGTTTTGTGTGCAGCAAGCATCAATCGCCCAGCTTGTCTGGGTTACTTCCAAACGCTGAAAGTGCAAACTGTGTGCACCATCCCAGCATCTCGGGCTCAGTGCAGTGACAATGCACTCTTGTCACAGAAGCTGCCACAGACCCTTAACTTCGCAGCCCTGCAGTAGCAGGTCTCTCTGTAATGTGGCTTGTTCCCTTGGCTGTCCCCAGGCAGCTCTACCTCGAAATGCCGATGTACTGATGTAAGCATTTGAAATGAGCTTGCTCAGAAGTGCCTAGATTAGCTGTGTTGCCAGGCTCTAGCCACTCTAACCCCCTTTTCCACTTCAGTGGGCTGAGCTTTTGACACTCTGAAAAGCACCATTTAAAATTAATTAAAGCTCCTTATTTTGTACCAAATCTCACCGCTACTAACTCTGTTTATTATGTTTTATGCAGGGTGGGGGGTTCCAGTCAGCAAGGTGTTCTGGGCTGTGCTACCATAGCTAACAGATGAGGAGATATTTGCAGGGTAAACAGGATGTGAATGATGTTTCCACATGTAGTTTTTGCACAGATTACTGGACTCCTCTGGTGGAATCCACATGTTACCCTGCAAGGCAAGGCAAACTTCCTGGCAACAGCTTCTTAAGAAGATTTATCACACTACTTTTACTACTGTGCACAATAGTGTAGTTTTATTTGGGGCATAAAATAATTTGCCATGAACTGTCACAAAACAGTTTAACACACATATGATCAAGCCATTTATTTTTCCAGTCTATTTGCTACAGCTGATTTATGACTATTAAATTTTTAAAAGCTGGAGGCAAATATTTTCTTTTGGTTTCCTTTTCTAAAAGATCTTCTGCCCATCTGATAAAAGCAATAAAGGAATCTAAAGATACTTTTACTACATGTTTGAACTGTCATCTACAAGACAGCACAACGCAGTCATGTAAATTTGTGCACACAAAATTTTATTAGATGACTGCTCATTGTGAAGGAGATCACAACAGCGAACTAATCCAGCACATGAAGTGTTCTTCAACACTTCATATTTGGCAAACATCAAATTTCTGAACTATCCACCAAAATATAAATGGGATACTTGATATTCAAACAAACAGCAGGTTGTCCCATACAAAACTGTTCTTTAAACGTTAGGTAATGATTGTATAGCACTCAGCACTTACACTGTATTTTGAAATATAATGTTGACAAACAGTGAGCAGCAAAAATGTTGCAGAATGGGTGCAAAATAAAATTGTATAAAAGCACCAGTCAGAAGCAAACACCACATTCAGAGCGCAGTGGCATGAAACCTAACATAGCTGCTGTATTCATGATCCAGTGAGCTCAGAGGATGCCCAGCTAGTCAAAACAATTAGTCTGACACATCATTACTCATACTGGAACAGCTTCACTTCACATTGCTTTAGACAGGGCAGTAGCATAATAGACTCTTCAGAGTATTACAGGGAAAAAAATCTCTTGGATTCAGATGCAGTTACAATTCTGTGAAATCATCCTTTCCAAACATAACTAAAAAGAGAGGAAGGGAGATGACTGAAGTACAAGCATCAGCAATTGCCAGGCATTTGTGAAGTGGTCCTTTTTTTCTTAGGTCCTGCTTTTTCAGTTACTTACAGAGTCAATGACAACTTATTCTACTAGAGAAATTTTGTCCTAAATCTAATATATCTTAATTCTTCTGCTACACAGCCTCAACTTTAATTCAACTATATGATTATGGCAGTTTCCTACCAGCAGTATATGTAGGGAAAGATAAAAACTAACAACAATACAGACAGTTATTGCTTTTCTAGACTTACTTGTGTGAGTAAATACTTTGTTAGGAAAACTTTGCTTCAAGACTAAACATCTGTAAACATTTATATCTGTAAATATCTGCAGTACTTTAACAGAATGGGTGCCCTTTCAGTTAAGACTGTTACAGGATTCTTCTCTGCTTTTAAGCATCCTAACTTGTACAAATGTCCTTGCACTAGTTAAGCCCACTTCTCCATTGATTTGCCCTTCATATGGACACTTGTGCCTGTGCTGAGTGGGTATAAAATGCTCCCAAATCAGAACAGCAGAGTTTTATATACTAGGACCAACACAAAAAAATAGCAACAAAAGACATAAGGCAGTAGAGAATCAGGCAGTGAACACTACAGTCTCACGGAGAAAGAGTCTCCAAAACATAAATGCTGCTACAAGTATCTTGGAGAGTGCTGAATCAAGCCCATGACAAATATTACTATATGTGGTACACATGGGCAGAGTCCTAAAAGGTCTCAGCAAACATTAACAGGAGTTCAAAGGGACTGAGACAGTATAGACTGAACCCTCAAGCTGGTTCTTTGTAAACTCAAGTGATTAAAATAAATAAATTGCAAACAACATGTCTCTGCACTATTTATCAGGCTCCCATAGATGCTGCTGCCAACATCTTTTCTCAGCCCTATGCTACCTTTTTCGTGGGACACCACAACAGCAAATCAACTCAATGATGGATCTCCACCTAAAATGTGTCTTGCTCTCTCTTCTGTGAGAGTCATTTTTAATCCAGCAAGGTTTGCATCCAATTGTGCAGCTTTATCCCTCACCACAGATTCTCATAAACTGTCTTGCCACTATAAAGGAAGGGCAAGGCTGAGTCAGGAATAGCTGGCCAACGTTTTTGTGAGCTGGTATTGCTTGAAAAAAAACCCACCAAACAAACAACCTCAAAGCCCAGTTGAAAATAAAGTGGGAGTCAAATGACCTGGAAATGCCACTCTAGGTCTTCAAGACCAGCTTCCTGGTATTAGAGCAAAATCTCACAGACAAACCAGTGAAAATTCATTTCCCCATGCAGAATCTTAAGACTAGTCTTCTCATACTACACCTTACCAGTCATGGCCAGTTCCTGCTCCTTTCTTTTCATGTCAGCACTGGTTCTTCAATACACCTGCATTTTTCTAACCTTTCTGATAAGACTGAAAACATCCCTTCCCAAGAGAGAAAAAGAACTAAAAAGTAATTAAAAAGTAGATATTAATTTTGCACCAACACTAGGATCTTTACCAAATCATGCTAATAGAAAATCCTTTGGAAGTTAATATCAGTCACCAGGCCAAGGATTTCATCCTGTATCACAAAAATTTCTATCTGTTTTTGGGTGTGTATGGAAATAAATATTGGACTTGACTCTCCAATACATTTGATCTACTCTCCTCAGAGAAACCAAACATCTGTAGGATCCTTTTATCTGTAGCTAAAAGGATTAAAAGCAAGAGTTATCAAACCAAAACACCACAGAAGCAGTTAGATATATAGCAGTCTTCTTAGCAGTTAGATATATGCATCACTACCAAGCTAATATTACTAAGTTAGGAATGCTTTGTATTAAGCAAAACAGAGAAAAATCTCAGCCTACCAGTGACACTATACTCATCTGTGATCATCTATTGCTGTCCATTTCTACCCTTCAGTATACAAGGGTTGAAGCTGTTTATACTGATTTGTTTATAACTTTTCTATTGCTTGTTGCATCCTACTGACTGGACAAATTTTCTTTCCTCCACTCACATAGAATAGCAGAAATAAGTACTTAAAAGCAAAACATCAGCAGCACACATTCTCTTTTCTTGTCAGAATGGAATCGACAAAGGAATAATCCCTTGTTGAGAGTTTTCTCTCCTTCTCGCTCTCTTTTTTCCCCTGCTTAAAAGACTATGAACATTTGCTTCCCTTGTTTTCCTAAACAAGTCTTTGAAAAACATCAATTCATCCTGCGGGCTTTAGGAAGTTTACTGATCCTATCGGCTTAATAGCACACTGCTAGACTCAAAAGAAGGCACTAGTGCTCTTGACTATTATGTCCTTTTTTAAAGCATGGCAAAGACATCAGGCACTCTAGCACGTCTTTAGTAGAGTATGACAAATTAAATAACAAGATAGCCAGGAATTACTGGGATCAGCAAGTATTTTTTTTTCAGTGCAGCCTTACATTTTACTTATTTATTTACATCATCAGAAGGAAATGATTGTTCAGCATCCAGCTGGGCCTTCAGTTGTGCTGTTCAAAGGGAAATCCTTTCAAATGCCAACACAAAGATCAAGGGTTAAGGTCCCAGTTCTGCTCCACTCACAGGTGCTGGAAGTTGCTTATTTCAGGAGATTTTTGGTCCTTCAAGAGTAAGCACATCATGCTAAAATCTCTCGGTCTGCTAGGAAATGAAAGGTCCAATCCCTGAATTTTGGATTCATTACGAATAATGTAATCTGGTTTTCGCCCACAAATGACAATTAATGGTTTGCCTGTGTTTATTGAAGGAGGAAGCAAAACTGCTAATAGCAAAAGTATGACATTTGTGACCTTTCTCTCCAGAATTTTAGGGTGACTACTACTGGCCTTGCATAGTGCCTTTCTGTCTAAATCCTATCGTAAAGGTAAGATGAGCTTCTACTGTGTAAGGCTATATGGAAGATGCAGAAAGACGGGTATTCAACCCTTCACATTTGCTGTTGCATACAAGAAAACTGAAAAGATACTTGTTTCCATAAGAAGGGTTCAATAGGTGTGTCACTCACACTGGGGCCGGTTATGTTCATTATCCACAAGCTCACAGCAAGGCTTGGTGGAGCATCTTTTTTCAAACAAGACAAGGAGTTCTTCACCTGCATCAGTAAAGGATGCTATTGCTTAGCCTAAAGGGTAAGATCTGGATTTTTTTTTTTTTTTAAACTAATCTCACAATCCTAAACAGACAGTGGTGTGAAATAATGTCATCCAGATGACCAATTAAACAGCCAGAAGCTAAGGGACGCTATAACCCCCACCAAATATCAGTGTGCAGACCAGATGGGCCAAATTCTGATTTCTTTTCTATTGGAAGGCTCCAGTAAATTCACTATTCTTACTGAGTTTATATAGCTGCTGTCATAAATAGACTCAGAGTCTGACCATACAGATGTCTGTTATTAAAGTACACATAAAGTTACATTAAAGTAAATATCGCTAATGAAGGTTAGTAACATCAGTCTCTTATGCATTTGAATGCATACCTGTCCCTCAGCTTCTCAGCTCTTCTAGAGCCTTTCTGCTCTAGAAAGGGGGGAAATAAAGAAATTGGCTATTAATTTTATACAGCAAAGTGCAGAATATTTTAATGGATGCAAATTTCATTGAGAGATCCAGAATTACTCTTATTTTTGTAGGTGTGGAAAGAAGGACAAGTCTGTGTAATTCCCTGAGTTAGGCCTTCTGGAGTTAACTGGGAATTACATAACCCTGTCCCTCAGAGTCCCTCAGAACAGTATAATGTGCTTAATTTTAAGCCTATGGTTCAGTAAAATTGAGTGCATGTGAAGAGACACTGATTCAGTGGAACGCTTAGGTTTGCTAGAGAGATGCTCTTCTCATGAGCAGCTACAATGCCATCCAATTTAGCTTCATTTGTTATTAATGGACATGATATTTGTTGTATTCATTGCCACTTGGCATATATTACATAGTGCTATTTCAATAAAGAACTGGTTAGCTGACTAACAGAAGGGGTAGTGAAGAGAGGAAACAAATCATTTGAAATTAAAATATGTCCATTTTCCCACAAAGCTACAGTTACTTCACATCAAACTTGGATCAATGTTAGACAAAATGTGCCATTTTGTTAACATCAAATGCAAAAATCAAAATTGTTTAGTTTTGGGGGAGACACCACCAGAAAAAAAAAAAAATGTATTAATTGTTTTCAACATAAAGAACTGGAGAAATTCAATATGAATTTGTAATTAGCTTCTACTTCAAATTGCCTGTTCTTAGCAAACAGAAGACATATTTCACTTCACTCTAGAGTTTGCCATGCTTAAGTATATTTCTTGAGATTTTCATAAAAGGAAGCACTTAAGAGATCTTGAGTTTAGGGGTTCCCCACCCCCCATCACAGACACTGAGTTTAAGAGGCTTTTGCTGCCAGACAATATAGTATACATTTTTTCCTGAACAATCATAGTAAACGGACATAAAAAGAGCATTAACAGGGCACTGTGATAGCAAGATCCAACAATGCATCTATATATCTCACTGCACAGAATTATATGACTGGCTGGTTTTAGCCAACTTACTTTGTTTTAGAGGAGTTGTTCACACTGCAGCCCATGGCATTTTTGGGTAAGAATGCACTGGCTTTTGGGGTAATGGGGAAGAAGAACCTTGCTTTTCTCAGATGAGTGGTATTACAAAATAAAATTACACCAATTCATGCAAGTAAGGTTGGTCTCAAAATAATGAATTACTTTCTAAATTGAAAGCCTCTGTTAGCTGTCCCCATCACAGGTTGCATTTCTGAAAACACTGTGATATTGAAATAATATAAACAAACAGCTTTAGAAAGAGAAAGGAAAATACACATTTTTAAAAGACAAGTATAGCATAACACTGTGTACAATCCTTCTTTATGACCTCTCTTTACACAGTTTCAATGATTGGAAAATTAAGATTCCTGATGAGTCAAACTGAAGTGGATGCCAAAACTATTGAACATCAGTGAAATGCAGTTTAGAGTCAATGGGATTGGCCATCTAATGACGATTAAGTATGCTATAAATTTAAATCTTTGAACTACTTGTTGAGATTTATTCAGGCAGACAAACAAAGATAACAAAAGTCTTTTGTGTGTTTGTCACTCATTTCCGTTGCTCTGTTGTTGCAGTGTCAAATAATGTCAGTTATTTAAGCACAATTAATGTAATTTTAAATTCTCAACAAATTAAATTATAAAGACTAGCAGTCCAAGGAGGACTCTACCCATTTTTCTTGTACATTTTATTTTTTTTTTCCTCCCAGTTTTGTGGCAAATTGTAAATCAATAAAAGGTTAGTTTCAACCTTGATTCTTAGAGAAACAGCCTGTTTTGATACAAAATTAATTTTCTTTTCACTAAGTTATTTCTCCCTGGTTTTGACAAGGAGAGCTCGATCTTGGAGTATAACTCAGGAAGATTTAATGATTTTATAACATTTGGAAAAGCCAGGGAGAAAGAGGCCATACACTCCAAATGACTATCATCTGTGCCTGGACTACTTCTTTTCATTTATGACTGCATGTGTTCATTCAGTGCAGGGGTGCCTACCTTTTTTTTGTCCTATATTTGTGTGGTTACTATCTTAATTTTAGCAGACTCAGAAGAAAGCATTTTAAAACAATAGCACAATACAAATGACCACTGAAGGAAAACCAGAGCCTTGATAAGGAACTATACAGTTGTTTTTATCTCCTTAATAAAAGGACGTTAAGTCCTTCATTTAGAAATCTTGAGAATTAATTGCAGAGAAAGAGATTGCCTATCTCTTGTCTTGCTTAATTAATATGGGATCATGAAAGTTATTCTATAAAAACAACTTAAAGTTGGTCATCTCAAAGAAGAAAAATTTCCACCCATTGTGTCTAAATTATGTTGACTGTGTTGAATGTTATATAATTTAGGAAGACAAGGGTGAAATATTTTACATTTTATGAGATCATACCTCAAGATCTAGTACTGCATCTAGAATTTCTTTGCAAGAAATAAAGACAATGATCCATTGTGTACTTCTATTACTAATTATTCTGTAAAGATTGTCTGTTCTGAAAGATAATTAGAAAGGGTGAAATTTAATTCCATTAAACAGAACTCAGCTGAGACATAATGAAATTTTGTTGTGAAGTAGTAGACTCACTTTGAAGCCAAATAAAAAGCTTTTACATTGATGGAATGAATAAGATTGCAAAAGCTCACACCTTTTTTTCCCCCACCTTTTATTCCATCACAGGCAGCATTTAAAAATAGCTAAGGCTGAGTTATGCTTTCAACAAGTTTCAGTTCTCAGATACTTCAAGAAAAAATGGATGCCGTAGCCTGCTTTTTACACAGATCATTCTTTAATATTTATTTTGCAGAAGTCAATAAACTGGACACAGAATAGAAGAAACTTATGCAACATCCAACTTCCCCATCTCTATAACTTGGCCTTCCCACTGTTACAGGGAAAAATCTAACCCCAGTTCTGGCCAAAAAAGCCTCACACATGGCTCACCATGCAGCCAGCTCCGGGTGTGAGTGGACTATCAGGCTGGCTCCAGGTCCTGAGCACTTTTCTAAGGCATCTAAAGATAACATGCTTTGACAAGTGATGATTTGGTAGCATAGACCCCTCTTCACCCAAAAATAGTCCAAGAGATTGAGTGCAGAGCTGGAGAACTTGACTATTTTACCTAGGCCCCCAGAGTAGCCTGCACTGCTGCATGAAAGGTGTGCTTGAAGTAATGGCCAGTAACTTGGTTCAGGTCTTTGTTGTCTCATTTGAAGGTCATATGAACCTACTTAATGACATAGGGCTCATTGTAAAGAGAAGAATGACATGAATACATTAGTAACCCATTTCTTTGAGGCTAACCACTAAACACAATGCAGAAGTAGATAATACGCTTGGGAAAACTCTTTGGGAAAACACATGAAGCTGCTTGAAACCAACTTGCTTCAGTTCACTGGACCAAGTCCAAACTTTACAAGGCTTGAGTTTGGCTGACCAGAATGTATTGCTGCCCTTGCAGTGGGATGAAAACATTTCACACCACAGTTGTCATGCTCTGTGACAGCCCTTTAAGAGTCTGAGCCTTGCACACCCATCCTGGTAAGAAGAGAGGCTGTGAAGGAAGAATAAATGAAGAACTGTGTGGCCAAGAAACATATGAAGATGATGGAAATAAACAGAAGAAAACTTCTAAAGCAGTCTTGTAGACACCGTGCTCAACTTCAGCATTACTTTTATCTGTCTTTAGATCACCAAATTAAATTTCTGACTTATGCTAAAACAGAAAGCTTAGGAAATAATGCACAAGAGAGTACTTCCATTTCAGAGTTTTAGGAACTTCAGCACTGTCTCTATAGCTTGTATAGACACTGCTAAATATCTGAGCACATCCCAACACCCCTGTGGAGAAATGAAATATAATTATTATCTTATAGAAAGAGAACTAAAACTTAAAGAGAGTAAGCGACTTGCCAAAAGTCCATCATTAAGGTTGTGCCTTTCTTGACTTCAAGTAAGCATCCTGTGGACAGGGTATCTTTCCTCTCAACAATCATACTTTCTCACCAGGCAACTGCTGGTTTGGCCAAAAAATAACCAAGTAGCTCCTTTCCTCACAGTATGTTGAATGGATGTGAATTTATTTTTAAAGACCAGTTCCTATTTTAACAGAAAGTGCCATTGCTAAACTCTGAAATTGAAAAGAATTTCAACATACTGTGACCTAATGACAGTGGCTGTTAAGAGCACATGTGGCTTTTTTGAGCTTTGTGGAACATTCCCATGAAGAGATACTTAGCAAATGCAGCTTTGTGTACATTTCACAGAACTCTGCCAGCATTACTGACTTTTACCCAGGTCTGAGCCTTACTCTAGTCACAAAAGAGGGGATTAGTAGGGCTACACTGAGGCTGTCTCTCACATAAATAGCTAATTAACTACTGATTGGGCCCTGCTAAATCCCCATTTCCTTTGCATTTTATCCACCCTCCCTACAAAAAATAGTTCTCATACAGTAGAAAAATAAAAATTGTTGTCAAGGGTAGTAATGAAATAAGCCTCTCAGAACATAACTTGTTATATCAGTAAGTCACAGCAGCAGGTTAGTATCTTGCAGCCTCTTGAAAATGAGTCATTGACCATGCTCAAATCATCACCCCTAAGTATGAATCAAAAATGTAATATTGAAATAACAAAATCCCAAGATTAACTTCAATACAGTGTCTGTCACTGAATTCTTTACTAACTAAACTGAAAATCTGTATGCTACTTCTTACACCAGTAGTACTGGTGTAAACCTAGAGCAAGCTGGAGTAAGGCATGAGGTACATAATGGAGATATGGCAGAGAAAAGAAATAGGTTTATTCATGTTTGAGTTCATTGGTTTTGCATAAGCATATGGTTTAGACCAGATTCAAGGCAATCAGAACTACTCTTCCCTTTCACACAAGCAAGTTTACACCAAAAAGGGGATGCTGGGAAATTCCTTTTCACAGGCAAAGCAACAATACAATCATCTTCCTCAGACATTTCCAATAGCTGCCTTGTCTCAAGGCATGTAAACACTTAGTACATGACCTGAATTTAGCTCTTTTCAACTTCCTGAACATCAGTTTATATTTTAATGCATTTGAAAAAATGAACAGACTATATTTCCTAGGTGCTGATTGGAATAAGGAAGGGGAACTTTTTCATCCTTTTGCATTATTTAGAAATCTAATTTTCTTGAAGTTCAAAAGATAACAGAAGAAAATTAAGTGTATGGCTATGAAAAAAATGAGACAGGAAAAATGCTTACTTTAACTGTCTACACGGGTAGGCATTTCATCAGAACTAATAATTTTTGCTTTTAGAATACAAAACTATAAATGTGTTTCCCATCTGCAAGGAGAAATTGCTGATACCTAATGTATCTGATTTTCCAAAGTAGTAGGCAGCTACTGTGAGGTGCTGCACATGCTTAAGCCCCTCTGTACATAAGACCAAGCCCTTTTCTATATGAACACACATCAAATGTTTACCTCATCTAAGTGAAAGAGGATATAAGAGGTGAGACTAAGAAGGTAACAGTTTTAAAAACACATCACAAGTGGTGTGATATCATCGATAAGAGCAAATTGATGTTAGAGAAAGGAAAGTTTCTCTACTTAACAGAGGAGAAAGCTCCCCTTGGTCTGAACCAGAGAGCAAATGGTTTTCACCACACAGAGAAAACTTTCTACAGAGGCTTTGGTCCTCCAGACCAAGACTCTTACTGTACTTAAATAGACAATAGAAGCTGCAGGAGGAAAGAGGTAGATATTGAATCTGAACATAAGTACCTAACTGCAAAGAAAGTAAGTCAAATTGAAAGCAAGCTTGGAACCCAACCAAGTGGGAATGTCACTCTCTTTTTCTTCACTATTTGTCTTCTCTCCACACTACTGGCTATTGGAAATTGTTTTCAAAATCAGAATTACAAATTCATGTAGAATATTTCTCTATTAGCTTCAAAGCCTATTATGAAAAATGCTTGGAAATCATGGCTCACATGGCCCAGACAGTGATCCTAAAGTTGGCAATCACCCTAGTGATGACAGAGACATACTAAAACCTACACAGCACCTTGGCAAAACAATTTCTGAACTGCTTCTTTCATATTAAATTTCAGTTAGTGCTAAATTCAAGCATACAAATGCTTGCCATGAAGGTGAAGGAGGAAGAAAGAAGATAGAGAGCAGCAAGAAAAGATCAGCTGCCTTCAGAAATTAGGTATTACATGAAATAAAAGAGCTCAAGACAGAAGGTCAGGTATCCTCTGTTATTAAGAACAAGCAGATTTAGTCATGGTTTCAAGCCATTCATTAAAGTGAAATTCAATAGTCATTATTTTATTGCCAGCCCTAACCTTCCAATGTATTTGCCACTGTCAGCTTGTGGGAAGCACTCAGAAAAAGCCTACTGCAGTCTGCAGAGACATAGGAAAGAGGAGCACGCTGCATTTGCTTTCAGTTTGTGTATCCCCTATTTAACAGCTTGATGTTCAAAAAGCAAATAAAGCAAACCATAAGTGTTTGAATAAGGAATATATTCCAGTCAGTAAGATACTCACCATCTGTGTGGCACCTTTAATAGGACAGTGCCGCATGTCTCAGGACTGTGCACTGAGCTTATTTCTAAGGATCTTGGGATGTGTTTTGCATAATCTTTTTCTTGTTACTTTTTCCCCAGCTTTCCTCCATCAGCACTCCCTGTGTCAGAGGGATGTCTGAGGAACAGGCTGGAAGAAGCCAAGCTCCCTGCTATTACTCATTCTCCTTCAGAAACAGCAAAGGTGAAATTCTGGCTTTGTTGCAATAAATAGAACACATGCCAAATCTTGAAGGGTAGAATCTCACCCTGCCAGGCTGTTCTCTGTAATGTTAATGCAGCCTCCCTATATACACACCCTTCAGAGGACAGGGGTTTTCAGGTGAATTCACAAAACAAAACAATGCCAAAGACAGGAAGGGAAAAGTTCTCCTAAAAACATCTGTCTTCAGGGAACAGGATTCCCTTCCACAGAGACTCCCTTCACCTCCAGCCTCTCCTGCTTTGTTGTCAAACTCTGTTCCTCACCTAAGGAGACAATCCTGCACAGTGAGAACCTCACAGACGTTTAGAATCCCTTTATTTTGTCCTGTTGAGGTTCTTACCAGCCTCCCGGGGCTGATGTTTCCAAACAAATGTACAAATTGACACTTAAGAACAAAGACTGCAATGAAATTTGCATTTCTCTAAAGATATAAGCATGTTTTGTGTGGTTCTTGTATACACTACAGAACAGAAAATGCACACCTTGTAATAATGTTCCTGCTAAAGAAGAAATAACCCAACAAGAACTGATTTTTTATGATGGTTTCTTGGACAGGTTGTGCAGAACCTTTTTTCATTCTCCATTATTTTTAAAGAGCCTTTCCTTATGCAAACAAGAGCATTCACTGATCAGCACCAGTATCTCTTTGCTTTTGGTGTACATTAAGAAAATTAAATGGAATATTCTTAGAAAGACATCTGTGCCTGGGGTGACTCACATTTGATCAATCCCTATGAACCGTTCTTTTCAGAGGATGTGCAATTATTTGCTCAGTTAGGCTTAAACTTTTTATTTATCTAATCACCCCCCTGTAAAGCTTTGATCTGAGCTTCCAAAATCTATTTTTCTAACCACTTTAGCTACATATTTTAAGTCTTACTGTCTAATCAACTTCAGCCTGTAAAACATGCAATGTCCTACTTAATGCATCCTATTAGGAAATCAAGCTGCTGCATGGATTTTTAGATCTCTCATTTTGCAACCCCGTGAGCCATTTGGAATCATCATTAATGTCATTATTCCATGGGAGAGGAGAGAACTGGCAGCAGAGTGAGCCCTCTACACGGCTGTCAGCTTTTCCCTGCTAACATTTGCAGAGTGACTCAGAGGTGAATCACAGGTTTCTGCAGGTGTACACCAGGGAGAGCTGGATGATTTCCATGTCACAGTGGTTGCGAATGTTTACTTCATTAGTTCATGGGGTTACTCAGCAGTCCTAGCCAACTCAATTTCTCAATCTTACTGTATGGCAGTTAAAAAAAAAGGAGTAGATAGCAGTTTTGAAATTAAAAACACAAACCCAACCGTCAGTTGGTAATTAGAAAACCTGAGCAAAGTTGGAATGTGAATAGATTTACATGTAGCTATCATTAAACACACTCTTTCCCATAGAGTAAAGGTTATGCTTATTATACCCTCTTCCACAACAGTACACCATGCCCAGAGAATGGTCTCTGAACCATGGTTATCACTGTCCAGTGAAAATGCATTAGTCATAAGAAAACTTACAGTGATGTCTCTGCTCAGAAACTACTTCAACAGCCTCTTTGAAGTCTCCAGGTGTTTGACAATAAGCTTTTGCCTGTGTAAGAATAGTCAGGATTTAGGATGGCTTCTACTCACTGCTGCTGGTGTGGCTGGGAACATTAAACTCTACATCCTCTTACATTGCAAGTTTGCAAATGCTCCAGCTTTCATGGGTAGGAGGAAATTCCTGTGTGTAGGACACCAGGTAGCTGCAAGACCATCTCTGCCTTATAATTCTGTAAATTAGATTCCATGAACAACTTAATTACCTGCTTTCCTAGTAAAGTTATTTTGAATTTTAGTCATTTGACCTCTCATTAGCTTGGTTCCCACAAGATTGTGTCATTGGCAAATACTGGCACTTCATGTTCCTTTAAAGTTATTAACATATAATGTGAACAAAATCAGGCCTCCCAGGATGGATCCTTGACCTGCAATGTTCTATAAATCACCTGCAGACAGAATGAACTCCCAAGTGATTCTATTTACATGAGCTGTTTGCCTTAGGCACAGAAACTTGTTTTTTTTACTATAGTCAAGGAAAACTGTCTCCTTACTCCCCGTTATTGTGTCTTGCAGATTATGTTATACATCGTTACCATACCCAACATATTCTGGAAATCATGGCCAAATGAAAGCAGGTTACATCCAAGTCAGCTCACTCCTGTAATTAAAATTGATCAAGCTAACTGATACTCAATGGACATAAAAACACTAATACCTAATTTTCACTCAAACATGCCGGACCAACTCTCAAGGGAGTAAAATACTGGCTGAAGATTTAAAGGCTATGAAGAGAAAATGGAGTTAAGAGATCTACAAAAGCTGAAAGCTCTGTTTATCCCAGATTTCCTCCACGTTTTATGCAAACAGCTGACATCTTCAAAAGATCTCATTAGAAGCAACCCAACCAGAGAGCAGAGTACCATGCCAGCTATGCACTCAGTGCATTATTATATCAACAACAAGCTTCTTTAAGGATGCACTTAAGGAAACACTTTTCTACCTAAACTATGAACTTTTGAAAATAATGGAGGATAAAAATGGAAGCTTGTGAGAAAACAGACACTTAAAGCATATGTTGTAAGAGCACCTCTGTGACCCAATATGCTGTTCTGCATGCTCACATTGAAATTGCAAATAAAATGCAGGAAAACTGTAACCTCTTTGAAGTCAGAGGATTTCAAGATGAAAATGGCCATGTAGTCTTTATTAATAAAACTAGCTGGATTAATCTGGCCAAGGATCCTACCCAGGTGCCATCTACACATGAAATGAAGTTCATAGACACTTGCAGTTACAGAGTTACAGCAGAGCAGTCTTGGTAACCCCAATGGGCCTTTACAGTCCCCCAGCCCCAAAAGAACAAGCTGTGTCCTAAATCACTGGGTAACCAGCAAAAAGCAGAGACAACAGTTGGCACAGACAGATGGAGGCTACCCAGTGGCAGGATCTTGCAGCAGGAGGCTCAGCACTCCTCACCAGGCACCACTGGGCTCTGCAGCACTAGCCAGATTGTGCTCTGGGTAGCATAAAGTTTCCCGGACAAGAGCAGTGTTCAAGTTACTAAGAGGGTACCCAGGGGAAGGAAAACCCCCTGCTCTCCTCCTCAGGAGAAACCAGTATTGTCACAGCTAAGGCAGATGTCTGTGAGCTCCTCTGTCCCAGCAGCAAGGAGAGCACAAGGAGAAAGCTGCCCCAGGAATTCCTCATTACAAGAGCACAGCAATCTAAGGACATCATGCAACACAGAAACAGCACATTTACCTGGTCTTTAATGTTTAGTTTTTGCCAGGTGTTTAATTTTAAATCTATTATTTTTGTAGCTTATGTTCAAATCCAGACCCCATCAAAAAAAAAAGTGGCAGATGAGGCAGGTCATACAATGCAGGCTTACAATTAGCATTATTTTATTAACAGCTCCCCTTAAACCTACCTTTATTTCTGGCTTAGCCGATAAAACAACATCCCACCCAAGCAATGACTGCATAGATACTCATTTTCGCTCAGCAGTAACTATCTAAAAACACTTGAAGACAGATTTTTAAATCCCATTAGAAAATAATCATCCCTTAATCAAGTTACCATCCTAAAACTGGCATCGGATTCTTTCCAGGTCTTAAATGCAGATGACAATGGCAAGAGAGGAAAGAAATACGTTTGAAAGCAGTCAAAGCATGAAGTCAAAATGAAGAGAACAAGACTGCGACTGCGCTGAGCTGCAAATGACATGGCACTGCAAACACTTTGTTTAGGTATGCTTAATCTAAAGAACTATTAGCATGTTATGCTATACTTAACCGAGTAAACTATAAAAATCTTGTAGAAATGAGCATTAGCTATTATGAATCCATTTCTGCAATGAACACACTGCCCCCAGGGGAAATGAGCACTAAAGCTTACTACAGCTATAAATATCCTGAGTTTCACATGGCCTGAGTGAAAACGATGTAGGTGTGCTTGGCATTTTACTTGGGGAAGTCATGTCAGCTCCCCTCCCTTCCTCCTTTCCGTGCTTAACAATGCTGTTTGGCAGCTTCTTCATTTTATCTCACTATAGATCTTTGCCAAAACTTGAATCTGCTCCTGAAAGATTAACTGCCACCAGAAAAGTGCTGGCTTTTTTTTTTTTTTTTCCCCTGTGGATTCTGACTGAAGGCTTGAACTTGAATGACAATCTTCTCAAACGGCCTCATCTTCTCTCAGGCCTAGGGTTGGGAAATGAGGACCAATACATTTGGAAAGGCTTTAGTTAGTCAGTAACTACACTTTAAATTCAATTATTTGAACAGACTGTGAGACCAGATTCCCAGCTGTTTTGTAACTTATGTTGTCACTTGCACCTGTGCAAAGTGGGCACAAAATACTTCTAATTCGGCGGTTGGGAATTAGACCCCATATTTACATTTGCTTCCTGATTCCTGACTTTATTCATTAGCCAGCATGTGGTACAGAAGCTGATGAATTATTGTTTAGCTTGTTTTGAAAACACATCACTTGCAAACACGCTTAAAAAAGATCTGCAATAATTAGCTGCATTTTATTTTCAATGCTAACTGCACCTTTTTGTGCCTTTTCATGTACACATGCATACATGAGTACATTATGCCAGGTTAAATTTAGTCACTTAAAATTAATTTAGGGTCAAAATCAGGCCTGAGTGAACACAATCATGAAGGCAGAGATGTCAGGAGAATTCAATACACTTATACTAGCTCTCAGTTCTGCTTTGCCTTTGAGATTTCAGGATTTCAGACTTTCAGAGTACAAAGGATGCTGTAAATATTGTTTATCATCCATGAAATACAAAAAAGACTGCTGCTAACACTGTCCTTATGACTCTACCAAGCTATAGCTGGATACTAGAAGAAATTTCTTCACTGAAAGCATTCTCAGGCACTGGAACAGGCTGCCCAGGGAGGTGATCAAATCCCCATCCCTGGAGGACTTTGAAAGCCAGAGATGTGGTGCTGATGGACTTGGTTTTGCACCAGGTTTGGTAGAGTTAGGTAATGTTTGGACTCAATTATCTTAAAGGTACCAAAATACACACAAAATATAAACATAAGAGCTATATAGACACACATGGAGTTCAATGAAAATTGTATGCTCTCTCAGTCGTATGGTACGAAAATTTAGGAGGGGGTGGGGTTGAAGGGAAGCTTTTACAATCTTCTAAGTTTTTAGCCATTCTCCAGGGCAAAAATCACACCTGACATTGTATAAAAGGTGACATTGTAAAGCTAAGGACTATAGGTAACACCCTTAAAAATACTTGAAGGAGTTTGTTTGAAATACTTTGAAATGCTCTCTGGGTTTTTTTGTTTTGTTTAAGTTGGGATGGACAATTGACTATTGTGCAAAGGTAGATTGCATCCACAACTCGATATTTGTAAAGCAATTTAAAGGTCACTTTAACAATTCCAGTAATAGTGACCATTAGTGATTTTGCAAAGAAAACAGACATCGCAAGATAATCCAAAGTGCTTTGAAAGTAACTGCTATTCTCTCTTCTCTACGTTCCTGAACTACCCTCATCCTTGTTGCATCTGATCACCTTTCAGTAGCATAGTAAGGGATGTGACTAGCATGCGTTACCTATACTTGCTGCTTTATTTTCTCCCAAATGCTGTTATGCTCTGATCTCACTTTGGATAGAATCAACAAAATCATGTTTAATGCTTTTACAACAAAAGCTGTTTAATGCAATATAATATTCACAGGCAGAGAGCTATCAATATAGAAAACCCCAAAAGTACTTCAAGCATTTATTTGACTTTTAAAAAAAACATGTCTGAATGAGTTAGACATTTTCAAAGAGTAGAGGTTGTTGTAGTTTATGGTGTGGGGGTGTTTTCCTTCAAACTGAACAACCCCTCACTATAGTTTTATGATGACACTAAAATCACATTATAGCCTTTGCTTTAATCCTATATAAAATAAAGTATTGCTTACAGTCATCCTCTTAGATGCAGTTGGTCCTTCTGACAGTGATAGCTAGACTGAAAGTTTCTACAAATATAGTTACATAAATATATCTCTAATTACTCAGCTTTTATATAGCCTCAGGTTTCCAGAAAGAATTGGAAATGTGGCACATGATCAGGACTGCAAATATTTTTTCAAAGTTGGATTAATAAACATTATCTCCATACCAGAAAGAACAAAGCTACAAGGTATGTAGAACATTAATCACACCACTAGTATTTAGTGCTAAAATATAGAAATAAAAAGACAAAATGAAATGTTTAATCCAACTGCAATTTACAAGAAATGCTGTGAGAAATGTGCTTGAAATACACAATTATATTTTTTAATAGATAGAAAGGAGAGGAAACCTGGAATCTCAACTGAATAAGAATGCCTGAGAAAAAGAGCAATGATAGATGACAAAATTGCAATATGTGTGATTAATAAATGCTACAATAACACCAATAGAGGTATCAGAAGGCAGCACATAAAGCAGCATTACACATCTATAAAATACACAGTACTTTTTTCCCTAACTCATGTAACCCTTAGGCTACGAGTCTTAGTAATAACAAGATCAATAATAGAGCAAAGCACTAAACAGGTCCACAGGGATCCAGGACCAGTAACCAGTGAGATGGATGTAAAGCAATCAGAAGCTGAAGTCTGGGCACCTACAGAACATAATAATGCAAAGCTATTGCCTATTCCACCAACACTAAGCTATCCCACTCATTCAGCATCTAAACAATGAATGTGCTGCAGATTTTCGCTCATGGCAAAGTCCAACTATACCACAGCAAGCAGATGCCAAGAATTGGATCAAGCCCTATCAGGAGAGGCTGAGGGAGCTGGGGTTGTTTATCCTGGAAAAGAAGAGGGTCAGGGGTGACTTCACTGCTGTCTACAACAACCCGAAGGGAGGCTGTAGCCAGGTAGGGGTTGATCTCTTCTCCCAGACAACCAGCAACAGAACAAGGGGACACAGTCTTGAGTCGTGCCGGAGGACGTATAGACCGGATGTTAGGAGGAAGTTCTTCACAGAGAGAGTGATTTGCCATTGAAATGAGCTGCTCAGGGAGGTGGTGGAGTCACTGTCCCTGGAGGTGTTCAAGAAAAGACTGGATGAGGCACTTAGTGCCATGGTCTAGTTGATTAGATAGGGCTGGGTAATAGGTTGGACTGGATGATCTTGGAGGTCTCTTCCAACCTGGTTGATTATATGATTCTAAAAGCCACACTCATAGCTACAATTATCCAAAATGACACAAAAAATAAACAAGAGAGAGCAAAATAAGTGTGACACACCAAAGCAGTATGGACATATCTGCTGTCTCCTGATGTTTGCTTCTATCTTTGTCAAATGTCCTGCTGCACCTTGTCTCTTTTTTGCTGTTTTAAGCTGACAGGAATGCTGCTGACAAGTGGTAGAGGTGAGCATCCTGAAAAATCTGAACCCTGTCAGACATACAGGGAAATTATTTTATCCTGAAGAATTATTTGAGGCATTCTTATCCACTCTACTTTCTCACACCATTGTTTATTTTGACATCTGCACTTTCCTGTACAATCAGGCAGGTTCTCAGTTTGAACTGCATATGGCAAGGCAATAATCAGACACCACAAGTATGGAAGCAAGAATTCTCTGCCATAAGTGAGTCCTTTTTTAATTTCTCACTAGGGTATGCGCATCCTGGGCATTCTTACACAATGGTCTTAACTTCAGCAAGTCCCAATTATACTGAAGTGTGTGAACTGTGAACAGATTTTTCAAAGTATCAAAAAACCTTTCAGGCTCTTAATAGTTCACAACCTGATCTCTGCAAATGTATTCCTATGAATGAATGTTGTATGAATGCATATAAACAGATTTCAACCTAGAGATTGTAAAGCTGACTGTTTGCTGTGCATTATTTGCTGTACTCCATTAGTCACCTAAGACCTGTATATCTGAACATAGTTTACAGCTGCTAGCGCCTCACACCATGCCCCAGAACAGCCCTACACACAAGCAAACAAGGCTAAGGATGAGTAACTCATGAAGGTTACTTTCTGTAGGTCAGTGATGTGCAAACAGGAATAAAGCCAATTTCTTTTGCTAGCATGAGACCATCTTTCACCCCTGGCATGCAAAGCTTTAATTTCCAGTTAAAGTCTGGCTTGCCATCATTTAAACTGATTCAAGAAAGCCCCAAAGTTAACTGAGCAGAAGTGGAATGATATGCTTGAACATTAGGCTGAATATAGGCCTCTGTGATTGTATTTTGACATAGTATTTTATCAAAGAACCTAAAAAAAAAATTCCCCCTAAGAAAAATCTTTTCTTCACTTGTGGCTTACTGGTTTTCAGTAGATAACTGCTTGGTTCTAATAATAATTTAAAAGAAAAAAGGGTAAGATACAATCAATGTAAAACCAATTAGCTAAATTATTTAATGGATTAATATAAATTACATTGTTTAATTACAAGATCAAATGAAATAATATTGGTTTCAATTAAAGCAATTCAAACCAGTGATGAAGCAAGCTGCCTTGCAACTCTGTCCAAAAAGAGTCGCATTAACCACATGAAGATGTAAAAGCCTACAATAATAACAAAACGCTACATGAACTGTGTTAAACTAGCACAATACTCTTGAATATAATTTTCTACTACTTAACAGTTGTGTTTTACTACAAAACATGTAATGATCACAATGGGATGCAAAGAGAGACATTATATGTCATCTTCAATAAGAACCAGATATTGTCTGGTTCCTACAGGAGACTGACCTCTTTGTGTATATGCTTATGTCACTTGGCTTTAAAACTCTAAATTACTGAAGGATTTTTAACCAATCCACTTCATTGACCTTTTTTCCTGCAATTCTTTCCCCATAATGCACTGTTCTCCTCTTGGTGCTTTTACAAATCCTGAGTGCTCATTTTCAAGTATTGTCCATGAAGTCTGACATCTTGATCTGTAACTTGCCTTATCCATTCTAGTGGTCATTTTTCTCAGTTGATATATCAACTTAATCTCCTCTCCAACCTGCTCCTACTTGCATTATCTTTGTAACTCTATTTGGTTCATCTTTGCATGAAAACTGCTACAGAGGTCTTTTACCAAGGCTATTCTTCAGAAGAGGAAGACATTTCCTGCTGCAAGAAGTCTAGCTGCAAGCCCCTTGGCTCATCTGTCCCACTGACATTCCAGTGCACAGCAAGGGCTTCAGACAGCAGTGGGCCACCACAATACCACCCCCAGTACAATCTGGGTGACCTCTCCTTCCAAATGCTCTCACACCTATATCCACATGGCCTTCACTGCTCCTGGTCTGCACACCACTTCTGCTTGACTATAACCATCAGCAGCCACACACAATCTGTATGCCGCTCCTGCTTCTCTCCCAGGCCACACAGCATAGGTGCAGCAACAAGAAGGGGCAAGGCAGGCAGGTCCTGTCTTCCTGCTCCCCTCTGCTGCTACTCTTACCAAAGACTGTCTCTTCCCTCTGAGCGAAAGTATTGCTAGAGCCACCTAGACCTAAGCCACAGAAATCTCATGACGAGTGTCACTCTGTCTGCACCCCAGAACAAGGCATTCAGCTTTTAGGCTGTGAAGAAAGAATCATCTGAGTGTTTGATTAATATTTTGTGTGCTGCTTCGAAGCACTCTGCAAAGCTCAGGTCCTTGGCCCAGCACAGCTTGCTTCCTACCCTTTCAAGATTACCACACTGGCTGTTCCATCACAATCTGTCCTCCCACCCATTAACTAGGGATGCAAAAGAAATCCCACTGCAAACCAGGATAAAAATGAGCACACTCATCATAAGATGAAGCTCAAATCATTACTGTCTAAAGCACTTGTAGTAAGGAACAGTCACAGTTCCTGAGAAATAAATACCATATATAAAATGACCTTCACTAC
Source organism: Tricholaema leucomelas (assembly GCA_013400475.1). NCBI lineage: Eukaryota > Metazoa > Chordata > Aves > Piciformes > Lybiidae > Tricholaema lacrymosa > Tricholaema leucomelas. Next base: position 155,059 of record WAAF01006035.1, read on the forward strand.
AGTCCTGCTTACTGAAATTAAGGGTGCTGTCCCAGAAATCTCACAACTTTTTCTATCCAACAAACTTCAAAAACCGGAGACAAAATAAAACATGGGTAAGGAATAAGTATAGCAAAGAACAGCTATGGCCAAGGTGATGGCATCCACTAGAGCTCAGTTCAAGGCTTTCACAACCAGCTTCCAATTGCTCAGAACTAACATTGCAAAGCATGCAGTCTTAACAAGTTGGGTTTTCCTCTACAGACAGCAGAAACCCAGAATAGAAAAAAATGGAACTAACTCTCTGTTGAGGATTATAATTCACCAGGACATAACAAAGTGCCAAACATAACACATATTCCTACTACTTTCAAATACAAGAATTCTGTTCCTTTAAAGCCACCATCTATATTAGCATAGCACATTCACTACCATGTCATTTTGGCAAGGGCTGGCACTTGGCTCAAGTGATCCCTGGATTCACTCATCTTAAAGGCATTGCCAATTTTTTAATGGGTCACAGGCACTATCAGGGTTAATTCATCAGAAGTTTGTTTTGCTCATGAAAGTTCTGGACTTCTTCATGGGCTAGATGTGAAATGAATTTAAAAAGGTGTTTAGAATGCAAAAGTATCATTTAACTCCAAGAATTAGTTGAGATATTTTTCCATCTGGCTTGTGACAGGAAAACTTCATAGTAAGCTTGTTAACCATATCTAAAACATAATCAAATACACTTAAAATAAACAGCCCTCATATCTAAACATTAATCTCTACTTTATCTGATGTTATCTCATTATTTGGGCTTCTGTTTCAGAGCAGGGGGGCAGGGAAGGGGAGGAGCAGGGGTGTGAAAAGGAAACAAGAAACAGAGCAAGCAAAGTAAGCATTATGCTAACCTGCCTCTATGAATTTGTATGTTGCACTCCTTTTGCTCCACTGTTTGTAACCACAACAACCTAATGATGTTGCTTTACAGAAATCCCTGCTCAGCCAGTACCAGCAGAGTGCTGCTGGTTTGGGCTCCTGAGCTCTGCAGGCAACGGGAAAAAAAAAAAAAAATCTCAAGCCTGAGCTCACTGCAGCTCTAATTAAAAATGAAGTGCAGATGACTCATTTCACTGCTTATTGTTAATGGTTAAGCTACTGGAAGAAGCCCTACCAGAGCTCCTCCTGGCCAAACAAACTCATGTGCTAGGTCTAGCAGGGAACACATTTTGTTGAGAGCGGGACCACTGGTCACAGGTTAACAAGGACCATTTAAGGACCTATAGCCAGAATGATTATATGAGATATATTAAAACAGAGGTCTTACACTAGAGACAGGAGGGGGAAATAAACATACATATGCAGTGTAATTAGAGTGATTTCTTCTTGCATGGGAGGATATTTTTACTCATTGGTTCCAGCCCAAAGATGAAGGGCTGTTTCCAGTGCAGTGAAAATGAAAGCAACAGCAGTGGGGTTGCACAGATGTCTATTTCTGTGCTGTGCTCTACTCAAAAGGAGCCAGACTTACTGGATCTAATATTCACTCCCACTGTAACCCTTTTATCCCTGCTGTTAAGCTAGGAGGAAATTATATCTGATGCAAGTCTGTGTTACAAATATTTCATTAGTATATCACTGTGGATCCTGCTCTTACTGGCACTCCTTATTTCAGCTGCTATCAGCTGGAGAAGTTATACAATTATCAAAGGTAAGAATGCATGGTTTTCTCTTTGTAGGTTTACCTAAACCAATAGGAAGTGAACTATCTCATCTATTAGAGACAACACAACAGCACTGTGTGCAGACCTCCACACATGCTAATCTACCCTCAAATTCACACTCTCCAGTGACTAAGGAACAACTCTCAAGGCAGCTCTGCAGTCAACAGCAAAGCCAGTCTATTTCCTCTTAGCTTTGTCATCTCTAGGCTACACTAAACCATCTACAATAAAGACCTTTATCATCTCATATCAAAATAAAACCTCATCATGTCTTGACTGGTGAAAATTTGGAGTGCCTGTTTTAAGCTCTCTTTCTGTCATAATGACATTGCTGAATGAGTTCACGGTAAATAAAGTCTCCTTCATGTATCCATTTTTTTCAGGTAGTCCTTCCTCTAGAGTGATGAGCGTTACATATCAAGCTCTTCATTTTAATCAATCTCAAACCCAATAATTTGGTACCTGACAGTTTATCATTGCTGTATTTCAAAGTTAAGATGTAGTAGAGAATGCATTAATTCACTTAAATTTTATATTCTGTGATATTCTATTTCTCATAGGAATTTCAGTGATATTTGGGTAACACTGTCCCTTCATAAATGGGATTGGTTGAGAGAGAAAACATATCCAACATGGAGTTAGAGACAGGGTTAACTATAGCAGAATCTATTGCATTAACAAGAGAAGATTTAAGTTCAATGGAGAAGAGATACCTTTGAATTTGGGAAGTTAAAGGATGTTGCATTACCTAGGCACAATAGGATAAGTCAGTGATGAAGTTTTAGTTTTAACATGGAAAGTGCTGGGTTCTGTAGGCTTTAGCCTGTGCCTAATAGGTATATTTTAACAAGATACATGGGGATTTAGGGAAGAATTCCCATTAATGTTAATGGGATTCACACAGCTAAATCCCTGTGCTGGAAATGTTTCTTCTTGTATGTCTTTAATACAGCCTCTGTGTGTGTTTGCACATGCATGTGCGTGTGTCTAGCTAATGGTTAAATGCATAAATATGAACATTACACTTCCAAGTGCTACTGTTTCATTCCATTATATATAACTTTAATGGTAGTAATATATGACTCCTAGAAGAGTGGCTTTTTGAAGGCAATGAGTAATTCTGCTCTGAAGGTTGGCAGGAATGGGAACATCATATCAGTTGCTCACCTGTGGGCTTCCAAGAGTGAGGCCTGCATCCATTATGCCCTCTGTTGCGTCTAAAGACAGAGTGACTTTTGTATAGTCACTGCTCTGCTCCCAGTAGGATCCTTGGTAAAGGAAGGCCATTGAAAACTTCATCAGCAGTAGCGGCTACAATGCCGGTGGAACTGGACAGAAAATCTGCTAAATGGCAATATGCAATTCTGATCTGGTGTAGAGCAACCACAGGCTCCACCAGTAACCATCTCCGTGGAAATTGGATTGCAAATGGGAGAAAGCTTCAATACACTGAAGATCCAGTATACACATACGTGGCTACTATAGCAGCAGTAAATGAATTGCAGCAACTCCATAAAGAGTTTTCTGAATAAAAGAGGGTTTAATTTTAGAAGTAAGAAGTACTCTCCTATTATTATGTGTCAGGTAATAGGCAATACAAGCAGGAAGCAGCCAACCTCAAAGAGACACCACAAGGAAAGAAACATGACTATCTACAGGGCCAAACAGCACCTTGAAACACAGCAAACAGACTGCATCAAAAGGAGCGATCACCAGGATGCTGGATTTTCAGAAGTAAACCTGAAGGCACAGTAGAACTGAAACTTGAATCAGTACAGAGAGCTGGACATCGAGGGATGAAAAGAAAACTAAAGTTAAAATATTTTTTTATTCCTTACCATTTGATCAGTGAAAAAGAATTAGGAGTAAGTAAAACTTGGGTGGCAAAAATAGCATCTAAAACACTGGGACGCCAGATAGAGGTATTTAATGAGAAACTTCAGCCAAAACAAAAAGAGATTTACAGAGTGGACAGGACTTACTAAATAAAAAAATAAATTAGTAAAAAGGCACAATAGTTTAGGGATCAGTTTAGGAGTTTTGCCTTGGAAAAAATCTACTTATCCAACATAGCTGCATTTTTTGTTTGCTTTCTTTACACATGGCATGAGTATTGGTTAAATGCTGCACCTGTTAATCTTCCCAATTGCTACTAAAATATTTTTATGTCCTTTCAGGAGAGAGATCCTTTTAAAAGTAATGAGTTAGGTGCCTGGAACAAGACCAGGTTGGATGGGGCTTTGAGCAACCTGGTCTAGTGGAACTAAACGACCTTTAAGGTCCATTCCAACCCACACCACTGCATGATTCTATAAAATTGGCATTCAGAGTTGAAAGCAGTGGTGTGCACATGTAATCTTGGAGATCTATATGATCTCCTACATAGTGACTGGTTTAAGAGCAGGTTACATCTTTTGAGTTTACTACAAAGATTCACAGAGGAAAGAAGCATTAGCCTAGAGAAACAGTCCTCCAGGCAAGGGCAGATGAACAGCTGCCCAAAATGCAAAGCAATTACAGGTACTGCAGCATAGGAAAGCAGCCATTTCTAGCAGAGATAAGGACCAAGAAATACAAGGTCCATGACCTAACTTATAGAATATGGAAAGGAAAAGAGAGATAACGTCTACCTGTACTCAGTGTGAAAAACAGAACTCTAGATCATAAAACCATAGAATGTCAGGGGCTGGAAGGGACCTTGAAAGATCATCTGATCCAGTCTCCCTGCCAGAGCAGGATTACCTAGAGCAGATCGCACTGGAATGCATCCAGATGGTTCTTGAATACCTCCAGAGAGAGAGAGAGAGAAAGAGACTCCCCTCGGCAGCTGGTTCCAGTGTTTCATCATCCTCACAGTGAAAAAAATCCTCCTCAGGTTTACATGGAACCTCCCATGCCTCAACTTCCACCCATTGCCCCTTGTCCTGTCACTGAGCATCACCGAGAAGAGGCTGTCTCCATCTTCCTGGCATTCACCCCTTACATACTTATAAACATGAAGGAAGTCACCTCTTAGTCATCTCCTCTCCAAGATCCAAGCCCCAGCTTCCTCAGGCTCTCCTCATAAGGAAGATGTTTAACTTCCTTAATCATTTTTGTGGCTCTGCCCTGGACTCTCTCAAGCCACTCTCTGTCCTTCTTGAGCTGGGGGGCCCAGAACTGGACACAGTACTCCAGATGAGGCCTCACCAGGGCAGAGTAGAGGGAAAGGAGACCTTTCCTTAACCTACTAACCACAGCCCTTCTAATACAACTCAGAATGGCATTGGTCCTCCTGGCCACAAGAGCACATTGCTGTCTCATGGGCATCCTTCCATCTACCAGGACTCCGAAGTACTTCTCCTCTTCACTGCTCTCCAGCAGGTCAATCCCCAACCTATACTGATACATGGGATTGTTCTTTCTCAGATGCATGACTCTACACTTGCCTCTGTTGAACTTTATTAAATTTCTCCCTGTTAACTCTCTAGACTAAGTCTCTCTAAATGGCAGCACAACTCTCCAGTGTGTCAGCCACTCCACCCATCTTGGTGTCATCAGCAAACTTGTTGACAGTGCACTCCATGCCTCGGTGCACTCCATGCCCTCATCCAGGTCATTAATAAATACATTGAATAATACTGGTCCCAGTACCAGGCCCTGGGGAACTTCACTAGTTACAGGCCTCCAGCTAGACTCTGTCTCATTGCCCGTAACTCTCTGACTTCTTTCCTTTAACCAGTTCCAAATCCACCTCACTGCTCCATCACCCAGACCACACCTTCTCAGTTTAGTTATGAGGATGCTGTGGGAGACAATGTCAAATGCTTTACTGAAATCAAGACAAAGCACATCCACTGCTCTTCCATCATCTACACACCTGGTTATGTCCTCATAGAAGGTTATCAGGTTGATCAAACATGACTTCCCCTTTGTAAAACCATGCTGACTGCTCCCAACGACCTTCTTGTCCTTGATATGGCTAAGCACAACACTGAGGATAAGCCGCTTCATTATCTTTCTGGGGAAAGAGGTAAGCTTGAACGGTATGTAGTTACCTGGGTCCTCCTTCTTAC
>WAAF01006036.1:0-19778 GCA_013400475.1 Tricholaema leucomelas
GACACTGAAAGGCCACAAGAAGGTCACCTCGAATCCTCTTCTTCTCCAGACTGAACAGCCCCAACTCTTTCAGTCTGTCCTCATAGCAGAGCTGCTCCCGTCCCTCTGATCAACCTTGTGCCCCCCTCCAGCATCTCCACATCCCTCTTGCAATAGGGGCTCCAGAACTGGATGCAGTACTCCAGGTGGGGTCTCACCAGACCACAGTAGAGGGGGAGAATCACCTCCCTTGCCCTGCTGGCCACACTTCTCCTGATGCAGCCCAGGATCTGGTTGGCTTTCTGGGCTGCAAGTGCACACTGCAGGCTCATGTTGAGCTTCTCGTCCACCAGCACCCCCAAGTCCCTCTCCTCAGGGCTGCTCTCCAGCCACGCACTGCCCAGCCTATAGCTGTGCTTGGCATTGCCCCGGCCCAGATGCAGGACCCTGCACTTGGTCTTGTTGAACCTCATGAGGTTGGCTTGTGCCCACCTCACACAAACTGTCCAATTTTTAAGCAGCTAAAGCCATATAAGACTGATTTTAGTAGGCACATTCATTCCATCAGTCATGCTTCTGTTACAAAGTACTTATGTAATTCTGAGCAGAATCTCATTAACTTGGGCTAATTTAACTGTTTTTGACATCTATCAGAGCAGCAACAAAAAAGAAAGCTCAGCCACTGAACATGCAACTGAATGCAGAGGCAGTGTCAGTGTAACTCAGAAAATGCTTCTGTAGAGTAATCAGTCTGAGACAGTGACACACAGTCCTTGGGTGTACTCAGCCCTGGTCAGGCCACACCTTGACTCCTGTGTCCAGTTCTGGGCTCCTCAATTCAAGAGAGGTGTTGAGATGCTGGAATGTGTCCAGAGAAGGGCATCAAAGCTGGTGAGAGGCCTGGAACACAAACCCTATAAGGAGAGGCTGAGAGAGCTGGGGTTGTTTAGCCTGGAGAAGAGGAGGCTCGGGGGTGACCTCATTGCTGTCTACAACTACCTGAAGGGAGGCTGTAGCCAGATGGGAGTTGGTCTCTTCTGCCAGGCAACCAGCAACAGAACAAGGGGACACAGTCTCAAGTTGTGCCGGGGGAGGTCTAGGCTGGATGTTAGGAGGAAGTTCTTGCCAGAGAGAGTGACTGGCATTGGAATGGGCTGCCCAGGGAGGTGGTGGAGTCACCGTCCCTGGAGGTGTTGAAGAAAAGCCTGGCTGAGGCACTTAGTGCCATGGTCTAGTTGACTGGAAAGGGCTGGGTGTTAGGTTGGACTGGATGATCTTGGAGGTCTCTTCCAACCTGGTTGACTCTGATTCTATGATCACAGCACAATCTTCCTCATGCTTCAGCACGTAAACCAGGGATACCTTCACATTAATACATTCTACCTAAAAGTGAGAGTAGCTAAGAGATGTGATGGTTGGCAAACGTTGCTTAACAATAAGTTGGCACAGGATTATCGCTGTGTGAAATGCTGCACACAAATACCTAAGGAGTTGCTGCAGTTTCCAAGCCCTGGGGGAAATTCGCTCTTTTTGGGGAAACTGCGACATCTGCTGGTGTTAATGCACAGCGAAAGAGTACCTCAGGTGCCGAAGGAAGTGTCTGGTGTGAGGGCACAAGCATGGCTTCAGAGATGCTGCTGATGGTGACAGTGTTGCAATACGCAAAGACAGAAGCTGAGTGTTTTGTACACCCAGTGAAGTCATCAAAAGGTAAAAAAGAATTTGAAGGTCAGCTTCAGGAATTGTGTAGCCAGCAGGACCAGGGAGGTCATTCCTCCCTTGTACTCAGCACTGGTTAGGCCACACCTTGAGTGCTGTGTCCAGTTTTGGGCCACTCAGTTTAAGATGTTGAGGTGCTTGAACTTGTCCAGAGAAGGGCAACAAGGCTGGTGAGGGGCCTGGAGCACAGCCCTGTGAGGAGAGGCTGAGGGAGCTGGGGGTGTTTAGCCTGGAGAAGAGGAGGCTCATGGGAGAACTTATTACTCTCTAGAACTACCTGAAAGGAGCCAGGTGGGGGTTGGTCTCTTCTGCCAGGCACTCAGTGACAGAACAAGAGTCTCAAACTGCGCCTGGGCAGGTTTAGGCTGGATGTTAGGGAGAAGATCTTCACAGAATCATACAATCATATAATCAACCAGACTGGAAGAGACCTCCAAGATCATCCAGTCCAACCTAGCACCCAGCCTTATCCAGTCATCTAGATCATGGCACTAAGTGCCTCAGCCAGTCTTTTCCTGAACACCTCCAGGGACAACGACTCCACCACCTCCCTGGGCAGCCCATTCCAATGGCAATCACTCTCTCTGGCAACAACTTCCTCCTAACATCCAGCCTAGACTTCCCCCGGCACAACTTGAGACTGTGTCCCCTTCTTCTGTTGCTGGCTGCCTGGCAGAAGACACCAACCCCCACCTGGCTACAGCCTCCCTTCAGGTAGTTGTAGACAGCAATGAGGTCAGCCCTGAGCATCCTCTTGAATGGGCTGCTCGAAGAGGTGGTGGAGTCCCTATCCCTGGAGATGTTTAAAAGGAGACTGGATGATGCACTTAGTGTCATGGTTTAGTTAATTAGAAGGTGTTAGGTAATTAGCTAAATCAACTTCACAATGCACTAGAGGTGCTGGCCTGTTATCAGGTACCTGGTTTAGAATAAATGATAAAACCAGTACTACCATGCAGCTGATCTTTAAATACATGTTACTTTTCACAGGTGAGGGAGTATCAATTCAACACACCCAGAGCCACTCGGCAGAATGCAATTCATGCCTAAACACTTGCACTTCACCCAGCAACTGCTGCCTTACTTCAACAGTGTGTGAAGCGATCCCAAGCACATTCACGCACCGCTTTTGAACATCTACAACTAAAGATGACTAAAGATGTTTACAACTAAAAATGGAAAGCAGTCCTGTGGAGAGGGACCTGGGGGTCCTGGTGGATAGCAAGTTAACCATGGCACAGCAATGTGCCCTTGTGGCCAAGAAGGCCATTGGAATCCTGGGGTGTATTAGGAGGAGTGTGTCCAGCAGATAAAGGAAGGTTCTCCTCCCTCTCTGCTCTGCCCTGGTGAGACCTCGTCTTGAATACTGTGTTCAGTTTTAGGCTCCTCAGTTTAAGAGGGACAGGGATCTGCTGAAGAGGGTCCAGTGGAGAGCTATGAGGATGATTAGGGGACAGGAGGGCATGGCTTATGAGGAGAGGCTGAGGGACCTGGAACTTTTTAGTCTGGAGAAGAGAAGACTGAGAGGGGATGTTTATAAATGCCTGAGAGCTGGTCAGGAGAAGGGGGACACAGGCTCTGCTCACTTGCTCACTGTGATAGGACAAGGAGCAATGGGTGTAAATTGCAGCACAAGAGGTTCTGCCTCAACACAAGGGGGAACTTCTTTACTATAAGGGTCACTGAACACTGGAATAGGCTCCCCAGAGAGGTTGTGGGGTCTCCTACTCTAGAGAATTTCAAGGTCTGTCTGGATGTGTTCCTCTGTGATCTGTGTTAGATAGTATTGTCCTGCTCTGGCAGGAGGGTTGGACTCGATGATCTCCTTGGGTCCGTTTCCAACCCCTAACATCCTGTGCTCTTGTGATCCTGTGATGACACATGAATTGAGGAAGCTGTATTGTTGAGTATGAACATCAACACCGAAAGGAGAAGTTTTCCCTTGCACTTGAAGGTCAAAAGCTCTGGACCGATTCTTCTCAGAAGAAGCCTCTTCTGAGACTAAAACGGAAACACCATTCAATGCTCTTATTACCTGTAGATTGGTTTATTATTGCAGCATAATCCATCAGACAAGGCCACAAGGAGTCAGGTACCTTCGTGGATTACATTTTCTCGTCTGTTCAAGGTATAGTGAATAATAAAATTACATTTGTAACTGGAGCTGGTGTGCTTGCAGATGGTGTCACTGAGGAGCAGGGCTCTGTTGCAAACTCTGCTACTGTTCAACAGACCTGAGCAGCGCTAATTTCTAAGCCAGGAAATTAACAGAAGGCTACAAAGAATTAAATGTCTCCAACTGTATCTTTCAAGCACCCCAATAAATTGATCAGCATATTCTGCTACTGTTGCCATAGACCAGCTACAACGTAAAGACAGCAATGGCAGAATGCTGTCACACAGGACACTCAATCAGGTTCTTCTACATTCTCAGCAGCATTTTGTTTTTTTTTTAAAGTCCCAACAATGAGATTAAAAACAAAACAGAACAAAAACAAACAAAAAAAAAAAAAACCCACCAGCAACAAAAGAACAAAAAAAAAACAAAATAAAAAAAAACAAACAAAAAAAACCCCAACAAAAAGCAAAGAAAGTAGGCTGAAGATGAGCCAGCAGTGTGCCCAGGTGGCCAAGAGAGCCAATGGCATCCTGGCCTGGATCAGCAACAGTGTGGCCAGCAGGACAAGGGAGCTTATTCTTCCCCTGTACTCAACACTGGTCAGGCCACACCTTGAGTCCTGTGTCCAGTTCTGGGCTCCTCAATTCAAGAGAGATGTTGAGGTGCTGGAATGCATCCAGAGAAGGTCGACGAAGGTGGTGAAAGGCCTGGAGCACAGCCCTGTGAGGAGAGGCTGAGGGAGCTGGGGTTGTGTAGCCTGGAGAAGAGGAGGCTCAGGGCTGACCTCATTGCTGTCTACAACTACCTGAAGGGAGGCTGTAGCCAGGTGGGGGTTGCTGTCTTCTGCCAGGCAAGCAGCAGCAGAACAAGGGGACACAGTCTGAAGTTGTGCCAGGGGAGGTCTAGGCTGGATGTTAGGAGGGAGTTGTTGGCAGAGAGAGAGTGATTGACATTGGAATGGGCTGCCCAGGGAGGTGGTGGAGTTGCTGTCCCTGGAGGTGTTCAAGAAATGATTGGCTGAAGCATTTTGTGCCATGATCTAGATGACTGGCTAGGGCTGGGTGCTAGGTTGGACTGGATGATCTTGGAGGTCTCTTCCAACATGGTTGATTGTATGATTCTATGAAACAAAAAACCCAAAATACACACACAAAAAACAACCAAAAGAAGCCAAAACAAAGAAAAAAAAAAAAAAAGAGGAAAAAAAAAACCCAACCAAACAAAAACAGAAAAAAAAAAGAAGTACTATTAACAAAAACTTCTGGCAATATCAGTACCCAGAGCTGTGCACAGCTGTTCAGTAGGAAACCAGTCACTGGAAACCTGGAATTGGCATCATTGTACTTTGATGTACAGGACAAAGAACACTTCCAAGGCAGAGCTGGCAGAGGACCAGCATTTGCTACCTGCTAATTAACACTTTAATCATAACATCACAAGTGGTTGGAACAGAACAATGCAAACCTAGGGCACACTGGCACATCAGATCTCCCTCTGCTGGGAAAGATCTCCCTCCCTCCTCACTGCAGAATGCACTCCAGAATGGCAGTGGTGCTCTGCATTTATCTGCTTCTTCATTGCCTTGACAGCCAGTATTACAGTTATTTAGATGTTGTGTAACTGTATTAGTTAATGTTTGCACAGTGCATTGAATATGTGAATTGCTATCCAGCTATTCAGTGTTATTGTTTCCATTAGGATGAACCTTAAAAGCTGATTGAAAAAGACAGCGCTAAAGTTGAATAACCTCCTTTGAAGAGGAATAGCAAATCCATCAGATCTTGCCAGGATGTTGTACTACCTGAAACGTTTGAAATCATGTCTGCTTTTTGCAATACACACATGTGTGCACACGTGCAGAAGCACACAGACTGTTTTACATCAAGTATTTCTTTCAACTACTGGCTTACCTAAGCTCTGTGTTCACTTCTATCAAACAAAGGAAATGAAACAAAAACACCTCCCCATTAATAGATTATGGATTTGATTGAGTGATTTGCCACTGGAATGGGCTGCCCAGGGAGGTGGTGGAGTTGCCATCCCTAGAGGTGTTCAAGAAAATAGTGCCATTTAGTGCCATGGTCTAGTTGATTGGCTAGGGCTGGGTGCTAGGTTGGACTGGATTATCTTGGAAGTCCTTCCGACCTGGTTGATTCTATGATTCTATGATTCTATGGTCTAGTTGATTGGCTAGGGCTGGGTGCTAGGTTGGATTGGATGATCTTGGAGGCCTCTTCCGACCTGGTTGATTCTATGATTCTAAATTAAAATAAAATAGCATGTCTTAGTTACAACACAAGGACATGGACCTGATGAAGATGGTCCAGAGGAGGGCCACAAAAATGATCAGAGGGCTGGAGCACCTCAAAGACGGTCCGTGAGAGTTGAGGTTGTTCAGTATGGAGAAGAGAAGGCTCTGAGGAGACCTTGTAGCAGGCTCCCAGTATCTGAAGGGGACACACAAGGAAGCTGGGCAGGGAATATTAAACTGCAGTTTAAAATCCCATCTCTGGTTTTGCTCAGCTGTCCTGTAAAGCCCATTTTAGCTGCTTGGCACTTACCTAGACCATGAAGCCTTTGGGGATCTACCCTGTCTAAGGGCAGCCATCCAGGGGAACAGAACATCTTCTCCTCTTTATTAATTTTGGAAGAAAATTGGCAGGGGGAAAAAAAAGGGCCAAAGACAAAAAGACAAGAAAAATAAAAAGCAATAGGCCCTGTAATGAGCAATAACCTCAGCTTTACTCCTCCACCCTTTCCTCTGAAGTTTCCCTTCAGGAGACCAGCTAGATAGTTGGTCCACACGCATCATTGCTGTTTATTTCCCAGCATTCTTTCACTCTCCATTTGAACCCCTTCCCCAGACTCCATTTCTATTATCTCTCTGTTTGTGCTTTCATTAAACACACCCAGAAGGAAAGACAAAATTAATCAAGCCTGTGACCCTATAGAACTATTTCCAGCCACCCTTTTCACTCCAGATCTTCTCTCTGAACCCTGTCATACGTTTGCCTTTCCTATGCATTCTGCTGGTCCTTGGGTATGAACTGACTCTCACAAGTGATGTGCATGCTAAATAAGTGACTACAATGGGACAGACTCAAATCCTGGGCCCGTACTCATCCACATCGCTTCCTGCTTATTCACTGATTCTTACGGTCTTTTGGGTAGCAGCATAAATGTCACCACAGTGTCCCTAGAAGCCTTTGTGCAATAGTATTAATTGGTTCAGAAATTCTCCCCAAACAAATACTTAATAATACTTCTCCACTCTGGAAGTTCCAAAGAGCTCCTCCTTCCTTGCAGAGTTCCATGTGTGTTTGTCTCAGGTATAATCCCTCTGCTACTCTGGAGAACCAAAGTTAATTATGGCATAATGACCACACTCTTACCTCCTTCTAAATTGTATGTTCAGACAAAACAGTAACCGTGAGATCAAAAGCAGTCAAATTCTCTACAGCCCAAGACACAGGTTCAGGGTCTTACCTTAAAATCATTTAATGGGAGAAAATCCTGCGAACTGTCCAGGAACTCTTCTTACACTGGACACAGGCCATTTCTCTAGCTTGACTGTGAATGCATATTTTTGGCACCCTAGGGAGCAGGTGGCATAGAAGCTTCTAAGTAAAACATACAGCATCACTGTGTGTTAACCAGAAGAGTCTTCAGGCCCACAATGCAGTATTTTGAAGCACATCACAGGATCACAGAATGCCAGGGGTTGGAAGGGACCCAAGGAGAACATCGAGTCCAACCCCCCTGCCAAATCAGGCAGCCCTATGAGGAGAGGCTGAGGGAGCTGGGATTGTTTAGCTTGGAGAAGAGGAGGCTCAGGGGAGACCTTATTGCTGTCTACAACTACCTGAAGGGTGGTTGTAGCCGGGTGGAGGTTGGTCTCTTCTGCCAGGCAACCAGCAACAGGACAAGGGGACACAGTCTCAAGTTGTGCCGGGGGAAGTATAGGCTGGATGTTAGGAGGAAGTTGTTGCCAGAGAGAGTGATTGGCATTGGAATGGGCTGCCCAGGGAGGTGGTGGAGTCACCGTCCCTGGGGGTGTTCAGGAAAAGCCTGGCNTTGGCTACTGGAATGGGCTGCCCAGGGAGGTGGTGGAGTCACCGTCCCTGGAACTGTTCAAGGCAGGATTGGACGTGGCACTTGGTGCCATGGTCTAGCCTTGAGCTCTGTGGTAACAGCTTGGACTGGATGATCTGTGAGGTCTCTTCCAACCTTGGTGATACTGTGGTACTGTGATACTGTAATACTATCTAACACAGATCACAGAGATCACAGATGCATGCCATGAACAGCAGAAATCATAGTGTCTTGAAGGCTGGGATCAGGTTGCTCTCTGGCAGATTTGCTTTAGGCCACAGTGTCAGGATGTCACAAAAATAATCCAGACTTTTAAATCATTTTGTAATAATTTTTGTGCATCTTTTTCTCACCTACAACTGTGGACAAACTAACTGGGTTATTTTAAGAATCACTTCAGTGCTGATGAAAACTCTGCATGATGCAGAATGGTTTCTACTGTGGCTGAAGGTTGTGTCTCAATCAGTTAAGGAAGAGTCTCTATGTTCTTCCAGATGCTTTCCATGGACAATTTTAAAAGGAAATGAGGTAACTTCTGTCTTTTTCTTAGACTAAATGCTCAATGGGCTGTTGAAATTCAAGTCATATTTTCCATCCAATTTTCACTGTTTCCTCAGAAATGCCATCTAGGGTCAGTCAAGTAGGAAAAGCAGTTAAGTGATCTCCAGCACCTTCAGTGAGATTAATGAATCCATCATGGGAGAGATCAGACAAGGTAACCCTGCACCACTCCCAAGTCACTGCCACAGGAATATGGGAATTATTTTAATCTCCAATCCTTCCCTTCAGCTTTTTGATTTAGCAAACAGCTGCTTTGGCAGGAACCATGCAAAGGAGCCTTGGGCTTAAATAATTTAGCTACATGGAAAGGGTGGAGGAAAGTAGATGGAAGGAGGGCCAGAGGGTAAAGGCTACAGTACATTTGGAGTCACAAGCTTTATTGCTATACCTGTGACAAGAAGAAGTTATAAGGTATATGCTTATTGCAGAGAGAGGTTCTCAGAGAGTAGAAAGGTAGGGAGAAAACTGTCATTTATCAAGTTACACTGGCTGTCACTGTGCTGCTATTAATTCTGTCTCAGTTCCAACATTTCTACATCAAACGACACTAACAACAGCCTTGTGGAAAATGATAATGCCTTGCTTATATCAAAAAGTTATCAAATACATGTTATTTTCCTTTAGATTTGCATGAGTTCTGAAATGTTAGTGTCTTTGTGACAAACAGGAAACAAAGGAAGGAGAAGGAAAACCAAGATTCATTGCAGAGAGATGAGCAGGTAAAGGCAGAAAATGTGTCACCTATCAAACAGCACTTGTGATCTAGTTGATCGTTGCATGAGGGTTGGACTAGATAACCTTTTAAAGTCCCTTCCAATCCAAACTGTTCTATGATCAGTTTAGCAGTTACCTTGCAGTGGCACGTTCTGTGATACCCATTTTACTGTTAACCCAAACTGAAAGGACCAATGGTGTTGTTGGGGAGGGAAAATTAATTGATGTGGGATGATATTTTCAGTGGCACATTCTGTGATACCCATTTTACTGTTAACCCAAACTGAAAGTACCAATGGTGTTGTTGGGGAGGGGAAATTAATTGATGTGGGATGATATTTTCAGTGGCACATTCTGTGATACCCATTTTACTGTTAACCCAAACTGAAAAGACCAATGATGTGGCTGGGAGGGGAAATTAATTGATGTGGGATGATATTTTCAGTGGCACATTCTGTGATACCCATTTTACTGTTAACCCAAACTGAAAGTACCAATGGTGTGGCTGGGGAGGGGAAATTAATTGATGTGGGATGATATTTTCAGTGGCACATTCTGTGATACCCATTTTACTGTTAACCCAAACTGAAAGTACCAATGGTGTGGCTGGGGAGGGGAAATTAATTGATGTGAGATGATATTTTCCAAAATGAATATTGTTTATGAATTTTGATGCTCAGAACTCTCACCACCCCCGACCACTAATCTTAGTAATATTTCAGTCCTTACACGGTCGTGGAAACATTCTATGGATAATATCTACCTCTAGGAATAACCAGCAAAATATTTGAACAATAACTGAACCGGAAGAGAAGATTCCCACTGCTAAATGCCGCTTGTGGTCAATATGTCACTTGCCCAGCAGATGAGCTCAAGCTCTCTCTGCTCTATGGCAGTAGGCAGTAGAGAATTACAAAGAGGCATTTAAGCATTTACTCACAAATTATTATTATTACCCTCGTGAGGCTTAGCCACAGTCCAGACAGTGTCCAAATGCTTTCAGGGGACTCTGTCTTGTTGAATGTTGAGGCTTGAATCTTCCTGGCTTCTAGGGAAAGGATGCAGACAATCTCTGACCTTGTCTCCTGGCTTCTTCTGGACAATCTGTATATATGTCCAGGGATTCTAGGCAGGACCTTCAGGTGCAGAGGCAGATGTTGTGCAGTCTCAGCACGATGTCACGCTGGCCACACAGGCCGATCACATGCAGGCATCCAGGGTCTGGTCCTGGTAACTCACAGCAGTGGAGTTCACCAGGCAAGCAATAAGGCAGTGTGCAATAGCAGCACAGCTGGGCACAGCAGAGAGCACGGCAAAGAGCAGGGAAGCAAAGCAGCAAAGCAAGAGCAGGGCAGCAAAAGCAGGTTGTTCACCTGTGCATCTCCTTTTATCAATGTGGGCCAAGATTAATTGCCCTTTGGACACAAGAATAGCCAATCAGGATGGCAGTTAGCCAAACCTTACTCTGTTAGGCAAAGCCATAGGCTTGATTTTCCCTAATTTGGGAAAAGCACAGGCCTTGCACTAGGCAGGCACAAGCTAAGTGTGTGTACCTTACACCACAGGACCCTGGGCAGGCCAGACTCAGCGGCCTCAGGTTCTTTTGTGTCCGTTTCCTGTGTTTGCCTCTCTGGTGGAGCAGAAAAAACATACCTAGGCAAGGCAGGACATGTATAAGCCTATTTGGGGCCTATGAGACCTACCACAACAGATGTGCAGTTACCCTTTTCTACAAGCTGTCACTGAGGAGGGTTATGCATCTGCTTTCAGAGTAGAGAAGTGTTCTCAGTGGCACTGGCCAACTCTCTTGTGGCTCAGTTAATCAAAACACAGCATTGTGCACTAGGTAACACTAGAACGGGAATTAATACACCCATTTCTCCCCAGCATGCCTCCATGAGTTGAAGCATAAAACAGATCCAGACTAAATGAATCTGGAGTAAAAGATAAAACTGTTTAAACACAATCAGTGACTCAGATGTATTATAACTCAACAACTGACACGGACATCTTTAAAAAGCTCAACTCTTAAGACAAGTTATAGAATCATAGAATCATAGAATTTAGGCTAATATAACGAGGTGAATCACAGTAGATATCCATATATGCATTCTGTGTTGCTTGCAATTGCCATTTAGTCTAACCTGCAGCAAGTTACCTGGCACATAAAATCATAGAATCATAGAATCAACCATATTGGAAGAGATTGTCCAGTCCAAACGAGCACCCAGCCCTAGCCAGTCAACTAGACCATGGCACTAAGTGTCTCAGCCAGGCTTTTCTTGAACACCTCCAGGAACAGCAATGCCACCACCTCCCTGGGCAGCCCATTCCAGTGGCAAATCACTCTCTCTGGCAAGAACTTCCTCCTAACATCCAGCCCAGACCTCCCCCAGCACAGCTTGAGACTGTGTCCCCTAATTCTGCTGCTGGTTGCATGGCAGAAGAGACCCCACCTGGCTACAGCCTCCCTTCAGATAGTTGTAGACAGCAATGAGGTCACCCCTGTGCCTTCTCTTCTCGAGTCTGAACAACCCCAGCTCCCTCAGCCCCTCCTCATAGGACTTGTGCTTTAGGTACTTAGAGGTCTACTAGTAACACACAACAGCAGAACTCCTTACTCCTGTCCCCAAATTGCCACCTTATCCCGAACTGGTTTACATAAAATTGTAAAAGAATCTTGTGAGAGGTTTCATAAAGCACGACAGATAAAAAGCCTTATCTTCGTTGATGCTGAATTCAAAACTTTAAGTGCTTTTTTTAGCTGATATATTTGACAAGTACTTTTAGGGAATGTTATTTCAGATAATGTATTTGAATAACAAAGAGAGAAACAAGGCTTTTAAATGACAAACGTTGGTATGTGTTTTTCACTGCGCTTAACCACGCTTGCAATGTCTTCTGCTGCTTTAAAACCCACGGTAACAGTGATGTTTCGGCTGTGGAATCTTACTCAACGACTTCACTCACTGAAATACTTAAACTTGGGAGCATGTGGAAATCCACTTCTTGAGAAACTTAATTTTCTCTTGGCATTAAGCAGATATTCTCAATTAATCCTAGAGTAATGAGAATTTTGGAAAGCAAAGGTTGTTGTGAATGTTTGATGAAGTAACAGTATGTCAACAGTCTAAACACGGCTTGATTATGGAAATTAAATCTGAGTAAGGAATGCAACTATTTAAGCAGAAAATACCTAATTAAATGGAACCCATGCATTAAATTTTACTTATTCTCTACACAAGAATTCGCTCTCAAGTTCTATTTAAGCAACATATAATTAAAAATCTAATACCACCTTCGAGTTACAAAAAAGCATCCCACTTTTACCAGGAAATAGCAGCCCACATGAGAGATTTTCATTAGCTGAAACAAATATTTTCAGTATCAAAATGTATTCGAGGTTTTATGTTCAGCATACAGAAGACAGCTAATCTCAAGGAGAAAGTAAAAGCAATAAGGAAGTGCATTCACAAGTGTATAAAGCGTTTACACATCTTCTGGATCACGAAGGAAATGCTCTTAGCTCATGAGAGCTTCAAGAACACTAACATGAATATTCATATTTCATCAAGTTTATACCCAAAAGCTCATCATCTGCTTATTATTTGCTGCATGCTACTCTCCTTGTTAGCACTTTTCAGTAACTGAATCCCAAATCAGAAACAACTGAGTATAATTAACATTCACAAAAAATATGAGTGGGAGAAAGTCCGTCTGCAGTTAGCACAGGGATTGGTGGCGATGCTTGCCAGACCCCAGTGCCAGTGACAGGGATGAGAGATCGGTGACCTTGTTTTCTAGCAGAAGATGCATTCCTGCTGATAGGCATTGCACTTGGTATACTTAGGCTCCTTTATTCTGATTCCAAACTTTGCCCTCAAATGTGACAAAGAATTCAAGTGCTGTGTCAACAGTCATCGTATCACCATAGAGTCATAGAATCAACCAGGTTGGAAGAGACCTCCGTGATCATCCAGCCAAACCTAGCACCCAGTTCTATCCAGTCAGCTAGACCATGGCACTGCCTCAGCCAGGCTTTTCTTGGACACCTCCAGGGATGGCAACTCCACCACCTCCCTGGGCAGCCCATTCCAATGCCAATCACTCTCTCAGGGAAGAACTTCCTCCTAACATCCAGCTTATACCTACCCCGGCTCAACTTGATGCTGTGTCCCCTTGTCCTGTTGCTGGTTGCCTGGCAGAAGACACCAATCCCCACCTGGCTACAGCCTCCCTTCAGGTAGTCGTAGACACCAATGAGATCACCCCTGAGCCTCTTCTTCTCCAGGCTAAACACCCTCAGTTCCCTCAGCCTCTCCTCATAGTGTTTGTGTTCCAGGCCTTTCACCAGTTTTGTCACCCTTCTCTGGACACGTTCTATAACATCTCAGACCCCAAGTCCCAGTGTAGGATGCTGGCGTGGCTGATACAACAAAGATCAGAAACAGATTTCCTGTCAGATACTTACAACTGGAGCTGGGCAATGTCATCACTGAATGAAAAAACTCAGGAATAGAGTTCTTTTGTTAAAGACTACTTTTCCAAGGGCCAGTAATCTTTGTTCACAGTTAAGGAGTGATGTGAAAAGATGAGAAAAGATACTTGAGAATAAAATAAAGTGGCTTATTTCTTCATTTTTGAGAGAATGAAATGGGATTTATAATTTTAAAACACTTTTAAAAAGTCCTGGAGTCATAATGGTAGAATCAGTCAGAGTTGGAAGGGACCACAAGGGTCATCTTCTTCCAACCCATCTGCCAGGGGCAGGGACACCATACCAGCCGCAGCCTCATCCAGCCTGGCCTTAAATGCCTCCAGGGATGGGGCCTCAACCACCTCCCTGGGCAACCCATTCCAGGCTCTCACTACTCTCATGCTCAACAATTTCCTCCTCACATCCAGCCTGAACCTACCCATCTCCAGCTTTGCTCCATTCTCCTCTACTCTGTCCTGGTGAGACCTCATCTTGAATACTGTGTGCAGTTTTGGGCTCCCCAGTTTAAGAGGGACAGGGATCTGCTGGAGAGGGTCCAGCAGAGGGCTAGGAGGATAATTAGGGGACTGGAGGGCATGGCTGATGAGGAGAGGCTGAGGGACCTGGGGATTTTTTGTCTGGAGAAGAAAAGACTGAGAGGGGATTTGATAAATGTTTATAAGTATCTGAAGGCTGCCAGGAGTGGGGGGACAGGCTCTGCTCACTTGCTCCCTGGGATAGCACAAGGAGCAATGGGTGTAAATTGCAGCACAAGAGGTTCCAGCTCAACACAAGGGGGAACTTCTTTACTGTGAGGGTCACAGTGCACTGGAACAGGCTCTCCAGAGCGGTTGTGGAGTCTCCTTCTCTGGAGACTTTCAAGGCCTGTCTGGATGTGCTCCTCTGTGATCTGTGTTAGATAGTATTGTCCTGCTCTGGCAGGAGGGTTGGACTCAATGATCTCCTTGGGTCCCTTCCAACCCCTAACATCCTGTGATCCTGTGATTCCCCCTAGTCCTGTCACTCTCTGAGAGCCTAAAAAGTCCCTCCCCAGCTTTTTTGTAGGCCCCCTTCAGATACTGGAAGGCCACAGGAAGGTCATATCGCAGCCTCCTCTTCTCCAGACTCAACAGCCCCAACTCTTTCAGTCTGTCCTCATAGCAGAGCTGCTCCAGCCCTCTGAGCATCCTCGTGGCCCTTCTCTGGACACTCTCCAGCACATTCACATTACTACAGGTAGTGTTGCTCCTGAGTGGAAATCTTGATGGTTTGAATAACAAAGCAAAAGATCTGTCAGAATTACCTATTTACAGCCTACAAACACTCTGATCACTACACAAGCAACAGCAACTGAATAAAGATGGGAGACATAGGTAGTTACTGCAGCTTCCTAACAGTTCACATTTTGCCGAGCTGTTGCTAAGAATGCCAGCAAGGAATGGAAAATGTTTGTAAACTGAGACTTCCAACAAGTTCCTGAAGATGTTCTTCTCAAGTCTAACACGTCTAAGAGGGAGGTCAGAAGAATTTCTTTGGAAATGTAATGCTTGTTGATTAAAAAAAATATACGTATTTCAGTTCAATCCACGTCTAATGTTGCTCTGTAACTTCATGCTTCATCTTAAATAGACTGACAATGCTGTATTCTGACAAACCCTATGAGGAGAGGCTGAGGGAGCTGGGGTTGTTTAGCCTGGAGAAGAGGAGGCTCAGGAGTGACCTCATTGCTGTCTACAACTACCTGAAGGGAGGTTGTTGACAGGTGGGGGTTGGTCTCTTCTGCCAGGCAACCAGCAACAGGACAAGGGGACACAGTCTCAAGTTGTGCTGGGGGAGATCTAGGTTGGATGTTAGGAGGAAGTTGTTGGCAGAGAGAGTGATTGGCATTGGAATGGGCTGCCTAGGGAGGTGGTGGAGTCACCGTCCTTGGAGGTGTTCAAGTAAAGCCTATCTAAGGCCCTTAGTGCCATAATCTAGTTGACTGGACAGGCCTGGGTGCTAGGTTGGACTGGATGATCTTGGAGGTCTCTTCCAACCTGGTTGATTCTATTCTAAAACCACTCTGTAACTCACTCTGCTGCACACACAGAAAGAAAGGCTGAGCAAATTCCTCCCAGACCACCTGGGATGGACCTATAAAGTTAAGAACATGAAAAAACTGAACTTCAGAATAGCACAAATATTTACCAACTAGTTTTAGCTGGCTCACATAATACCCACATCACCTAAAACCAATGTTTCTGATGGAGCTTACATCTCCAGACCAGCACTAAACTACCTAATATCACCAAGGCCTTAAGTACATCAGGGAATTTAAAGATTGAGAAAAACTGATTAGGAGAGGAAGTAATGGTGGTTAATACACAATGAGATCAAAAGAAACCCATCAGTATGAAATGGACTGTGCAGAATACCCCCCCATGTAGCAACTGGATTAATGAGCAAGCAGTTTCACAAAGCCAGGTTGTTGCAAACAGTGGACTGATACTAATTACACTCTGTAAAACAGAAGCAACTTATAAATATAGAAAAGCTGCTCTAAAAACTACAGGTACATACAACATAGCTGTAGATCCATCAGGAAGATTCTGCTGGAAGTTCCCTTGCTCTCCACTCAGGGAGACTTGTGACACATGACAGTTAGCATGCATGGATCAACAAGAAAAGAGTGCAGTGAAGTAACAAGATGGATTGAAATACCTTTACTAATGTGAGGGAGACTCCTTCAACTCTGAAGCAGAAAGCCAGGTCAATCCTGGGTTATTTAGGACATTTTGTGATGGTAGAAGAACCTGAACATGGGAAATTCAGTCCTAGGATGCAGAGTCAGTAAGACAGGTAAGCATATGACTTTAAACTTGTAGTCAGTTGAAAGGTACTCAGAATAACCCAGCAGCAGAGATGGGAAGCTACCTCTATGCCATTAAACAGAACAGAACCAAAAGCCTGAGTGTTCATGACATAACCTCGCTGCATGCACGTGGCACAGCACATAGCTGGATCCAGGCCATTCCTTGGCTGTTTCTGTACTGGGGAATTAAACAATGTCAGATGATGAACCTCAGCCTCAGGAGCATGTGTACTGTTTGGTTGCTAGAACAGTCCCTGTCACTGGACTCCCACACTACTCCCTATACAATTCTCAAGATTTTGGGCTGTAGTATGGAACAAATATTGCTCCCAAGAGGCAATTCAGGCACAGACACTGATTTTGATTGCAAAATATTTAAGAAGTGTAGGTGTAGGCTCTTCTGTTCATCTGTTCTCAGCGTCAGAAACATGTACCAAACTCTTAGAACCCAAAGAGCTAGTTACTTTATTTTGAGTGTTTTTTTCACTTCACAGCACCTGCCAAACATAAGCACTATTCTGCAGCCCAGCACGGTGACTTTTAGTAGTAAAGCAGGGGAATGAGTTGCCTTCTTTGACAGGGCTGACAAGAGAATGTGCAGGGGTGCTTCAAAGTGCAAAGCTTGCTGAGACAAAACTAAAAGCCCATGCTGAAGAGCAAAGGAACCAGAAGCAATGCACTCTCATCCATATCACCTTTTTGTGACCAGTCTGAACATTCCCCAAAGTCTTTGTATTCATTTGATGAATACCTAATGGCCAAAAAGAGGAGCAGAGAGTTAATAAAGGGCCTCCTGCCCGGGGAGGCTGTGGATGCCTACTCCCTGGGGGTGTTTAATGCCAAGTTGGATGAAGCCTTGGCAGCCGAGTCTAGGTCTGAGGCATCCCTGGCCATGATGGGGAGGTTGGAGTAGGTGATCTCTCAGGTCTCTTCCAACCTAAGCTATTATATGATATTTGAAATGGAGCTCTGGCCTCTTTTTTTGCAGTAGACACTTCTATTGGTTCCAGCTTGAGCTCTTTTATCTCTGATAAGGTGATTCAATATGTAAGTGTACCTGCCATGTCTTACTCTGTGCATTTGTACAAGGGTGATGCATTGGGAATCTGTTATTTCCTAAGCACAGTGGTAATATAATGAATAGCTACATCCATGGTAAGTTAGAACAAGAGATTGGGCATACAATACTCTCTTCATAGATTCATAGAATCAGAGAATCAGTCAGAGTTGGAAGGGACCACAAGGATCATCCAGTTCCAACTCCCCTGTCAGGGGCAGGGACACCCTACCCTAGATCAGGCTGGCCAGAGCCCCATCCAGCCTGGCCTTAAACACCTCCAGGGATGGGGCCTCAACCACCTCCCTGGGCAACCCAGTCCAGGCTCTCACCACTCTCATGCTCAACAACTTCCTCCTCATGTCCAGCCTGAACCTACCCATCTCCAGCTTTGCTCCATTCCCCCTAGTCCTGTCACTCCCTGATAGCCTGAAAAGTCACTCCCAATTTTTTTTGTAGACCCCTTTCAGATACTGGAAGGCCACAAGAAGATCACCTTGCAGCCTTCTCTTCTCCAGATGAAACAGCGCCAACTCTTTCAGTCTGTCCTCATAGCAGAGCTGCTCCAGCCCTCTGATCATCCCAGTGGCCCTTCTCTGGACACACTCTAGCATCTCCACATCCTTCTTGTAATGGGGGCTCCAGAACTGGATGCAGTAGTCCAGGTGAGGTCTCACCAGAGCTGAGTAGAGGGGGAGAATCACCTCCCTGGCCCTGCTGGCCATACTTCTCCTGATGCAGCCCAGGATCTGGTTGGTCCTCCAGGCTCCAAGTGCACACTGCTGGCTCATGTTGGGCTCCTCATCCACCAGCATTCCCAAATCCCTCTCCTCAGGGCTGCTCTCCAGCCAGTCACTGACCAGCCTGGACGTGTGCTTGGCATTGCCCCGACCCAGATGCAGGATTCTGCCCTTGGTCTTGTTGAACCTCATGAATTTGGCTTGTGCCCACCTCACACAAACTGTCCAGGTCCCTCTGGATGGGATCCCTGCCCTCCAGCATGTCTGCTGCACCACACAACTTGGTATCTTCTAACATTCATTTCAAAATTCATAAACTCTATTTTTTCATACACTTCTAAATAATATCTTCTTACATATTTACATTTCTATTGGTTCTGATGACAAAAATATTGAGAGACATTAAGGTCTGAACATTGGGCTGTAAATGATCAGACCAGTAAAGTGAATATTTGGTGCAATGAGGCACAAACGTCAAACTGTAAGTCAAGGGTTGTGAGATGGAATTAACTGATTGCATTTATGTGAGAACAGTCAAAATTAGGTTTAAAACAAGAGAATACATAGGCTTTGCTTGCCACCTTTCATGCACTCCAGTCTTAAGTGACAAGCCAAAGTACAGAACTCAAAACAAACATCCTATTAAGCATTTAATGTAGCTCAGAATCCCAACTCCTTGAATTAAATAAGCGTAGATGTTCCAGCCACTCACTACAAGCTTATAAGACTTTGTCTCACTCTCTCTATCACCTCTGTGCATGCACCAGTCGTTGCATCTGTAAAACAAAGTGAATACATTCAAAACTTCTGTTACTGTAACATACTTCCAGCAGCACACCTCTGGTGCCTCTATTACAAGCCATGTTGCCCTAGTGAGGCTGGTAAGACCTGATGCTCTTTTGAAATCACTGAGGGCAAGCCTGTAACAGACTTAAACTCATCTTTAAGGAGGACTCTCTTATGGCACAATTGACCTTTAGTCTAAGCCCCTTAGAGACATTGTATATTGCTGCAGGTCTGTTTTCAGCTGTTTGATTTGTCCAAGTATGCAAAAATATCACCACCAGAACATGCTGGAGCGGGTCCAGAGGAGAGCCACGAAGATGCTCAGAGGGCTGGAGCACCTCTGCTATGAGGACAGGCTGAGAGAGTTGGGGCTCTTCAGCCTGGAGAAGAGAAGGCTTCCAGGAGACCTTATAGTGGCTTTCCAGTATCTGAAGGGAGCCTAAAGGAAACCTGGGGAGGGACTATTGACAAGGTCTAGTAATGTTAGGATGAGGGGGAATGGGTTTAAACTGGCAGAGGGGAGATTTAGACTGGATGTTAGGAGGAAGTTCTTTACAGTGAGGGTGGTAAGACACTGGCACAGGTTGCCCAGGGAGGTTGTGGATGCTTCCTCCCTGGAGGCGTTTAAAGCCAGGCTGGATGAGGCCTTGAGCAACCTGCTCTAGTGGGAGGTGTCCCTGCCT
>WAAF01006037.1:0-15573 GCA_013400475.1 Tricholaema leucomelas
AGCCCCAACTCTTTCAGTCTATCCTCGTAGGAGAGCTGCTCCAGGCCTCTGATCAACCCAATGGCCCTTCTGTAAGTGGATGAGTTTTGTCTACCAGAATTAGTGAAGAGCAGTGCAAATTTTAACTCAGTGTCTCATCTGTGCAGCCAGTTTTAATTTCATTATTGCCATCAGTTTGGAGCCTGACTTCTGTAGATATTAACAACAAGCATTTGTATAGTAGTCTTCCTAATTAAACCGAAATGTCAACTTTATGCCTGTGTGCAATTTTATTTTCTGATTTAAAGTTCTGTTCTGCAGGAAATGTTTTAATTTAAATAATTATCTTTGGGGAAATCTACTTCTTTTGTGACTTTCAAGTAAATGATGGTGTTTGAAATGAGCAAGCCATGTGATAGAACTCTACTGTCTTGAATAGATGAAATGGAAGTTGGACTGTTTCAGAACTGCAAACATAGGGTATCTTAACCAAAGCCTGACTGGAGTCCCCTGTGAAGGGCAGCCCTCCAGATGGCCTGCTGCAAACTCCATAGCTCCACAGCTGGGGATTTAAGGACTTCCTTGGTTTGCTGTTGAGTAACTTCAGAGATTAGATAGGGACTCCACAGATTTCTCCTTTGCAGATAATTTTTAAATATTGGAACTTCATTCTAGAGCTGGATGGAATTTCAACATCTCTACATGACCTGTGAAATATGATGGCCTTTCAGCACAAAGCAATGATAAGCACATGCTTAACTGCTCTTCTGAATCAAGTTCACACAAGGAGAAGCTGATAGACCTGGGACTGTTCAGTCTGGTAAAGAGAAATTGTAGAAAATTTTATCAATCTCTGTAAGTATTTGATGGAGAAGATTAAGTGACAAAGATGAGCTTTTCTCAGTGGTGCCCAGTGAGAGAACAAGAGGTGATGGACATCAACTGAAATACAGGCAATTCTGTCTGAACATGAGAAGAAAAACTTTGTCACTGTAAGTGTGGTCAAAAACTGGCACAGATTGCCCAGAGAGGTTATTTCCACCATTTAGGATACAAAAAACCCAGCTGGACACAACTCTGAGAAGCCTGCTTTCACTGACTCTACTCTGATCAGAGGGATGGACTGGGTGCTCTGCAGAGGTGCCTTCCCACTGTCACCATTCTGTGATGCTGTGAAACTGCAGGGAGGAAACAGGAGAGAGCTTAGTCCCTCCTCATCCACCCCCGGCTTTGGATATTGCAGAAAGGGGACTTCTTGATCTGGGAGCTGATGTCCACCTCCACAGCCATTCAGCTTGAAACCGAGGATGCAGTGCTGTTGCTTGTATGATTCTTCTGAAGTGGGCATCTGTGCCTTAAGCATTGTATATCTATTTATTTACTTAGTTTGTCACCAGGGGGATGTGCTAAAATTCTCAGAGGTCCTACATTAAAACAGAACAAATAGTTAAAATACTGGTCCCAGAGAGATGAAGGATGAAATTCACAGCAACATTAAGGGAGTCCTGAATTCACCAAAGACCAGGCATTTGTAACAGCAATGCATTTCTGTTATATCTGAAGCTCTTTTACAACCTTCTGGAGTACTTATCTGTGACAAACAATTTTTGTAGAGCATCTGAGTGTCTAACAGCCCTGAAACAGCGATTTGCAAGTGAGTATTGAGTGTTGCCAGCAGGAGTAGGGAGGTGATCATGCTCCCATACTCAGCACTCGTGAGGCCACTCCTTAAGGGCAAGACCATTAAACAGCTAAAATATCACCCAGAAGAGCTCAGCTCCAACAAGGACACACAGCCAGCACCCATGCATGCTACTGCAATGGTTATTGATGCTAACCCTAACTAAATGATCTTTCAAGGTCCCTTCTAGTCCCTAACAATCTGACTCTCCACCACATCTCACCTTCCTAACGCAGTCCTTGCTCCCCCCTGCCCTTACCTCCTTACCTCTCTGCCAGGAGACCTCTTCTTCACTGGCATTTTTGCAGTCATCTCAGAGCCTGAGGCAAGAGCCTCAAACAGCTAAAATACCCTACAAAAGAAATCAGCTCCAGCAAAGACACGCACCCAGCACCCGTGCATGATGTTGTATGTTGCAATGGATACTGAGCCTAACCCTAGCGAGCCGGGGGGCCACCAGGCCCCCCGGCCTTTGAAATCCTCCACCAATTCACCCGGTGCACACCACAGGGACTCACCAGGGACGCCAGGCGGAGGATCCCTTGGCCCACAATGGGCCTAACTAAGGGCTTCTGGTCTTCCTGGGGCTGAATATAAAGGGGAGTGGGCAGGGAGGACAAAGTGGCCACACCTGGGGTGGGAGGAGACTTCAATAGCCAGCCAATAGAAAATGGCATCACATGGTGGCACCTGGTGTGTTACAATGGGAAACTAATTAAATGGTGATTGATTAATTAATTACAAGCGTAACAGATGATAGCAACACCTGTAATCAAAGCGGATTACATTATGCCCAGGTCAAACAGCACAATGAAGATATTTGAACAACTAATGCTGGCTAAAGCACATCATTTAATTTATCTGCTAAAGGGGGCAATGCAGTGACTGACAAAATATCCTCTGTGTTAAAAGAAGAGGTGTTCAAAAAGAGGCCTGGATGGGGCACTTAGTGCCATGGTTTACCTGATTGGACAGGACTGGGTGATAGGTTGGACTGGATGATCTTGGAGGTCTCTTCCAGCCTGGTTGATTCTATGATTCTATTATTATTATTCCAGATAAGGGCGACGAAGCTGGTGAGAGGCCTGGAACACAGCCCTGTGAGGAGAGGCTGAGGGAGCTGGGGTTGTTTAGCCTGGAGAAGAGGAGGCTCAAGGCAGACCTCATTGCTGTCTACAGCTACCTGGAGGGAGGCTGTAGCCAGGTGGGGGTTGGTCTCTTCTCCCAACCTGGTTGATTCTATAATTCTATGATTACAGTTAAAAATTAAACAGTGTTATCCATAGTGGGACTATGTGCAAAAGTTGCTTTATTTAAAGTGCTAAGAAATGCATCAGACAGTAAAATATTTACAAAATTTCCATCGTTGGACAACTACAAATCTTACATGAGATATTTCAGGAAATCTGAAAGATACAACATTTAGAATAGAATAGAATAGAATAGACCAGGTTGGAAGAGACCTCCAAGCTCATCCAGTCCAACCTAGAACCCAGCTCTATCCAGTCAACTAGACCATGGCACTAACCTAATCCGAATAGCTGTATGTTAGTATTCTAGAATCACAAACAAGGTGGTAGTGGTGGGTATATTTAAAATGATGGTCTTGAAAAGCTTATTTTTTGTTTTCTTTACTTTTGTACTCAGCACTATTATACTGGCCTCTGCACTAAGTATTTCTGAGAAAAGCACTCCTTCAGCTTGGGCAGAGCAGGCAAGACATTTCATCTCCCTTGTATTCTTCTGTGTCATTACAGAAACAGAAAGAGGCTGAATCACAGGCAAAATCAGGCTGCTTTTGTCCCACTTCCAGACGTGGAATAATTAGAATTTTTAAAATGAATTTAGTTGTTTGTAGCACGTTCAGAAAATGAATTCTGTGTTGGCAAATGTTTAGCGCTCCTCTTTTTTGCCTGCCACATCTTCTTGGCATGTGCTCATAGCTTTCACTTTGGGGATGGGAGTTGTGGCGAAATATAATATATTTGATAAATAGTGTCTTGAGCAAAATATTGAACATCTGTAACAATTCTCCACACTTATTATGTGTAGCCATGTCCAAAGAACAAAGCAGTGGATTAAGTTCCCAGTTAATTTATTTTCTCTTAGAATCATAGAATCAGCCAGGTTGGAAGAGACCTCCAAGATCATCCAGTCCAACCTAGCACCCAGGCCTAGCCAATCAACTAGACCACAGCACTAAGTGCCTCAGCCAGGCTTTTGTTGAACACCTTCAGGGATGGCGACTCCACCACCTCCCTGGGCAGCCCATTCCAATGCCAGTCACTCTCTTTGTGAAGAGCTTTCTCCTAACATCCAGCCTATACCATCCCTGGCACAATTTGAGACTGTGTCCCCTTGTTCTATTGCTGGTTGCCTGGCAGAAGAGCCCAACCCCCACCTGGCTACAACCTCCCTTCAGGTAGTTGTAGACAGCAATGAGGTCAGCCCTTAGCCTCCTCTTCTCCAGGCTAAACAACCCCAGCTCCCTCAGCTTCTCTTCACAGGGCTGTGCTCCAAGCCTCTCACCAGCTTTGTCTTTTAATAGCTTCTAAGATTTTTCCATTCCAGGTTGAAAAAAAAAACCCACAATCCACCTGTGTTCTCTAAGTAGTGTCTGTGATATTATTCCTTACACATAGTGACAATGCCAGCAGTTGTTCCTTGGATGTGTTCCCGGCAAGTATAATTTAACAGGTGAGAAATAAAGTGTATGAGTGAGATAACAGTGTGATGCTCTAAATTTGGGTTATATTGAGGGTTGGGGTTTTTGTGTTTGGTAAATTGTAGCTATCTGTTTTTCCACAGAAGGCATGGAGATTTAGTGTTGTCTGTATTAAAAATGAGGAAGGTTCTGGAGTTTGACTGGAAAAATAAGTTTCTAACTTTTTACATGTTGTTATAAATCAAAGAACAAATTTCTGTTTGTTTCTTTGTTTCTCAGTCTTCTTGTAAAAGATGACTCTTTTAGAGGTGGTGTTCAGAAAGATACCCAGGAGCCAGAGTGTTGCTGGGAATGGTGATTATATATGGTACTTGATTAGATTAGGTTAGCTGTTTGAATTTGGAGTTCATTTCTGTTCTACAAGAAGTTTAATGGAAGGTAGTGAGACAGCTTAACTTTTTTGGTTCAATCTTGCATTGGAAAGATCAGCAAACATTCTACCTGCCCAGTCTGTTCTGGAAAATGTTGCTACCTAAAGGTTTTGGCTTTATTTCCTTTGTATTTTTATCCCCTCCTTTGTTTTTCTCTTGCCTTTTATTTTTGTTTTGACTAAGGGACTGACTGTGTGCTGGGATTCTGTGTTATCTTGATTTTCCCAAACCCTCATAATAGTGTTTTGGAAAAGAGAAACATCAGGTGGGATTTAAGTCTGTGAAAAAGCAGAGGATGTGTCCTGGTGTTCTGATAAATGAGCAGCAGATATCTATCTGGTAAGTTTCTACAGAGAAGTGAGATGAGGTTATGGTAACGGCAGGAAAGCTTGTTTAGATGGCTCTTACACAAAGTGACCCTATGAATTCAGATCATTTCCCATGAAGATAGAAGATTTCTTCTACTTGAAAAGTCACATTTTTGAGACACAACAAGAGACTCTGGTGCAGCTAACTGATATGGATGAAGGCAGGTTTAAACCTGACAAACTTAGGATTCTGATCCTCCATACCTAAAAACGTGACAGAACCACTTATCATCTGGGTAAAGCCTGAGGTTAGGACATAAGGACATACAGTCCTACATCTTCACTGTAAGGGTGGTGAGACACTGGAACAGGTTGCCTGAAATGGTGAAAGCCCCATCCCTGGAAGTTTTTAAGGTCAGGCTGGATGTGGCTCTGTGCAACCTGATCTAGTGGAAAGTGTCTCTGTCCATGGCAGGAGGGGTGGAATTAGACGATCATAGAATCAGCCAGGTTGGAAGAGACCTCCAAGATCATCCAGTCCAACCTAGCACCCAGCCCTATCCAGTCAACTAAACCATGGCACTAAGTGCCTCAGCCAGGCGACTCCACCACCTCCCTGGGCAGCCCATTCCAATGGCAAATCACTCTCTCTGTCAAGAACTTCCTCCTAACATCCAGCCTATACTTCCCCTGGCACAACTTGAGACTGTGTCCCCTTGTTCTGTTGCTGGTTGCCTGTCAGAAGAGAGCAACCCCCAACTGGCTACAACCTCCCTTCAGGTAGTTGTAGACAGCAATGAGGTCACCCCTGAGCCTCTTCTCCAGGCTAAACAACCCCAGCTCCCTCACCCTCTCTGATCCTTTCTGTCCCTTCCCTTCCAACCCTGACAATTCTGTGATTCTGTGATCTTATAGACACTTTTGGAAGCCTCATCCATTGTTCCTGTGACCAAGAGTAATTATGTAGCAACTGTGATGATCATATTCTTCCATAATGTTAATACAGTGTGTTCATAAAGATATAATGAGCACTGTTTGCCAGGACTGCAAGAATCTATCTAATATTCTATAAATGCTCTCTGATCTTTTATGCAACACACAAATTGCCATTGCCTTGGAGAGGAAGCCAAATCTCCAATATTCTATATCAGCATCCCAATTTTATTGCAGTGAAAGACAGGATGTAGCTCTTCATGAAGCCTATCTATTCATTTCCAAAGGCCTTTTGTTGCTTAGCTAGGAAATAAGAGTCTCTAAAGGATGACTCCCTAAACTTATTTTAATGTGCCTGCATTTTGTTAATTTATTTGGAAGTGAGTTTTTAAAGCCAAATGTTATTACACTATAATGTGTAATATTGAGCTTCCTTGATCAAAGATATGTTATTGCTTTGAGCCTATTAAAAAAAAATTAAGCATCTCAACCTTGGAATTTGAATTGAAATATGTAATGATCCATGTATGCTCTGCTCTGATTAGCCTGTTAATCGATATGGATTCCAATATTATATTTTAATAACTCCCTTTCTTACCTCAACATTTGTCATTTTGATGGTCTCCACAGATGTCTTAAAACCAAAGCACCTCCTGCAAATGTTATATGAGGAGCATAACAATAAAATAATAATTATAATGTTCAAACAACAGGAAGTCATAAAAATGATATTCATGTTTGCTTTCCATTTTAACGAGCCTAAGCTTTATATTCTTCTTTCACCACTGTCTTTTTTTTCTTCAGGAGTGATCCCAATGGTTTCAGTAAGAATGCTTGGAGAAAGGAATACTACTCAGTGTCATCAAAATGACAGAATACATCCTCAGCATGTAGTTATTCTCCAGTAATAAGTATTCCTGCTGTAAGTCTCCTTAAAAACAGGGAGAGAGAAACTCTCCAGGGAAATAAAATTTCTTTCATATTCATAGAGAAACTAATACATAAAAGCAGAGCTGGTCACTAAGACAATACTTTCAGTACTAGCCACCTTTTATCTGGAGAAAAAAGAAACAGTTGGATTAGTTGCAGCCTCTGAACTCATCTTTTGATGTCAACTGCCAATTCAGTTTAGAATATCAATTCCTATGCAGTTATAAATACTTGTACATAAATGAGAAAATCATATGATTTAACATTGCAGAATTCCTCAGCTGAGTTTATTGTTCATTGCAGTTTTTTATAGATGGTGACTGGTTTAGATATTCAAAAGAGCTGTAGATGTGGCACTATGAGGTGCGGTTTAATGGCCGTGGTGGTGTTAGATAGATGACTTGATGATCTTAGAGGTCTTCTCCAAGCAAAATGGTTCTGTCACTCTATGATTCTATGATATTTCAGATTAAGAAGGAGGCTGGATCGGGGTTAAGCTAATCTGTTGATATGTTGGCAATGTTTTTCTACTGCCTTTAAGGTGAGATAATCAGTTTTGGGGATTCTAAAGTTTTGTGAAAGCAACTTACGTGGAGAAAGGCAAAGGAGTTGAAGCATTGAAAATACTATTCCATTTTGGATTTTGACCTCAACAATGAATGCTGGGAGTAATGATGTCTACAGATTACTTTGGCTTAAACAACTGTGATGTAAGCATCAGAGTCAGTCTGCCCTCTACACCTTTCTGTAGGTGGTTGTGCTGTATTGTCTGCCAAGACAATGGCATATTTCTTTGGGAGTAAGCGGAAAAAATTAGTCTGCCTGTTGATGCTCCCACAGTGGAAGGAAGGAAAGCAGGGTATAACAACCTCTCCTCTGCAGTGCTGGAAGTGAAGGTTTGGTATGTGTAATCTCTGGGAACTGGCTGAGAATATAGTGAGCTAGTATATTGGCCTTGCTGCTTAACTTGCTGAATGATCTTGTTTTATTATAAACTTCAAAGTTGTACACACTGAGAATACTTACATGCTTCTATTATTGTGTAGCTGGAGTTTGCACTCTAGCAAGTACTCCATATAAGTAAGTACTATGTAACCACCACAAACATTAAATGCCTTAGCTATAACTGTGGTTGGTCTCTGACCCACTGAGAATCACGGAGGTTGGAAAGGACCTCCAGAGATTGTTGAGTCCAACCTCCCTGCCAAAGCAGGATCACCTAGGGCAGCCCACACAGGAACACATCCAGGCGGGTTTTGAAAGTCTCCAGAGAAGGAGACTCCACAACCTGTCTGGGTAGCCTGTTCCAGTGCTCTGTCACCCTCACTGTAAAGAAGTTTCTCCTCATGTTGAGGTGGAACCTTCTGTGTTGCAGTTTGTATCTGTTGCTCCTTGTCTTATTGCTATGGACCACCAAAAAGAGATTGGCCTCCTCCACTTGACACCTACCCCTCAGATTTTTATAGATATTGATGAGATCTCCTCTCAGTCTTCTCCAGACTAAACAGCTGCAGGTCTCTCAGTCTCTCTCCATAGGGGAGATGCGCAAGTCCCTCAGTCATCCTCCTCTGTTGGACTCTCTCCAGCAGGTCCATGTCTCTCTTGAACTCAGGAGCCCAAAACTGGACACAGTATTCTAGGTGTGGTCTCAGTAGTGCAGAGTAGAGGAGGTGAAGAACCTCCCTAGACCTGCTGGCCACACTTTTCCTGATGCACCTCAGGATGGCATTGCCACTTTTGGTCACAAGGCACATTGCTGGCCCATACAGAACTTACTGTTCACTAGGACTCCAAGGTCTATCTCCATGGAGTTGCTTTCCAGCAGGGCAGCCGCCAAGCTGTACTGGTGCCTGTGATTTCATCTGACCTGTGGTCTGCTACTGACTTGTGAATGTCTCCAAAAAATGGTCAGGTCTGCAATTTGTTGAGTTTCTATCCAAAGCTTTTGGGGAATGAATTATTGTAGGTACCAAGATCAGCTGCTCACACTACATACATCCACATGTACATACATCAGATCACTCATCATGACAAGAAATTAGGCTAAGGTATATGCCATGACAAGGAGGTTGGGCAGTGTTGGCTTTGCACCAGATAGACAAGCTCTTGTGATCTCACCATGATTTAAATATTTGTCACAGTTCACTGCAGATATGAACTAGGACAATTAATATTCACAGAGTTTGCCCCAGAGAAAACAAGGCTGTCAAAGGAAAGGCTAAACACAACTTTATTTGAAATTGCAAACATCAGTGTGATAAGTAGCTCCAAATTAGTGCAATAGAAGACATAAGATGGTCTACTCATGAAAGAAATACACATTCTACTGACAGCAATCAAAAGTGGGGAAAAAATGAAGGGTTTATATGCAGAGGATTCAAAATTCCTCCTTAGAATGGGTGGGCCTGTTAGGAGAAAAAGTAATGTTTTTCAGGGCCTGAGTTTCATAAAAGGTCCTGAAGCCTGTGTAGATGGAGGTTTCTGTACAAACATGTTCAGGTAGAGAAGAACACAACACAAAGCTGTTAACTCCAGCTAGTCACTTGTGCACAGGCGTGCTTTCCTGGCCTTGATATTGGACGATGTCAGCTTATCTCTCACTCTTCACATCTGTCTTCAGGTGCTTTGCTGTCATTTTATGACATGACAAATGTGAGTAGCTGTGGCTACTTGGGCTCCAGCTATCTGCTTTGTGCAGTAGCCTGCACTACTGCCTGTCCTGGAGATAGACATAGTATCCCTGCTCCTCAGCAGTGTGGCTAAAGGCATTGCTGCCAGGCTTGGTGCCCCGCTGCAAAGGGAAAGTGAAGAGGACAGGAGCCCGTAGGCTTGAAAAGTGTATGAATTTCATGTTACTGAGCTTGATATGAAGAAAGAGGAGAGGATTGGGTGGAGCACACGACAGATAAGGAACTGGCTGGATGGTCATACACGGAGAGTGGTGATCGAGAGCACAATGTCCACCTGGAGAGCAGTGACAAATGGCGTCCCTCAGGGGTCAGTGCTGGGACCAGAGCTGTTTAACAGCTTTGTCAGTGATGTGGACAGAGGAATCGAGTGCACCCTCAGCAAGTTTGCAGATGACACCAAGTTGTGTGGCACATTCCACTTGCTAGAGGGCAGAGATGCCATCCAGAGGGACCTGGACAGGCTGGAGAGGTGGGCCCAGGCCAACCTCATGAGATTCAACAAGGCCAAGTGCAAGGTCCTGCACCTGGGTTGGCACAAACTCAAGCACAAATCCAGGCTGGGTGGCAAATGGCTGAGAGAGGCCTGAGGGAAAGGACCTGAGGGTCTGGGTTGATGAAAAGCTCAACATGAGCCAGCAGTGTGCATGTGCAGCCCAGGCAGCAACTGCGTCCTGGGCTGCAGCAAGAGCAGTGTGGCCAGCAGGGCAAGGGAGGGGATTCTCCTCCTTTGCTCTTGTCAGACCTGACCTGGAGTTCTGTGTGCAATTCTGGAGTCCCCAACACAAGAAGGACATGGAACTGTTAGAGTGAGTCTGGAGCAGGGCCACGAAGATGATCAGAGGGCTGCAGCAGCTCTGCTATGAGAACAGGCTACAAGAGTTGGGGCTCTTCAGCCTGGAGAAGAGAAGGCTTCAAGGAGGCCTTATAGTGGCCTTCCAGTGTCTGAAAGGGGCCTACAGGAAGGCTGGGGAAGGAATATTGACAAGGACTTGTAATGACAGGACAAGGGGTAATGGGTTTAAACTGGCAGAGAGGAGATTCAAACTAGGTGTTAGGAAAGAGTTCTTTACACTGAGGGTGGTGAGACACTGGCACAGGTTGCCCAGGGAGGTTGTGGCTGCTCCCTCCCTGGAGGCGTTCAAGGCCGGGTTGGATGAGGCAACCTCCAACTCTCGTGGGAGGTGTCCCTGCCTATGGCAGGGGGTTGGAACTGGATGATCCTTGAGGTCCCTTCCAACCTAACCCATTCTATGATTCTGTGATTTGTGAGATTTTTTTTTGACAGTTTGAAGATGTAAAGAACTACTTTAAAAAACTAGTTTTCTTGTATCCTCTGGTCTGACTTTTAGCTATGTGATTTGAAGATGGTGACCATGTTAGGATGTCACTCTGACATAATCCAAACACTGGGGTATAAAAGCACTAAGGTCATTGCTATAACCAGGGAAGGAGTTGTTAAGGAAGAGAGGAGACAAAATGGCTGCAGCCCACCTCTGCTAGGAGGTGGATGTTCTCCTGGTCATGGAGTGGAGAAGCAGCTGAAGGGCTGAAGCTTATCCTGTTGTGGCAGCTGCTGCTAGCACTTGTCCTGCTAGAGGCAGGCAGATGAAGCCTGTCTGTACCTACCCATAGTTTGTGAACATTTCAGATGTATCATTTCTATCAGTTTTGTATTTTCCCTCTGTAGACTAAACAAACCAGATGTGTTGTTTCTGCATAAAAGGGTGGATCATCTGCAGTTAGGAAGGCCTTCTACTAAAATGGTTGCAAATAAAAGCAGTTTCTTTGCATCAGGAGGAACGTCTGAGCACTGAGTTTGTCATCTGTTAGGCAGATTTGTAGCATTTTACATTATCATTATAGATACAAAAAACATACTGAGTAAACTGGTAATAAATGGAGTTACAGAAAAGACAGCAACTTCATCCAAAAAGCTGACAGAAATACTCAAGCCAAATCTATTAAGGAGCTTAGGAGACAGCAAGTAGGTAGCAAATCTCAAGGCCAATGTAAGCAACCGTCACCTCTGTGTAGTTGCTTGGAGTGTAACATCTGCTTATTGTCCACCTCTGCCAGAATCTCCACCCCACTCCCCTTCCCACTTGCATTTTTGCCCCTGTTTCATTCAGCTCCGTGGTTGTCTTCCTATGCCTGGTGCTCACAATCATTTGTCTAAGCTGCTGGTGATTTTTTTAGGTGCTGAAGTGCATAATGCACAGAGTGAGACATCAAGTTCAGCTGGGAAGATCAAGCTCTCTCCCTCCCGCTGTAAGTAATCTCCATCCAGCTCTGTGCCTCTGTTTCCCTCATGTTTTTGTTTCTTCCTTTTGATTGATAACCCAGTGACTAAAACATGCTTCTAAAAATGTAGCTAGCATAATTTCATCCTGAAGTGGCCTTGGAGCTGTTTGAGGCATTCAGGAGCTATGGAAACACCAGAAATAACTATTTTTTTCACCTGTAACTGGAAAAAAACCACGCAAAAGTGACAGATACTTTTGTTAAGGTGACTGATCTTCATGCTTGAGAAAGAGCTGACTGGTGAGCCAACATTGTCAACATTGGTTTGGGTATTACCCGCCCACCCCCCCACCCCCCCCCACTTTGTTAGATCACCCAGACTAGACTCAGTGGCTCTGGAAATTGAATGAAGCTTTCTCTTTACATCTTAGCACAATCAGATATTTGCAATATATACAGCTATAGACAGGAATATACAAGTTAAAAGGTAATACAGAAACACAATAGCCCTCCCAGAAACCTGAGTCCTCAGGAGGGGCTTTCAACCACCCTTCCACCTTCCTCTCACCCCTCTACCTTAGCCTAGATCTTTGCCTTATGTCCAAGGTATATTGGAGGGTCAGACAGGGGGGATTAGGAAGCAGATGGATTAGTCACACAGATGGCAGGTTAGGTTAGAGAAAGAAGTGCAGCCCACAAAGCCCAGAGTGTGACTCTGTTACATATATTTGTGTTCTTGTTTTTATACATCTCAGGAAGCCTATGAGTGAAGTAGACATCATCATTGTTTCCCTTTCACAGCCTGTAATCTAATTCTTCTCACCAAAACATTCTAGCTAGGCTCAAACTAGCACACTGTAAAAGCTTCTGTTTGCTGACAAAAAGCAACACTGCCTGTCAGCTATCGAAGATAGGAAATAATAATAGTATTAATAATATTACTACAAATAATATTACTAATACTATTAATAACATTACTACTAATAATATTAATATCAACACAGTCTCAAGTTGTACCAGGGGAAGCATAGGCTGCATGTTAGGAGGAAGTTCTTCACAGAGAGAGTGATTTGCATTGGAATGGGCTGCCCACTGAGGCGGTGGAGTCACTGTCCCTGGAGGTGTTGAAGAAAAGCCTGGATGAGGCTTTTAGTGCCATGGTCTAGATGACTGGATAGGGCTGGGTGATAGGTTTGGCTAGATGATCCTGGAGGTCTCTTCCAACCTGGCTGATTCTATGATTCTATTACTAATAATATTGACAACAGGAACAACCACCCACAAACTCATGGCAAGCATTGCACAGAGTACACCCTGGCACCCTTCAGGCAAAAGGAGGGAAGTTATAAATGCTGTGGTGCAGTGTATGAGTGGGACACAGGAGGATATTTTATTTTAGTAAACTAGATTTTGGAGCATGAGCAGCTGGTATCCAGGAGTCAGACTGCTTCGGGTGCTCTGCCTTCTGTGCTGGGGAGCCAACACGAAGCTGGTTACTGACTCCAGCCACAGAGAATTTGACATAGGAACAGAACATAACATAGTGGAAAATGAGCAGTGTTGCTGAGAAGCTGGGTTTCTTTCACTGAAATGAATTATAAGTGGATATACTTGGCTTCAGTTTGGCTACTGTCCACAAACTTTGAAGGTGCTTATCAGGTTGTACTCCTCGTGCTTTCACATGTTTCTAATCTGACCTCTCTCACTACTGCAGCTGGTTTACCTCACAATAATAGATAGGACAGTACAGCTTAAGGTTTGGTTATTTTATGAAATACTCCCTTCCCAATTAAAATTATAACCCGTGGCAGATTTATTATTAATTTGTGAGAAGAATGCTTAAGAACTACACTTTAGATACTGGGACAAAAAGCTTGTAGTTCATTTCATCCAGGCACCAAAGCGACATCATTTCTTGTCTATCTCTTTTTAGTTTTCAGGACCTTCATGCAATGATTAAGCCAGATTTGGAAAGCTATCAGAAAGAATGCAAGTAAAAGATGTGAAGAGCTGTGAAGACTTCTGTTGAAACATCAGTCAAAATCACTAGAGAGCTAATCTTTAAGTCTTGGCCTATCTTGAGTTACGTGAGGATTATTTATGGGATGTTTTATTTTATGTGTCTGGTTTTAGTATTTTTCTTCATAGTGACTATGGCTAAGTGGAATGCAATTAGGCATTGTAGAAACACTTGGTGTGATGGTTTGGGTGTCCCCCGCCCCCCACACTTTTAGAAATCACCCAGACTAGACTCAGTCGGCTCTGGAAATTTGAATGAAGCTTATATTTACAGCTGGCACAATTTACAAGCAGATATTTACAGTATATACAGTTACAGACAGAAATATACAAGGTAAAAAAGGTAATACAGACACAGTTCCCCTCCCANCAGCTAGGCTCAAACTAGCACACTTGGGTAATGCTGTGGTCAGAAACAGTGATATAGTTGAGCACCTTGCAGGTCGCTCCTCTGTTTCAGTGTCTGTCTACAGACATGTTTCATTTAAGATTGTCACAAAGCTGGAAGCATTTTAAAGATGGTTAACTAGCAGACTTCCTAGATCAAAGGGAGATAAGCTAAAAGTGTATTGCTTCATGAGAACAAAGAAAGAAAAAGGACTCTTCCCTTAAATTTGCTGTTGTTTCTTGACTACTGGACTAGTGTAAGAAGCTGGCGAGAAGTAGTGAAATGAATTGGTGGTAATATCTATTCATTATGATGATAGTTGCAATAATGTCTAATTGCCCTATGTGTTCAATGGACTCTTGTTGTAAACTACAATGGAAAGAAATATGTCTTGTTCAAGAGTATTGAATCATTAAGGTAGTGCCAGTCTTCAAATGTATCTCTGAAGCACAAGATAGTATGTGTATGTGTGTGTGTGTGTGTGTGTGTGTGTGTTTGTGTGTGAAGATTAAAAAAGCTTAGAGCATTGGGACTTTTCTTTCCCTTTGATATTTCCTCTGGGAAATTCACATCTGAAATGTAAAGTTATACAGCATGGGTTAAAAAGCAAACCCCAAAATATACAAGGCTGAGTTAAACCACAAACACTTTTCCACATGATTAATTAAATGGTCACAAGTGAAATGGTCACAGGTGAAATGGTCACAAGTGACATGTAAAAGGCCGAGGCTCTCAATGACTTTACCTCAGTCTTCACTGCAAAGGCCTCCAGCCACACTCCTGGAGCCATGGAAGATAATGGCAGGGGCTGGAAGGAAGAGCTGCCCATCATAAGTGAAGATCAGGTTTGTGATCACCTGAAGAATCTGAAAGTGTTCAAGTCCATGGGACCCAATGGGATACACCCATGAGTGCTGAGGGAACTGGCAGAGGAGGTTGCTGAACCCCTCTCTATTCTATTCCAAAAGCCATGGCAGTCTGGTGAAGTTTCCACTGACTGGCAAAAGGGAAACATAACTCCCATTTTCAAAAAGGGTAGGAAGGAGGAGCCAGGGAACTCCAGGCCAGGCAGTCTCACCTCTGTGCCCAGTAAGATCATGGAGCACATCCTCCTGGAGGCACTACTGAGACAGAAGAATAGTGGAGAGGTGATTGGCTACAATCAGTATGGCTTCACCAAGGGCAAATCCTGCCTGACAAACCTGGTGGCCTTCTATGAACAGGTCACAACATTAACAGATGAGGGGTGAGCAACTGATGTCATTTACCTGGACCTGAGCAAGGCCTTTGACACTGTCCTGCACCACA